>JBBGZY010000044.1:3397500-3925000 GCA_037952925.1 Lithobates clamitans
GGTGTCTTCATTTTCTCACTTCCTGTTAGGAAGAGTGCACTTCTGCTGCCAAATGATACCAAATAAAAGGGCCTCTTACCAAAAGATGTTGATCATCAAGATATAAATGGTCATATCATATGGACCAGGAATGACTGGACTCCAAATATGACAACCATCCAGTTTAATCCGCCAGCATTGCATGTGTGTCAAAAAATAAAAGACGGTGCATACCCATAGTGGCTACATGGTATGTGTGCTCACCATACAGCCATATTGCTACAATTTTGACGCATTTTAAAGAGGTTATGTCCATCAGGTTATTCCTTCGACCTGGATGATTGTGTTTTTTAAAGTACCGTAATCTTTAAAATTTGTAATTTTTTCACATACATCACCATATGTATGCACCATCGTTAATTTTTTGACACACATGCGATGCTGGCGAATTAAACTGGATGGTAGTCGTGTTTGGAGTCCAGTCATTCCTGGTCCAGAGGACAAAACTGAGCGTATATGACCATTTATAACTTGATGGTCAACACCTTCTGGTAAGAGGCCCCTTTATTTGGTGTCACTTGGTGGCGGAAGTGCACTCTTTCTAACAGGAAGTGGGAATGTGGAAACACCCAGATTCAGTTTATGGATGCTCTCAGTGTCATTAATTATTACAAACTTTAATTGGGACTTTGTTTATATAATTATACATTTGGTTTTGAAAATAATATTGACTACGATTAGATGCTGAAGTTAATAACCTTTTCACTAGGAAGGATATATCAAATGAGTTAATACCAAAAATTAAAACCTTGTGCTTGATATTGAATTGCATATTTATGGTATATATCTTAAAGATTCCATAATCATTTCACTAATTATATAACATCAGATTTTATACTGTACAACGGTTAACATTTGTTTTATTGATAAATATGATATTATAAAAATAATACAAATAAAAGCATGGAAAAAGAACATGAGAAATAAAGTAAACATATGCCACAAAAGCCCTGTAAATTACAGCTTCTAATAAGTATAAAATATTTATTTATTTCCCAATATGCTATTTAAAAAGTATCAACATACACACAAAGCGGAAGCATGGTGTATGTTACATACATGGCACTCAGATCAAACAGATCATACTCTATATAGGCAGATGTTTCTTTGCATGTCTTTTAATGGAGGCACATCCTTGTTTCCGTTATGTGACTACTTCGTAATGTAAAAATGTTTTTCTTGTTTCCTAAAATCTGCTTTTTTATGGGTCTCTTTTGTACACTAGTTTTAAATTTAGTTCTATAGTTGTTTTAGTTTTATTGCATATCCTGGGAAAAAAGGAACAGTGCATACACTTACATACACTACGCTTTTACTACTCTTTTTTTTTTCTCTAAGCTACAAGCTCCTAATGCAGTACAAAGTTCCTAAAAATCAAAAATGTCCTTTGGTTCTAGAGAAGTCTTATTAAATGATCCATATTTAAGTGTTTTAAATATTTTTCAATCTTTAAAGGCTGGGTACACTGGCATCATTTTGGAACAATACTTTTTGCATTCAAATGGATGCATGATTCAATGCAAAGCATTCATGAACATAAAAAGCAACAAAAAGTCACGTTGGACCTATTTTGCCTGCAATACAAATGCATTTCAATAGGATATGATACGCCCCTCAAGAGTCAATCCGCCCAGAACTAATATTTCAGTGATTTGTACATGATACGCAAGACCGTTTTTAAGGCAGGGCAAAAGGGGCAGCTGCCATGGGCCCCATCATTGTTGTGGGGCCCAAAGCAGCTGCCTCATAATTGCCAACTATCCCAGTTTAAATTCCCTTATCCCTTGAAGTCCCGTGCTGTGTCCCGATATCTCAGTGTAAAATTCTGTTGCTGCTGCCCAGCTCTGCCCTATTGCCATGTACAGATGACTCACCAGCAGACCCTGTGTTTATATGTAAATAACCTGCATTGATATGTAAATAGCGGCAGTATTAATATGTAAATAGTCACAGACCGTAGCATTGTTTTGTAAATAGAGGTGGCATTTATATGTATATCGTGTCCCCCTGAGGTCATATCTGCCATAACTTCTGCTAAATGCTGCCCACTGGGGAGGTAAAGGGGCATGCTTGAAAGTCCTGCCCACAACTGTGGTCTTTAAGCTCAATATCAGCTTGTTCTGCAAAGGTAAGCAAATTGGAGGTGGAACCCTTCTTCAAAAGAACATGATGCCACAGCACCCTGAATTTTGGTGAATGCGAATACGCACATGTCAGCCGATGCATGGGGGTGTCATTAACAAATAATGGCACTTCTGTGTATCTGCGAAAGGGCAGCATGTTTCTATGGTGTCAGGAAAGCAATTTTGCATGTAATCCCGACACACACAAATGTGAGCGCAGGCTAAATGTCTCAGTTACATTGGTAGTCAGTGTAAATCTTATCATTACATTGAGGCTTGGTGTACAATCCTTTCATTCATACTAGTGGCCAGTGTGAAGGTCCCCCTTATATTGGTGGTCAGTGTAAATCCCTGTTTACATTGGTGGTTACTATGAATGCTCGTTTTACATTAGTGTTCAGTGTAAATACCCTACATTGGTGGCCATTGTAGAAACTCCACTTTATATTGGTATTCGTTAAAAAAATACAAACTTGCATTTGTGGTCGTTTACGAATCCTCCCTTACATCGGTGGTCCATGTAGAAGACCCCTTTAAATTGATGGTGAGTGTAAATCCCCCTTACATTGGTGGCCAGTGTAGAAATCCCCCTTTATTGGCTGTTGATGTGAAATCCCCCATTACATTGGTTGTCAGTATAAATTCTTCATAACATTGGTGATCAGTGTACATTTCCATTTACATTGGTGGTATATGCAGAATTGCCCTTACACTCGTGGTCAGTGTAAATCCTCCTTTACATTGATGGTCAGTGTAAATCCCCCCTAACATTGGTGATCGGTGTAGAAGTGTCACCTTACATTGGTGGTCAGTACAAAACTCCTCGACAATGGTTGTCAGTGTAAATTTCCCCTTACATGGAGGTCACTGTATATTTCCCCTTACACTGGTGGTTGGTGAAAATGCTCTTATTACATAAGTATCAGTGTAGAAATGCCTCTTTTCTATTGGTGGGTGGTGTAAAATCCCCCATTACATCGTGGTCAGTGTAAATCCCCCTTCACGTTGGTGGTCATTGTAAATTCCCCATTACATTGGTAGAATCCCCCACTATATACTTGCCAGAGATTTCCAGCTTTGCTCTACATGATTCCGAATTTGTCACAGTGTACTGCCTCCTAACTAATCCCATCCTTCCACCACTGCCACTGATCCCATCAACCCCCCAGCATTGCCACTGATCACACCCCCCACCCCTCCCCCAGCATTGCCACTGATCCCAGGAGTCTTAGGATACCTAGGAGTTTTCTGTCTATTGATGGGTCCCCTCACCTCCCCAGTCCATGGTGTGCAGGCAGTGAGGAGATGATGTGCTGTAACCTTTAGCAATCAATCATTGAGCAGTAATGCTGTGCACTAACCTCTTGTAACCAATCATTGAGCGGTTGGATATGCAGTAACCTCTAGGAACCAATCAGTGAGCAGTAATAATGTGCAGTAACCTCTATTAATCAATTAGTGAGTGGTATAGATGTCCAGTAACCTCTAGCAATCAGTGAGCAGTATTGATGTACAGTAATCTCTGGCAACAAATCAACATACAGAATTCATGTGCTGTAACCTCTAGAAAATAAACAGTGAGCCATAATGTGTGCTGTAACCTCTAGCAGCCAGTTAGTGAGCGGTAACGATAAACTGTAACCTCTGACAATCAATCGCTGCCTGATCTGATTCAGTAAACTGATTTTGAATCTAGCTGTTATTTATTGTATGTCTCTAAGCATGTGGAGAGTGAAATGCATGGAAGAGGGGGCCCAAGAAAATGTTTGCCCAGGGTCCAGTCAATATTAAAGACGGCCCTGATAATAAGTTGAATTAACCATCATCTTCATCTCTTAGGAATTCTGAAGGTGAGATCTATTCAACTAAAACAAATTAGGCCATTGTAAATTTGTTGATTTATAGAGTGCCATGGAAGAGGTGAGACTTTTATTAAACTGGCCATAGACAGATTGAAATTTAGCTGGTTCCTGCTGAACCAGCTGAATTTTAATCAGTCTAAGGGTAGGCTGGTTGTACTAAAGTCGATCCAGTGATCGATTTCAGTACAACCAGCCTGTTGCTTTTTTTAAAGTGTTACTAAAGTCAAAACATTTTTTTAATTAAAATAACAATCATGTTATACTTACCTGCTCTGTGCAGTGGTATTGAGTGGCCCCGATCCTCCTCTTCTGGGGTCCCTGGTGGCGATCTTGGCTTCTCCTCTTCTTCTTAGGGACTACCATAGCCAGCCGTTGGCTATGGGGAGAGCGTAGTCTGTGTGCTCCTGACCTGTATGTCTATGGAGCTGCGCTCCATAGACTTACACATTGGGACTTAGGCCCGCCCCCCACTTCTTCCGCACTGCATCTGATTGACAGAAGCAAGAGCCCATGGCTCCTGCTGCTGCTCGAATGCTGTGTAAAGAGGAAAACAGGGGAGAATAG
Source organism: Lithobates clamitans (assembly GCA_037952925.1). Classification (NCBI taxonomy): domain Eukaryota; kingdom Metazoa; phylum Chordata; class Amphibia; order Anura; family Ranidae; genus Lithobates; species Lithobates clamitans. The sequence continues at coordinate 3,402,089 of JBBGZY010000044.1, forward strand.
ATGCAGTCATGTACAGCTCTGATCTCTTCTCTCCTCTCTTCCACTTCACACAGAGAAAGGGGGGCACAGGGTAACTGAAAACGTTTTTTAGCTTAATGCAAACAATGGATTAAGGTAAAAAAACATTTTTAGGTTTAGTAACACTTTAATGCTGGTGGCTATAGCTGCAATGCTCCCAGGCTGCCCACTTCCAAGCAGAACACAATAGCGCTGCATGAGGGATTCCCCCACCAACACTGACTGTGTTGATGGGGGAATCAAGCAATTTTGTTTCTTTCACCTGTGGTATGGCCTGCCTAACTGCCGGTTCACACAGGGGCGACTTGTCAGGCGACCTAGCCGCCTGACAAGTCGCCTCCCGTTCTGTACAATGGAACCGTTCTAATAGGAGCGACGCAAGTCGCTCGGACTTAGAAAAAGGTTCTTGTACTACTTTGGGGGCGACTTGAGGCGACTTGCATAGACTTATATACAAAAGTCATTTTGCAAGTCGCCGTGGAAGTCGTGTGCAGGTCGCCTCGGTGAGGCGACCTGCAAGTTGTGCCGCCCCTCTAACCGGGGCTTAGAGTAGCAGGAATAAGAATTCAGGAAATCTGGTGGAATAAGCTCTAATGCCGCGTACACACAATCGGACTTTTCGTAGGAAAAAGATATGACGGCTTTTCCCAACGGGATTCCGCTCAAGTTTGCCTTGCATACACACGGTCACGCAAAAGTTCGCTGAAATTACGACCGTCAAGAACGTGGTGACGTACAACACTACGACGAGCCAAGAAAATGAAGTTCAATGCTTTCGAGCATGCGTCGAATTGTTTCCGAGCATGCGTAGGGATTTTGGCGTCGGAATTGCCACAGACGATCGCATTTTCAGGTAGGAACTTTTCCCGACCGAAAAATTGAGAGGATGCTCTCAATCTTTTGCTGGCTGGAATTCCACCAGCAAAAGACCAATGGAGCATACACATGGTCGCATTTTCCAATGAAAAACTCTCATTGGTCTTTTGCGGGCCGCAATTCCGATCGTGTGTACGTGGCATTAGAGGTAAAAGAGTGAGTGATTCAGTCCATCACTGTCAACACATACCTACTGAAATATTTATTGGATTGATCATTTAAACTATGTGTACTATAATAATTTTGTGTACAACACAATGCACATCACTGTTTTGTTTTTGCCACATTGCACTTTGTCCTGATGGACTCATCCTTTATGATGGCAAAGCATGTTGGGCAAAGTGTTTTCTTTTGCATTATATACAGTATGTGGATAAACGGCTGGCCATGCTTATAAGGCAACTATCAAGTTCTTGTCTCTATACTTCTCTATTAGTAATAGAGCAAAAGCTCTATATAACTGTGTATCAGTATGACAATATAGGAACTTGTATGTTCTGAATAGTATTAGGCAATATACAGTAGATAAAGTGTACCAGGACCCTGTTTCTCCACAAACATTACTTTATAATACGCGTTACTTTATTATAATAGTATTCAGTGTGGTGCATTTATAGGAATGTGAGATATACAGTATAAGATCATAAAATGGGTGATGTTGCAAGTCAGTTTAGTTTTTGATCATTATTAAAGTGGTCTAACCCTAAAAAAAAAAAAACGCTCCTGTCTTTTTAAAGCATGATATATAGCACAGTGTTTTTGCAGTGTCATTTGTCCCATTCCATGTTCTACCATACCTGGTGGATCCAGCTTGTTCCTGTGTTTCCCTATGTGAACTGACCACGCTAATCATGGCTTGCTGATTCATGATAGCTTGGTCAGTTTACATCCCCCTCCCAATCTCCCCCTTCATGTCATTTCTGTAGTCTGTATGTGAGCCGATTTCCTCCTCGCCCCTCCCCTCTCCTCTTGCCTTGAGTAAAACTATTTCCCTGCAGCTACTCCAGTGGTTGTAATGTAACATCTAATAATTACGTTTATCCTCTCTGTTTCAGGTCCATGTTCAGTGCAGTGTGTGTGTGTGTGGTTTTTTTTTAATAAAAATCCAAAATACCTTTTTTGTACCTTTTCTGCTGTGCAGTAATGTCACCTCCCTCTGCTAGCATGCATACATCAGAAGGGCATCTAAGCCCCTCCCACTATACTCCCATAGCTCGGGAAAGAGAGCGGAGGGAGGACATGTAACGTGCAGAAAAAGGTATTTAGGATTATAATTTTAAAACACACACACTGCACTAACCATGGACCTACAACAGAGAGGATAAAATAATTAACAGTTGTGACTTTACAACCACTTTAAAGACTTGTGGTTATTTGTATCTATGGAGAACTATACAATGGAAGATTGAAATGCAAATGCACTGCAATTCATTTTTAATTTTTGGTAGTATTTAATCACCACTGTTTTTTTTTTTTTGGTATATAAACAAAAAATTTTTTTTTCATATTTTTGTTAAACTTTTTAAACATACTGTGACCAGAACAGTGCAGTGTTATCATAATAACCTGAGGAGGTGATCAATGTATATTTTTTACACTATGATTGCTTGTTACAGTGATGATCACTGTACCAGCAATCATTTGAACTACAATGAATGGTTTTTATTGTGATGCTGTGATTGGCCAAGGCTGTCACATGGTACACAGTGCTGTGATTGTCCCAGATACCATGTGATCACTGTGACCAATCACAGATCACACGCAGTAGTAAACAATGATGTCATGATTGGATTCCATTCATGACTGTTGTTTACTAGGTGACATGTGATCGCTTTGATTGGTCACAGTGATCGCGTGGTATCTGGGTCGACCACGCCACCCTGTACCATGTTACATGCAGTTCAACATACCTAAATGGCTGCTTGTGCTACTTCTTTGTTCCTTTCTTTGACCTCTGTTCAGTGCAAAGAAAAACATTTTGAAGGATGTAATGATTATATATTGTACAGCAGCGTCAATAATTTGTATTATGTCTTTTTTATATGTCTGAAGTTCTGCTTTCACCACTTGACCTCTGAAAATCCCCCCCCACTCCTCCACACCAAATTACCTTTTATATATTCAATCCAGAATTTAATTCTTTGGTAATTCTATTGTCCCCCAGTGTCTCCTTATCAGCCCTCTATGACCTTGCCAAATTGACCCCCTCGGATCCGGTCTTCTGGGACCAAGTCAGGGGCTCGGCCAGGTGGCTCATGGGTACAATTACCGCATGGGGTAAGTGTCTAGTTTTTCTCAGGCAACTAGGTTCAAATTTCAAATAATACTCTGTATGTACAATTTCAGTGTATATTGTGTGGATTGTTGTTATAATTCTGTTTTTTCGTTTATTTAGTGGTCTCAGTATAACAAATCTCTTGCACATCCCCTGAGGAAGCTTGAGTAGCGAAACATGTCGGGCTAGTGTGCAATATCCTCTGCTGTGATTTAATATTCTTCTGTATATGATGCTGACCACCAAATGTTTGTAATTCCATACTGTCCAGTTACAGTATGCTTTGTTTGTCTTCTCTTTTAAGCATATTTTGATAATAAATTATGTTTTATTTTTAGCAAGTCAATTGTATATCTCTATATCTGACACCGCAGAAATCCCCCCTATCCTCTTCTTCTGATTTAGTCTTTATTGGGATGAGGTGTCTTTAGAATGGGTGTTGTTTTCACCAACCGGACCAACAATTAAAATTCTGAAAAGTTTTACTCCGTCATGACCAGGTCATTTTTTGCTATTCAGTACTGTGCTTCTCTAACTGGCAACTAGCAGTCCCGATAAAAAAATCGCAGATCGCCACCATTACTAGTAAAAAAAGATATAATAATAAAAATGCCATAAATCTATCCCCTATTTTGTAAACGCTATTACTTTTGCGTAAACCAATCAATACAAGCTTATTACAATTTTTTTTACCAAAAATATGTAGAAGAATACATATCGGCCTAAACTGAGAAAAAAATAGCTTTAAAAAAATTATATGGGATATTTATTATAGCAAAAAGTACAAAATATTGTGTTTTTTTCAAAATTGTCGCTCCTTTTTTGTTTATAGTGCAAAAAATAAAACCCAGAGGCGATCAAATACCACCAAAAGAAAACTCTATTTGTGGGAAAAAAAGGATGTCAATTTTGTTTGGGTGCCACGTCGCACGACTGCGCAATTGTCAGTTAAAGCGACGCAGTGCCGAATCACAAAAAATGGCCTGGTCATTCAGCAGCCAAATCTACTGGGGCCGAAGTGGTTAAAGTTGTAATTTTTTTGTGACAATTTTTTTTGTGAAAATTCAAATTAAAAAAATATAACTTTTTCACATATTTTTTTAGACACTGTCGCCAGTGCATTACAGCGTCACAGTAGTGATGATTAGGTATACTCACTGGTGACGGTATGTTAAAAAAAATGTATTATTGTGTAGCGCTACCCCCGCAGGAGCCAGTATGTTTGGTTCCGTACACTGCCTCTCAACCCCAATAACAGTCTCAGCCCCCTCTGGCACACTTGGCAACAGTGTAAGTGCAAGGACCAAGTGAGAAACGCACAAACTATGATAAAACACAGAAATTGTCTTTACTGCAATATTTCTGTGGAAAAGAGTAACAGACAGTAACAGTATATATTTGCATAATGCAACTGGGGAGCAATAACTGAGATTAAAAGCAATATAGCTCAATCCTATATTCAGGCTTCTTTCAGGGGATTCCAAACCTGAGAATAACCCCAAGAGCAGAGGCAAACACTTCAACAATAACAGCTTTAAATCAGATTAGTTACCTCTACATAAATTGGCCCTATGAATCAAGGCCGGAGGGGAGCAGAGAAATGACATTCTCTTATGCCAGACCTCTCTCTCCTATCCGCTGACACCACAGGCCCAACTACCAACACTCTACCCAAATCAACACTTAATAGATCGGTTCCCAAGGTAGACTATTCCACTACATATACAGAGCCCTGGACATGTGTGCGCGTGATCCGTAGGGCACTAGTAAATTCAGTTCCCTTGAAGAAAAATGAGGCCTTGGATCTTCAGATAGCCACTTTCGTTGGTGCACTTAAACTCCTGAATGGCAGAGCTAAGCAATAAAACTAGCCCGGATTATCAAACAAAGAATGCAGGATCTTTCTCAGCAAGGTGAAAGGACAATGGTGTCTGTATACAGTGTCTCTGTATCTGGATAGCCTTGTGTCCTGTGGCACTACAGGTGTCAGCAAGGTGACTAAGAGCAAAGATGTCTGTATATAGTGTTCATAAAGCTGGATCGGCAAAGTGAAACAACACTGTGTGCAGTGTCCTTGTTTCCTGCAAATGGGCAAGTGCCCCTCACCAATCCTGTGGTCAAGGCCCAAATGAACGTCCTGGAACAGGCAGAGACTTCTAGTGACCCAACTGGTCATTTCGCACTGGAACACTCCACACCGCCGTGGCGTCTGGATATGCACCTGGAATCCGCCTCTCTCAGGCTGGATATCTCAACCAGCCATGAAAGTCCAGAACAACGTGGTGGACTGACCTAGGAGGCAGCACCTCCCCTGAATCCAGTCTCTTCTCCTGCCTTGTGGTGACTGAATTCCCTCAGGCAGGCAAGATGGAGTCTTTGGCTCCTTTTCTCCAGAGCATGCTGGCTCTTGCAGTTCCATACAGTTGAATCTGAATGTGAAACTTGAAACCTTGGACTACAATTACCTGTATGTTTTTCTCCCTGGTGGTAATCACTCTGCTGATAGGATGTGATGACACAGTCTTAGCTGGCACTAGAGGGAACCAGTCTTCCTGCAACAATAGTGCAGGTTTCTTCTGATACTTCTGGTAAGATAGCCAGCTCCTTGTTACAACTGTTTAAACATTTTTTCCGCCAGGGTAGTCATAGTGACACTATACTACTTGGGGGGGGGGGGGGGGTTGATGATCAGCGATTTTTTTTTTTTTTTACACTTTGATTTGAACTTGATTCATGAATGGGTTTCATTCATAACAGCTGTGATTACTATCATGATCTGTGAATGGCTACAGATAATCACATGGTACAGTGTGTTGTGGTTGGCCCAGGTACCATGTGATAGCTGCGGGGCCAATCACAGCATCACAATACTAAACACAATTGTTATGAATGAAACCCATTCACAACAGTTGTCTTTACATTATGATCATGTGATTGCATAGCGATCACGTAATACCCCATCTATTGGAAGGGGGCACAATCATGGGAAGGCACCCCCATCTGGTGGACATGGTAAGAGAGAAGGCCTTTGGGATCCAAGTGCGTTCACACTGAAAGCACCCGGGCGTCGACGGTAAAGCGGTGCTATTTTTAGCGCCGCTTTACCGTCGTTTTAGCGGCGCTATTCGGCCGCAAGCCGGGCAGTTTTAACTCCCGCTTGCAGCCGAAAAAGGGTTAAATCCACCTGTAAAACGCTGCTGCATCGGTGCTTTGCCGGTGGTATAGCAGTGCTGCCCCATTGTTTTCAGGTGAAAAATAAAACAAAAGGCTGGGTGTACTAAAGTCGATCGAAGGATTGACTTCAGGACAACCAGCCTGCCCATAGATGGATTGAAATTCGGCTGGTTCCTGCTAAACCGGCCAAATTTTGATCCGTCTATGGCTGGGTAAATAATAACTAAAAAGTAGGTACTGGCTGGTAGCAAACCAATAAAATGAGCCCTGTAAAAATACTAATATACACCTGTCTTGCTAAAAAATGTTAGAAAAGGTAATACAAAACACATATAAAGATACTCTGACTTATCTCACCAAAGCCAAAGAGACAAATATTTATAAAGGGTACAGCTGCTGTGGGATAAATAATAGAATGTTTTGAAAAAAAAACTGCTTCCAAGTTACAAAAGACGGCCATGCAGAATACAGCACAGAGTGTTTCTCCAAGGGTCTACTGTCCTTATTTTACCTTTAGAAAATGTTTTGAGACATATTGTCTTCCTTCGTGTTAAAACAGGTTTTGCGCTGTTAAAGGTGTTCTGCAAATAACTCTATTTTGCAACAGCATGTCTCAGAAAGAGGTAAAAGACAACTCACTATAAATAATACTGAAAATGTCTTAGAACTCTAGGATACCCAAAGAGATATATGGGGCCTTATTTCTAACAGACAAAAAAATGTAACTATGTTTTTTAATAATCTCTTCCTTTAGGTGCTGTAAATCCTTTTTTTTTTATAACATTGAGCTGGTCTCTTGGTACAGTGTAAATTTCACTTCAAAATGTATCCTGTAGGTGATTTCAACAAGTCAGAATAACTGTTCACCAGCCTGGGTGAGAGGAATTGTTTTTTGCAGGGTTGTGGACCCAAAATAATTATTTTTTTTCCAAATGTATATGGTATATCAGTTTTGGACTGTTTTTAAAGAATCAGTATTTGTGTGTTAGCATCAGCACTATACAGGTTTTGACTCCCAGATGAATAGAACGATTGGGAAAGTGTGGGGAAAATGGGACTTTTTAATCATTTCAAGACTAGACTGTTTCACCCTCTTCCTGCCCAAGCCATTTTTCAGTTTTCAGCGCTGTCATACTTAGAATAATTACTTATATCATGAAACGCTGTACCCAAATTAATGTCATATCATTTTTTTTTAGACAGATAAGCCGCGTACACACGGTCGGACTTTTCGTCTACAAAAGTCCAACGGACGCTGACGGACTAAAGCTGGCTGGTAATCCGATCGTGTGTGGGCTTCTCCGGACTTTCAACGTACTTTTTTAGCCTCAAATCCGACGTACTTTAGATTTGAAACATGCTTCAAATCTTTACGTCGTAACTACGACGGACCCCGAAATCCGCTCGTCTGTGTGCTAGTCCGACGGACAAAAACCCACGCTAGGGCAGCTATTGGCTACTGGCTATGAACTTCCTTATTTTAGTCTGGTGTACGTCATCACGTACGAATCCATCGGACTTTTGTGTGGTCGTGTGTAGGCAAGTCCGTTCGTTAGAAAGTCTGCCACAAGTCCGCCGCAAGTCTGCCGAAAGTCCTCCGGAAGTCTGTTGGACAGGCTGTCGGACTTTTGTAGCTGAAAAGTCCGACCGTGTGTACGCGGCAATAGAGCTTTCTTTTGGTGGCATTTAATCACCACTGGGTTATTAATTTTTTTGCTATGTAAAGGAAAAAAGACAGAACATTATTGAAAAAAAAAAACATTTTCTTAGATTTTAGTATGAAATTTGACAAATATTTCTTTATAAATGTAGGCCAAAATGTATTGTGCTACATTTCTTTGGTAAAAATAACCCAAATCAATCTACATTATTTTGTCTGTGTGAAAGTTATAGTGTACAAACTTTAGCATATATACCTGAAAATTGATCAGTCCTGATTCACTGACTGCCTATTTCATTTCTCGAGGCCCTAAAATGCCAGGACAGTACAAATATCTCCCAAATGACCACTTTTTGGAAAGTAGACAGTCCAATGTATTTAGTAAGAGGCATGGTGAGTTTTTTTTTGAAGTAATAATTGTTTTGTCATAATTTTTTGGAAAAAAAAAGTTGTAATTTTAACAAGTTATTTTTCACACTCAGCATAGGCATACTTACAATTACACCCCAAAATACATTATTCTTTGCCTCCCAAGTATGGAGATACCACATGTGTGAGATGCATAGAGGGGACCAAAATCCAAGGAGCACCTTAGGGCTTACAAGCAGCATAAATTACACATCTAATTACTTGACTATCTATCATAATTCTTGAGACCCTGAACTTCCAGGACAGGAAAAACACACATGAAATGACCCCATTTTGAAGAGTAAACACCCTAAGGTATTTTCTGAAATACATAGTGAGCCTTTTGAAACTGTCATATTTTTTTTTTTTTTTTTGCCACAAGCTTTGAGAAAATGCAGGAAAGACAAATAAAATGTAAGTTGTCAATTAATAAGATATATCTAACACACATCATAGGTATACTTAGAATTATACCCCCAAACACATTCTGCTATACCTCTTGAGTATGGCAATATCACATGTGTCAAAAAGGTGTTTTTTGCTGAAAGTAAAGGCTTTCTTCTGGCCACTCTGCCATAAAGCCCAAATCTATGGAGCGTGTGGCTTATTGTCATCCTATGTACAGATACTCCAGCCTCTGCTGTGTAACTCTGCAGCTCCTCCAGGGTTACCTTAGGTCTCTGAGCTGCCTCTCTGATTAATGCCCCCCTTGCCCGGTCCGTGAGTTTTGGGGTGCGGCCATCTCTTGGCAGGTTTGCTGTTGTGCCATGTTCTTTCCATTTGGTTATGATAGATTTGATGGTGCTCCTAGGGATCATCAAAGATTTGGATATTTTTTTATAAACTAACCCTGACTTGTACTTCTCAACAACATTGTCCCTTACTTGTTTGGAGAGTTCCTTGGTCTTCATGGCAGTGTTTGGTTAGTGGTGCTTCTTGCTTAGGTTTTGCAGCCTCTGTGGCCAGAAGAAAGCCATTACTTTCAGCAAAAATTTTGGTACATTTTGAGTTTGCGAAAAGGCATGTGGGAGACTCCCAAAATGTATGAAGGAAGGTGCTCTGGTCTAATGAGGCTAAAATGTAACTTTTTGGCCATCAAAGAAAATGCTATGTCTGGCACAAACCTAACACATCACATCACCCAAAGAACACCATCCCCACAGTGAAACATGGTGGTGGCAGCATCATGCTGTGGGGATGTTTTTCAGCAGTTGGGACTAGGAAACTGGTCAGAGTTGAGGGAAAGATGGATGGTGCTAAACACAGGGATATTCTTGAGCAAAACCTGTACCACTCTGTGTGTGATTTGAGGCTAGCACGGAGGTTCACCTTCCAGCAGGACAATGACCCCAAACACACTGCTAAAGCAACCCTTGAGTGGTTTAAGGGGAAACATGTAAATGTGTTAGAATGGCCTAATCAAAGCCCAGATCTCAATCCTATAGAAGATCTGTGGTCAGACTTAAAGATTGCTGTTCACAAGCGCAAACCATCCAACTTGAAGGAGCTGGAGCAGTTTTGCAAGGAGGAATGGGCAAAAATCCCAGTGGTAAGATGTGGCAAGCTCATAGAGACTAATCCAAAGCGGCTTGGAGCTGTGATAGCTGCAAAAGGTTGTTCTACAAAATATTGACTTTAGGGGGGTGTATAGTTATGCACATTGACTTTTTCTGTTATTTTGTCCTATTTGTTGTTTGCGTCACAATAAAAAATGTTCTGTAAATTAAATGATGCAAATCCTCAAACAATCCATGTTAATTACAGGTTGTGAGGCAACAAAACACGAAAAATGCCAAGGCAAGTGAATACTTTTGCAAGGCACTGTAATCAGGCAACAAGCAGAAATGTGGTCAATAAACACGCCAGTACACTCTGCAGGAAGAGTATGTTATTAATGTATGTTGTCAGATGTCCCCTGGTGTCAGTTTTGCTGTAATACACTCATGTGAGCATATTCGCACATACAGACATTGGTGGAAGACCATTGGCTGCGGAAACCTTCCCGTGGGCACGGCAGAGTGCAGTCGCCACTCCATGGCGACCGCTTCTAAACTCCTAAGTAAGCAGATCTGTGTACATGGGAACCATAGCGAACCATACAAAATTATGGCCCACTGAGCATTGATAGAGTATGGCTCGCGTCATTGGTAGCAGTGGGAATGTGCACACGATCATGTTCAGAGCTATGTAAGTAGTATTTAAATTATGAGACACTCTGGGGGTTATTTACGAAAGGCAAATCCATTTTGCACTACAAGTGAACTGCAAGTGCACTTGGAAGTAAAGTCACTGTAAATCTGAGGGGTAGATCTGAAATGAGGGGAAGCTCTGCTGATTTTATCATCCAATCATATGCAAGCTAAAATGCTGTTTTTTTATTTTCCTTGCATGTCCTCCTTGAATTTACAGTCACTGCACTTCCAAGTGCACTTGCAGTGCACTTGTAGTGCAAAGTGGATTTGTCTTTCGTAAATAACCCCCTCTGTGTCTCACAAAGGCGCTTGCTGCATGGCTCTACACATGACCATCTGCGAAGGTCACTACTGTATTTCTATTTGATTATATACATGTGTATGATTGGTTCTTTTGAAAAAATACAAGTGTCTGATTGGCTGATTCTGAAGCCACCACCTTCCTTTGTTATTCATGTTTATAGTATAAATAAAAGGAGCTGGATATTCTCTCGAGGAGTCTGCTAAGCTCAAGGTGATGCCAGCATCTGTATCTGTGTTACTTGGAGAAATACAAGCGCGCTTTCCTGGCATTATATAAGAGAGCTATTTTTGTGCTTTTAAGCACAAAGAAATTATTTGCTTATAGGGAGAAGCTTAAACTTTCCCTGACACTGAGAACTAGAGTGGTAGCAATCAGGAACACTGTTGCTAACTTACACTGCGGTAAAAACTTGTGGTTGAGCTGTGGTTTTACCGCCCCTTAAATGCTTTATTCTTTAGCTGCAGAGGCAGCGGGCAGGGGTATACATATGCCCTGGTGGTGATGCTTTTCTTCACAGCCATGGCAGGAATTATACCCCCTGTACACCCATAGATCGTGACCCATTCAAATGAATGGACATGCTATTGTGCGGGGTCCAATAGGTTAAAGCAAGTGATGAGGAGGAGATACAGGGACTCTTCACCACCCATAAAATGCTCTTTAACGAGCCATCCAAACATGGATGGCTCTTCAGAGAGCATTACACATGTGAACAAGTCCTTATAGTGATACTCTGACTGGTGTGCGGTGATCAGGGACACTGCAGCTGGGTTGGCTGTGATCAGAGACACAGGGAGTGGTGTGGCGGTGATCAGGGATACTGTGACTGGTGTGGCAGTGATTAGGGACACTGAGACTGGTGTAACAGTGATCAGGGACACTGGGACTGGTGTGGCAAGGATCAGGGACACTGGGACTGGTGTGGCGGTGATCAGGGACACTGTGACTGGTGTGGCGGTGATCTGGGACGATCAGAAAGTCGTATGAAAAATACGGCTTTTGAATCGATGTACGATAATCTGATCGTTAGTACACAGCTTTCTAGAGACGATCACGACAGTTCATCTGATATTATCCTATGGGACAAGCACGAAAATTTTTCTCGTATGATACCAGATCGTACGTTTTTTCATTAAATCAGTTGTTTCAAAAATAAAATACACTACAACACATTATATCACTTCCACATTTTTATTCTGTTGTACGAGAATTTTTTTAACTTTACTAAACTCTTCATTTTTGATATAAGATTAGCATGTAAAAAAAAAACCAATGCAGTGGGGGGTTTAGTTTGGCCTGTGCAAAGGCCAGGTTTTTGCTGTGAAGAAGGAATGATATTGTGCATATTGACAAACGCCCAACTAGGGCTGTTTGCTGAAATTCTTGTGCATTTTTTTCCCCATCAAAAGTGGGTTTATGTGACAATGGTGTCAATGTTGTGTGTGTATTGTTCCTGTCCGATTCATGGTTTGGGAGCATCTGCTGACCTTCTACTATTTGATCTCATTGCTTCATCATGTTCACAGAAATGCAGCTTCCAGCAAAACATACTCACCAATGTGAGTGAGTACTCACCAATGTATGTGTGTGGATTGTGGGCTGGTTGTGGGTGTTATATTTTGAATATGTGCCTTTTTAAATATTATGTTGGAATGCTTTGTAAGAATAATGACTGTTAAGTATGTTTCTATAATCTTGCAGATAAAAATGATGTGGGCTGGTGGATGAGTAGTTGTAGTATGAAATGTTAAAAAAGAAAAAGAAAAATGGCGCAAGAACACAATCAGACATGAATAAATATAAATTGTACACACAAACGTAAAAAAGTCCAAGATAAGGGGGGCAGTGTAACTGAATAATTATGAATATGCAAATACAAATGTAGACTCTGCCAAAAACGTCCAGAAGGTGACAAAAATTAAATGTCAATGGGATAATATGGTTCAAGGGAATCTGATACTGTGCACCAGCGGCAGCTTACTTGAGAGTGGAAGCAACGGCTCTGAAAGACAATATAGGAAAAAAGGGCAAGAAGCGCCAATCTAAGTGCAGTATCATAAAGGTTTTATTAAAATGTATAAAAACAACAGCCAAATGGCTACTCACAGGAACAAGATGAATACAGGCAAAGGACATATAGCTGGTCCAGGGACGTCTTCCTCAGATGTTAGCGGAGGTACATAGTGCAGGTTCCGGTTTAGATGATATCAGCACTGAAGTGTGCGGGTGGTCTATGGGGTCTCTGCTGTGTGTGCTGAGCTGCGCGGGAGATGGAAAGATCCGAGTGTCCGCAAGGAGAGCCGGCATCTACTGGGACATGGAGAGCCAGGACCGTAGCAGGAAACAGGAACCGGATGGGAACCAGCGTGGAGCGCAAACACTGTACCAGGAATCAGAGAGCGGAAGTGACGTATGGCCGTGTCAGATGACGCGTTTCAATGCTTCCGCATTTTCTTCAGATCTAGGAGGCTTGTGGAGCAAGTGTCCTTTATATGGAAACTATGGAATCGGTTGCTAGGCAACAACATAAACAGAGCACAACGTACTGAAGGAATGAGAGGAGTAGGTGGAGTATAAGAAATGAGTTCGGTGCACCAAGCAAAGGTAGAAAATAAAGAATAAAAAGGGGTAATAGTAGAGAATATACATGAATGTATGTGAAAAAATGTATGTAAAAAAGGAGAAATTAATAAATAAAAAATAGAAAATAATAAAAAATGATAAAAATATATAATGAAATAATAAGTAAAAAATAATAATAAAAATAATATTAAAGAAGAATAAAAAATAAATAAAAAAAATATATATATATAACGAATAAAAAAATGAAAAAGCTCCGGGTCGTCGAGCTGGGCAGCAAGCTCTGTGTCATCGAGCTGGGCAGCAAGCTCCAGGTCGTCAGGCCAAACAGCGAGCACCGTAAGGGCAGGCTGGATCACAGGCACCGGCTCAACAAACTGGGTAACGGGCCCCGGCCCAGTGGGCTGGGTAACGGGCCCCGGTTCAGCGAGCTGGACAACAGGGCACTGGTCCGGCAAGCCGAATAACGGGCACTGGCTTAACGGACTCCGGTTGAGCAGACTGGGTAAAGGGCACCGGTTCAGCAGACTGGGTAACGGGCACCGGTACATCAGACTGGGTAACGGGCACCGAAACTCCAGGCTGACACACGGGGACCGAAATTTCAGGCTGACACATGGGCACCGAAACTTCAGGCTGACACACGGGCACCGAAACCTCAGGCTGACGTACGGGCACCGAAACTTCAGGCTGAGACACCAATATCAAGACATCCGGCTGGAAGGCAGGTAATGAGACACCAGGCTGGAAGGCAGGTACCAAGACATCAGACTGAGAAGCGGGCACATCAGACTGGGAAGTGGAGACATCAAGCTGGAAGGCAGGCACTGAGACATCAGGCTGGAAGGTGGGCACATCAGACTGGAAAGCGGGCACATCAGACTGGAAAGCAGGCACATCAGATGGGAAAGCGGGCACATCAGATGGGAAAGCATGCACCAAGACTTCGGGATGGAAGGCAGGCATCAGGACATCAGACTGGAAAGCGGGCACATCAGACTGGAAAGCGAGCACATCAGACTGGAAAGCGGGCACAGCAGACTGGAAAGCAGGCACATCAGACTGGAAAGTGGAGACATCAAGCTGGAAGGCAGGCACCGAGACATCCGGCTGGAAGGCAGGCACCGAGACATCAGGCTGGAAGGCAAGCATCGAGACATCAGGCTGGAAAGTGGGCACATTAGACTGGAAAGCAGGCACATCAGACTGGAAAGCAGGCACATCAGACTGGAAGGCATGCACCAAGACTTCGGGCTGGAAGGCAGGCATCAGGACATCAGACTGGAAAGTGAGCACATCAGACTGGAAGGCAGGCACCGAGACTTCGGGCTGGAAGGCAGGCATCAAGACATCAGACTGTGAAGCAGATACATCTGACTGGAAGGTAGGCACATCAGGCTGGAAGGCAGGCACATCAGGCTGGAAGGCAGGCACCGAGACTTCGGGCTGGAAAGCAGGCATCAAGACATCAGACTGGAAAGCAGGCACATCAGACTGGAAAGCAGGCACATCAGACTGGAAAGCGGATACATCAGACTGGAAAGCGGATACATCAGTCTGGAAGGTAGACACATCAGGCTGGAAGGCAGGCACATCAGGCTTGAAGGCAGGCACAGAGACTTCGGGCTGGAAGGTAGGCATCAAGACATCAGACTGGAAAGCGGACACATCTGACTGGAAGGTAGGCACATCAGGCTGGAAGGCAGGCACATCAGGCTGGAAGGCAGGCACCAAGACTTTGGGCTGGAAGGCAGGCATCAAGACATCAGATTGGAAAGCGGGCACATCAGACTGGAAGGTAGGTACATCAGGCTGGATAGCAGGCACTGGGTTGGCAGGTTTAGGTGGGTCATCAAGGCATGAACGCAGGCTGGAACAGGTTGGTTGGTGTGGAGGCAGGTTGGGTTACTGGCAGGATGGTGTGGGTCGGGAAGAACTTTTGTTTCTTTTTTGGTTTAGCCACTGCAGCTTTGTACGTAGGTGCAGGGTCGTAAGAAAAGTATGTAACTGGGCAAAAGGAAGACCAAGGAACAGTGGCTGGAAGGGGGTTCTGTGGGGTTGTTACAGGTGGAAGAGAAGAGGCAGGTGGATTAAAGGCAGGATAGGTGCAACACTTGGAGACTGGGTAGTAGTATTTGGTAGGAAGCTGAGTAAACTGGGCTGTAGCTGAGGTTGCCATAGGTGACGGGGAGATAGATTTTTAGTAAGGCAGGTGTTTAATGGCAGGGCTGGAATGTTGAGGCTTAGCTAAGTGCAGGAGATCTGACCATGTCCGTAGCACAGGTTGAACAAATGCTGATTCACACCCGGCCTGATTAACCAGGGATTGCACTGAATGGATGCAATCAGACAACACCTGCTGTGAACAAGCGGAATATTGTTCCATAAAAAAGTCTGGATCATCTTCTAATAACCATACCAGGGATTCAACTTGGCCATAATTGAAGGGGGGAGAAAAATCATCGCTCCCTTCGGGAATGCATGACAGGGCTGGTTTTGCACATAACTGGATCAGGGGCTGAACATCTTCAAATGACATATACCCCTGATCCACTAGGATAGTTTCCATCAGCTGGCCACTAGTCCACCCTTTCAAAATCTGGCGACAATATTCACCATCATCTTCTGCCAGCAGGGAATAATAAATGATTTCATTGAAATCCATATCAGCAGAACTAACAACCCGGATGGTTCCTCAATGTAGCCACGTCTGGTAAGGGATGGCCTTGGTGTACTATCAGGGAATTTAGTAGACCAGACTGTGTGGACTGCACAGAAGAAACCAGAAACACAGGTAAGTGAAAAATAATGGTGTTTATTAAATGGGTGACAAATAAATTAAATATAAACAGTGCAAACCAACCATAGACCCACAAACAAATGGTATATACAAATGGATGGGAAATATCGTAATCGTAACAAAAGCCAGGCCGAGGTCATACACAAGGAGGTCAGTCAGATGGGAAAGGACGGGGAACCAACAGGACAGGGAGAGGATGGATGGATAGGCTGCAGGGCAGGGATCAGGGAAATCAGGAAACCGGAGGGACAGGTCCAGGATGGGCTCAGGATAGGGATCGGATCAGGTCAGGACAGATGCAGGCTCAAGGTCAAGATAACAGGCAGAAAGATCAGGGCACAGGGAGAGAGACACCAAGGCAAGGATGTGAGGGCTTGCCGGGTATTTATCAGACTGCAGTGATTTGACCTCACGTTACACCTGAGCGCAGAGGGTGCTGTCTGCTCCACACTGCCAGAAAACACCCGCTGGTGGACACCGGTACTACGGCCCAAGGACAGTGCCACCAGCAGGTGAGTCCTCTTATTACAGGTCCTAGGTGTTGGAAGACACCCGCTGGTGGACACTGGTACTGCGATCCAAGAGACCGATAGCGCCACCAATGGGTGCACCTTTTCATGACACCTACATTGTGGCCAGTGTAGAAACCCCTCTTTGTATTGGTAATCATTAAAAAAATCCAAACTTGCATTTGTGGTCAGTTTTGAATTGTCCCTTACATTGGTGGTCCACGTAGAAGCCCCCTTTAAATTGACGGTAAGTGTAAATCCCCCTTACATTGGTGGTCAGTATAGAAATCCCCCTTTATTGGCTGTTGATGTGACGTCCCCCATTACATTGCTTGTAAGTGTAAATTCTTCATAACATTGGTGATCAGTGTACATTTCCCTTTACATTGGTGGTAAGGGCAGAATTGCCCTTACACTTGTGGTCAGTGTAAATCCCCCTTTACATTGGTGGTCAGTGTAAATCCCCCTAACATTGGTGATCGGTGTAGAAGTGTCACCTTACATTGGTGGTCAGTTCAAATCTCTTCGACAATGGTTGTCAGTGTAAATTCCCCCTTACATGGAGGTCATTGTATATGGTGGTTGGTGTAAATGCTCTTATTACATAAGTGTCAGTGTAGAAATCCCTCTTTTGGTTCGGGTGGCATAAAATCCCCCGTTACATGGTGGTCATTGTAAATTCCCCGTTACAGTGGTAGAATCCCCCACTATATACTTGCCAGAGATTTCCAGCTTTGCTCTACTTGATTCAGAATTTGTCACAGTGTACTGCCTCCTAACTAATCCCATCCTCCCACCACTGCCCCTGATCCCATCAACCCCCCAGCATTGCCACTGATCAAACCCCCCACCCTCCCCCAGCATTGCCACTGATCCCAGGAGTCTTAGGATTCCTAGGAGTTTTCAGTCTATTGATGGGTCTCCTCACCTCCCCAGTCCATGATGTGCAGGCAGTGAGGAGATGATGTGCTGTAACCTTTAGCAACCAATCAGTGAGCAGTAATGCTGTGCACTAACCTCTTGCAATGAATCATTGAGCGGTTGGATATGCAGTAACCTCTAGGAACCAATCAATGAGTAGTAATAATATGCAGTAACCTCTAGCAACCGATTAGTGAGTGGTATAGATGTCCAGTAACCTCTAGCAATCAATCAGTGAGCAGTATTGATGTACAGTAATCTTTGGCAACCAATTAACAAGCAGAAGTCATGTGCTGTAAGCTCTAGAAAATAAACAGTGAGCCATGTGTGCTGTAACCTCTAGCAGCCAGTCAGTGAGTGGTAATGTTACACTGTAACCTCTGACAACCAATCGCTGCCTGATCTGATTCAGTAAACAGTAAACTAGCTGTTATTTATTGTATGTCTCTAAGCACATGGAGAGCGAAATTGCATGGAAGAGGGGGCCCAAGAAAATGTTTGCCCAGGGTCCAGTCAATATTAAAAGACGGCCCTGACAATGGAGGATGACGACGGCGAGGAAGAACACAGCAGCGGGAGAAGTAGGCGTGGCGGGAGAGACAGCGGCAGGAGACAATGGCAACAGAAAAGGACGGCAAGAGAGACAGCACCAGGAGAAGATGATGGCTGGAGACACGGCTTGGGGGAGAAGACCGCTCAGATCTATTTTACAATAAAGGAATTGTCAAAAATCGTCTATTGTTTTTTGACACATTTCACTGCTTTTTTTTGTGAATGGGTAGGGGTACAATAGACCCGATACCCATTCACTTAGGGGGGGGGCAGGATCTGGGGCCCCCTTGTTAAAGGGGGCTTCCAGATTCCGATAAGCCCCCCCGCCCGCAGACCCTCACAACCACCGGGCAAGGGTTGTGGGGATGAGGCCCTTGTCTCCATCCACATGGGGACAAAGTGCTTTGGGAGGAAGCAAAAAAAATGGACTGGACAAAATTATTGGCACCATCAATTTAATATTTAGTAGCACACCCCAATCACTTTCTGTAACCATCAATTAGTTTTTTACACCTCTCTACTGAACTTTTGGACCACTCTTTTGCCAACTGCTCCAGGTCTCTCAGATTGGAAGGGTTCCTTTTCCCAACTGCTGTTTTAAGATCTCTCCACTGGGACTTAGATCTGGACTCATTGCTGGCCAGTTCAGTACTCTCCAGAGTTTTGTCCTAAAGTGGTGTTCCACCCTAAAAAAAAAAATCCATGACTGTGCCTAAAAAAAAATTAAAAAAACATTTGGAATTTTTTTTTTTAATTACCTCTAAATGCCTGTTGCTTGGGGGTCCCTCGTAGTCTGCCTCTTCCAGTGCCTGGGCTGGTGACATCACTTCCCCCTCGGCACAGGAAGGACTCGGCTCTGCTCCCTCCCTCCTGTCAATCATCTGGGACTCATTACAGGTCCCAGGTGACTGAGCGGCCAATCACGGCGCGCGGTGCCGCTCACGCATGCACAGTGGGTGCCTGGCTGTGAAGCCACAGCCCGGCGCCCACAGTTGCAATGCCGGCGCCGCTGAACGGAGGGGGAGACGAGCGGGGCTTCGATCCCCCGCATCGCTGGACCCTGGGACAGTTAAGTGTCCAATTAAAAGTCAGCAGCTGCAGTATTTGTAGCTGCTGACTTTTAATTTGTTTTTTTTTCATGGGCTCTCCTCTTTATACTATTTTTTTGTGCTTTTTGACGTGTGCTTTGGGTCATTGTCCTGCTGTAGGACCCATGACCTCTGACGGGGACCCAACTTTCTGACACTGGTAGTCTTCAGATTTCATAAAACCATGCACACGGTCAAGACATCCAGTGCCTGAAACAGCAAAGCAACGCAAAACATCAGTGAACCTCCAACATGTTTGACTGTAGGGAATGTATTATTTTCTTTAAAGGCTTTTTCTGAAAACAGTAGAATGATGGGCTTTGCAAAAAAGCTGTGAATTTGTTTTGTCTGTCCACAGTACATTCTCCCAAAAGGATTTTGGCTTCCTCAGGTAAGTTTTGGCAAACTCCAATCTGGCTTTTTTATGTTTCTGTGTCAGCAGTGGGGTCCTCCTGGGTCTCCTACCATAACGTCCCCTTTTCATTCAGATTGCAACGTATAGTGCGAGCTGACACAGTTGTACCCTGTGCCTCAAAGTCAGCTTGAATTTGTCTGGAAGTTGATCGAGTTTCCTACCACAATTCGAACAATCCTTCATTGCAATCTTTGATCAATTTTTCTCTTTCGTCCACGTCCAGGGAGATTAGCTACAGTGCCATGGGCTGTAAACTTCTTGTCAATGTGCACAGTGGACACAGGAACATTAAGATCTCTGGAGATGGACTTGTAACCTTCAGATTGTCCATGCTTTTCCACAACTTTTGTTCTCAAATCCTCAGACAATTCTTTGCTGCTCTTTCTCTTCCCATGCTCCGTGTGACACACAAAGACACACAATAGAAAGGTTGAGCCAAATTTTCACCATTTTAACTGGTTGCCAGTGTTATTTCTATATTGTCAGCAACTATTAATCACAGGTGTGTTTAATTACAAATTAAAGGAGCATCACAAACTTGGAATGCAAATGCTTCTTAAAATCTTGAAAAGATGCCAATAATTTTGTCCAGTCCCTTTTTAGAAGTTTTGCGTGGAATGTGTCAGGTTTGGCTTTTAATTTCTCCACTTTTTTTTTTGTCATCCCAATACAAACAAAAGAAATAAAAATGAGAATGTCCAAACATTTGTATTTGCAACAATTTTCTGGGCGAAGTGGTGCAATATTTGACAGAAATGCAGGGGCGTCAATATTTTTGGCCAACGCTTGTAAAATCTATCACTTATGCCGCGTACACATGACTGTTTTTTCCGTCAGAATAAACTCTGACGGTTTTTCCGACGGAGTTCTGATGAAGTTTCGCTGAAACGGACTTGCCTACACACGATCACACCAAAGTCCAATCGTTCAGAACGCGATGAGGTACGACGGGACTAGAAAAAGGAAGTTCAATAGCCAGTAGCCAATAGCTGCCCTTGCGTTGTTTTTTGGTCCGTCGGAATAGCATACAGACGAACGGATTTCCAGATAGGAATTGCTTCCGTCGGAAAGATTTAAAACATGTTCTATTTCTAGGTCCGTCAGAATTTTCCAAAGTGAAAGTCCGATGAAGCCCACACACGATCGGAATATCTGATGAAATGATTCCGTTGGACCTTTTCTGCCTGAAAGTCCGGTCATGTGTACGCGGCATTATTTAGCATGGTATTCAACTTAATTTTTTTCTCCAAAACAAGTCAAGATCCTTGGACACAGGAAACTATTATATGCAAATAGCAACAAGCTCCTGTTTTCCCTGGCCTGACTCCCTGCATAACCCCACCCCCACCCGCCAATTGTGGGCAGCCTCAATAGTGAATAGTAAGATGCAGATGTCCCCGCCAGCTGTCAGAATACTGGAACAGTGCCTGTCTCTGTATGGATGCAGGTGCTATTCAGTTGACAGTTTTCTGCCAGGCTCCTGTGCCACCAGGAATCAGCCAAAATATGAGCATACTATGGCAAGTTTAGACCTGGCCATAGACAGAGTGATTTTCTTTCCTGCAACCACAGATTACAAGATAAAAAATTGCTAGAATATCCCATAATCCCTCCCGTGGAGCTATTGTGTTCTCCCCGATGTCCCCATGGGGAGAACACACAGTGAATATTGTCAGCCGCTATAGCCGCTGGCAATAATTTCATGAAAAATCCAACAGGCTGGTTGTACTTATGTTGATTGATTGATCAACTTGGGTACAATCAGCCTGCACATACATGGTTTGAATCTCGGCTGGTCCCTGCTGAACGGGCCGAGATTCGAAGAGTCTATGACCAGCTTTATTGGATATCTAGAACTTAATCTCTGCAATCACCGTGGGTGGAGAGGAGCAGTTAAATTCATGCCAAACTTTGTAAGAATATGAGGACAGTATTACCTACTTTGACATTGGAAATGTTATGCCACTATATACTCTATTATATCAACAACTCTTCTTGAGCAGAGTTAGCACAGAAAAGCTTTTTCTGATTGTAAAAGCCCAAAATGTAACACCAAAAGCCTCTCTGTTTTATTCCCCTAGGGTTTCTACCTTTTTGTCCAGGGAAAACCAAACAGTCTGGGAGCAGGAAAGCGTGGGGCGTGGAACTTATCAAAAGTGAGCATATCCAAATAGGGTGGCTAAGCTAAAGTGGAAGCATGCTAAAACTAAAATCCCTGCATCTATAGACACCACAGATCTAACACTAACCTATCTAGCTCTGTAAGAAAAAAATTAGTATGCATACCTTTTTTGAAGGTGATCCAGCGGCGGAAGCTCTGCAGAGGACACGGCCGACAACGGCTGTGAAATGAATGAGGAGTGACGTCACCCATAGAGTTACTAAGGGGCTTCCGTTTTCGGACGTGTCTTCTGCACCCGCCCCCAAAGCGTGGGATCGGGTCAGATCGCCTGCAGAAAAGGTATGTATACTGATTTTTTCTTTACATGGCTAGATAGGTTAGTGTTAGATCGTAGGTGGCTATAGATGCAGGGATTTTAGTTTTAGCATGGACTTTAAAGGATAACTTCACCTTTTTAAAAACAATAAAAATAAATGCACATGTTTATGCAGATAAAAAATGAAATGTGCATTTATTACTTTTGTTATTGCGAGCCTGGAAAGCATTGCACCCATGATCAGCAGATCATGGGTGCAATGCAGGGCTCTTGCAGACACTGTGTGTAAGCTGTTTGGCTGTACATTGTATGACCAAGCAGTTACACACTAACAGGAAGCATCAATGAACTACCACAGAGCATAACAGTGGTGTGGTAGTTCATTAAGAACTACAAGCCAACAGCCGCAAAGCTGCAGGACTTTGTCGTTTTCTGTCACAACGGGGGTCCGGGGCATTGGATTTGTATCATGTTAGATGTTACACCCTGAATATGGGTGTAACATGTAACACGTTGCAAAAGGTGAACTTATCCTTTAAAATCTTTAAATTTTTTAGGCAAACAATATGCCAAAGGATAAGGTATGACAAAGCAGTAAAGGAGAAGGTCCAATATCCTGTGGTACCTGTATGTAACTTTGTTTTCAGTTTCAGTTCTTGTACCTGGGAAGAAGCCAGAACCAGGCTGAACACAGGGCCATGGGTTATTTCCAAGTGAATATTAAAGTAGAAGTATAATCACCAGCCCGTTTTGCTCCTCCAGCGATGTCAGACCAAAGCTGTCTCTCACCAATATTCTACTGGATCTGCCATCTTCTCTGCCTTATATTCCAGGTCCAATGCAGCTCATCTCCATACCTCCCAACTTTTTGTGATGGGAATCAGGGACACCTATCAGCAAAAGCATACAGTCATAGGACACACCCCTGGCCATGCCCTCTTAAAGGAGAATTGTACAACAAAACAAGATTGGTTAAACCCACAAGTGCTTTTTTTACCACTACTATTCCTTTATATTGGCTTTGGAATTTACAAATACAGCAATTTAGAAATCAGATGAAAGGTTTAGCGCTGGAAAACACTTTTTGATAGATAAAAAGTGTATTTTATATACATCTATATAGATCAGACCAAAATGAGGGACAAATGAGGAGGAATGAGGGACAGAGGTACATAGCTCCAAATCAGGGACAGTCCCTCGCTCGAAATCAGGGACAGTTGGGAGCTATGCATCTCTGCCCACTGGGTGACTGCTGTTAATGTAACTCCTACATACAGGCAGTCCCCGAGTTACGAACACAATAAGGACTGTAGGGTTGTTCGTAAGTTGAAGTTGTTCGTAAGTCGCAACACTGCATTTGAAAGTGTAACTTCCGGTCGGAACACTGCATTCGTAAGTGTAACTGCCGCCTGTGCATGGATATGGGATGTTTCGGGCGCTTGTTATGTTATCTGGAGCGTAGTACAGCAGTGTGGGATGTGTCCGGAGGTGCTTGAAAGGTATCCAGGACCAGCGTGCAGCACAAGTGGCCGGCATTTGAGGCCGTTCGTAAGTAGGAGTCATTCGTAACTCGGGTGTTCGTAACTCGGGGACTGCCTGTATTTTTACAGGAGTTACATTGTCTGTGGCACCCAGCTGCATTGCCAGCATCTTACAGATAGTGCAGCACATAGCCTTGTGAGCACACAGCATCATAAATTGAAGTAGTTGCACATATTATAACTAATACTAAGTCCCTATTTGTAAAACCTCATAAATTTCAAAAGGCAATTATTTAATATCCCAAAATATCTTTAAGACCATGTGCAAAGCAATTTTAAGAAAATATAGGGTGCTAATTGATTATTTCTCCCTGTAAACAGAAGGGCAGTTAGCCCTGACCACAGGTTTTGAAACTGATAGCAAGAAGCAGTTTAATGAGTTGGAAAGGAAGCTCTTTACAATCCAGTGATGAGCGAATTAACTGTACTGGTGGATCTCACCATATGTGAAATTCCACCTCCTGCATTATCTGTTGGACCCATATCCTTGCATGGACAGATCAATTCATTCATCCCTAGCAAGCATAGCTTATGGTTGATAATTAAAAAAAAATTCCCAGTGGATGTACATACATTTCAAAGACCGACACTTGTAAAGAAAAACTAGTACAATGCAAAAATCACATCCTATTACAACAAAAAATCTTTGCTGCACTGTTGCAGTATCTTGCTCTTGAAAGCACTCCAAAGAGCATTACACTTTCAGTGCTTGAAACTTAACTAAACCCGTGTGTCCAAAAATAGTAAATAAACAGTTTACATGGTTATTGCTCTATAAATATGTTGTAATAACAGCACTGCAATAAATATCTATGATATAAGCATCCACGGCATATTCTCTATTTGGATTTACAACGCTGTTGGCTTGCCAACCAATTTGTTTTCTAGGAAGTTTGCCAGAGGAATAAGAGAACAGACTCTGCTTTTTTTTAAACATTTTCTAAAAAATTGATATGGGAAGTAAAAGACTGAAATAATTAAATCATTTAGGTTTTATTACTACATAATTACAACAACACAGTATTGGTATGTATTGAACTAAATGGAGGTTTCACGTTTATTCAAGACCAGAACCTAATATGGCATTCACATAAAAATGATAAAAACATGTGCTGGAACTGTGACCTCACCTGACATATATCTGACTCTGAATATATATAAGTCCAAAGAATGTAGTAAATGGCGATAAAGGAACACATGGGGGTTGATTTACTAAAGCAGTGGTCTCCAAACTTTTCAACAGGAGGGCCACATTGTAGATTTTACAAGTATTCAGGGGCTGAAAACTTCTGCGCGTTTGTGTCCCCAATATCAATGTCCCCCATATCTGTGTCCCCATCAGAGTCTCCCATTTTCAGTGTCCCCATTATCAGTGTCCCCAGCAGAGTTTTCCAAATTATCAGTGTCCCCAGCAGAGTTTTCCCCATTATCAGTGTCCCCAGCAGAGTTTCCCCATTGAGTTTCCCCATTATCAGTGACCCCAGCATAGTTGTCCCCATTATCAGTGTCCCCAGCATAGTTGTCCCCATTATCAGTGTCTCCAGCATAGTTTTCCCCATTATCAGTGTCCCCAGTAGAGTTTTCCCCATTATCAGTGTCCCCAGCATAGATGTCCCCATTATCAGTGTCCCCTGCATAGATGTCACCATTATCAGTGTCCCCAGCGTAAGTGTCCCTATTATCAGTGTCCCCAGCATAGATGTCCCCATTATCAGTGTCCCCAGCGTAGATGTCCCCATTATCATTGTCCCCAGCATAGATTTCCCCATTATCATTGTTCCCAGCATAGATGTCCCCATTATCAGTGTCCCCAGCATAGATGTCCCCAGCATAGATTTCCCCATTATCAGTGTCCCCTTTATACGTGTCCCCAGCATAGATGTCCCCATTATGAGTGTCCTCAGCATAGATGTCCCCATTATCAGTGTCCCCAGCTTAGATGTCCCCATTATCAGTGTCCCCAGCATAGATGTCCCCATTATCAGTGTCCCCAGCATAGATGTGCCCATTATCAGTGTCCCCAGGGTAGATGTCCCCATTATCAATATCCTCAGCATAGATTTCCCCATTATCAGTGTCCCCAGCATAAATGTCCCCATTATCAGTGTTCCCATTATCAATGTCCCCAGCATAGATGTTCCCATTATCAGTGTCCCAACATAGATGTGCTCATTATCAGTGTCCCCATTATCAGTGTCCCCAGCATAGATTTCTCAGGCATTGCAGAGAGAGGAGAGACGCCACATACACTGACACGATCACAAATATATGGTGCATGCATGAAGACAGGGACTGTTTGATGGTACCCACTGATTTTGGAGCTTCATTGAAGTCTCTGGCTAGCTCCTGTCCCGACCTTCTGCAGAGCATATACCGTCCACACTCAATCGCTGGAACTCAGTTGCTACTGCCCATCTGTTATTAAACAGATCTGGGAACTCACTATCCCAAGCCCATATTGACCCTGGGCTGGCGTTTATCTGCACCCTTATCCTGACAGTTGCCTCATCTGCTCTTGACATGGAATCACTCCATTTGAGTTAAACTATTTATGACCGCATTTATCTCTACTCTCTACCCCTGACGAAGGTGTTAAACTGGAAACATGTCAGGTACCAAGGATTACCATCCACTAGAGAGTACTAGTGTCATTTTATATGTACTGTTGTATCTTGTTTTTTGTTATGTTTGTCACATGTATACAGTTATATACGCTAATGTTAGATCATTTGTTTGATCTGCAATAATATTTTTTATGAAATAATAAATTCTTTTTCTACATAATTCAGTGCCTGTGGAACAAAAGGAAAATTCCTTTTGTTCTACATATTCCAGGGATGTGGTCACTACATTGTTCATTCTGACATGGTGGAAACCTCCTTTCTCTTTATAGCATAATTTCTCCAGCATAGATTTCCCCATTATCAGTGTCCCCAGCATAGATGTCCCCAGCATAGATGTCCCCATTATCAGTGTCCCCAGCATAGATTTCCCCATTATCAGTGTCCCCAGCATAGATTTCCCCATTATCAGTGTACCCAGCATAGATGTCCCCATTATTAGTGTCCCCAGCATGGATGTCCACAGCATAGATGTCCCCAGCATAGATTTCCCGATTATCAGTGTCCCCAGCAGAGATTTCCCCATTATTAGTGTCCCCAGCATAGATGTCCCCAGCATAGATTTCCTCATTATCATTGTCCCCAGCAGATGTATGTGTGCAGATTTATTTGACGCTTGCCTGTACAAGCTGACTTCTTCACTGTAGGAGCCGACTTTAGCTCTCCTGCACCTCCTGACTCCCTCCCACTACACGCAGGCTGTAAGGTGGAAGGATTCCTAATGCAAACAACGGGCGGGAAGTCGGAGGGTGCTGCTCTGATGACGTCACCTCCTAGCAGCCAATCCTCAGCTCAGCACAGCGGCCAATCCTCTAACAGCAAGGGAGGGTGTGCTGGGAGCGGCTTCTTGTCCTGGACCTGCCAGACGTATACTGCCGATAACAGCAGATGCTTTTAAAAGCCAGCAGATCGGCAGTGCTGTGTTGGCAGAATCTGGGCAAGCTTAGCTTAGACCCCTGTACTAAAGGTAAATCCACTTTGCACTACAAGTGCACTTGGAAGTGCAGTTGCTTTAGATCTGAGGGGAAGATCTGAAATGAAGGGAGGCTCTGCTGATTTTATCATCCAATCACGTGCAAGAAAAAATGCTGTTTTTTATTTTCCTTGCATGTCCCCCTCAGATCCACAGCAACTGCACTTCCAAGTGCACTTGCAGTGCACTTGTAGTGCAAAGTGGATTTGCCTTTAGTAAATTACCCCCATGACATCAGATGATGTAATATCAGAGCTTCTCACGCTCGCTTGGCATCTCTAATCCTGCAGTCATGCACCCATAACTAACTTGCAGAAACAATCCCAATTTCTCAGAAAAGTCACTGCATCTCTTATGTTTTTTTATCCAGCTAATGCTAACTCCTCATCTATAACCTGTTCACCAATCTTTACAGTTACCCTCTGACTGATAGGAGAAATGAGACAGATCACTGCTCCAGGTAAGTGATATAGTAATACGGGGTTTTGAAGAAGCACACTTTATGTGTGAATCGTCGTCACTCCGTTGTTTTAGTCTTGGTGGCAGTCTTTCAATAAACCTGTTGGACGGATGTTGGTGTGCAGCTAATTTTGCTCACTTGGTCTACCCTCTACCTGATGACTTTCAAGGTTTTCAGCACCAGTGATCGTCTGCAAATATTACATGCTGCTCAAAAATCTAACAATTGTTGCCTGATCTTGCTGAAATTAGAAAAGATTTTCTTATGTCTAAAGCAACATTTACTGTCTGATTAGATTTATCTTTCTTTATCAAGTTTCTATTTTTTGAGATTTCTAGCAAAAGTAAGCAATTTCTAAAGAAAATTCATGAGAAATGTAATAAAGAATCTGTTTAAAGCCCAAGAGGAATACCCTTAGACCCCTTTCACACTGGGGCGCTTTGCAGGCGCTACAGCCCTAAAATAGCACCTGCAAAGCGCCCTAAAAGAGCCACTCCTCACACTGCAGTGTGAAAGCCCGAGGGTTTGGAGTGGTGTGCTGGCAGGACGGTGAAAAAAGTCCTGCTAGCAGCATCTTTGGAGCAGTGAAGGAGCGGTGTGTACACCACTCCTTCACCACTCCTGCCCATTGAAATGAATGGGGCAGCACGGCTATACCACTGGCATAGCGCTGCTGCAGCAGCGATTTGCGGTGGTTTTAACCCTTTCTCGGCCGCTAGCAGGGGGGTAAAACCGCCCCCCCGTTAGCGGCCAAATACCGCCGCTAAAACAACGGTAAAGCGGCGCTAAAAATAGTGCCGTTTTATCGCCGGCGCCCGTGTGAAAGGGGCCTTACCAATTGAAAGAAAAGCAGACAGATCCACATATACCTATATAAATTGAGATGACAGTCACCTGATCTCATGTCTGTGTGTTGGCCCCTCCTGAGCTTGCTGGCCAGCTTCTGTAAACCAAAGCAGTCAACTGGGAAGGTTAGAAGACCTGTTCCAATTGCTATTGTTCTTCCTCGATAAGCCTGCACAATGCTCATGCCACCTTCTCTATCTTCTCCTCTCTCGATTGAAGCTAGAGCCAAGCAGAGCTTATAAGTTATTAGATCTCTCTGTAGTACTCTCTGACGAGAGCTTGTCCTCAAGGTTGTTAGATTGTGTCTACATAATTAATCACTCTCTAATGTCTTAAGTGGGGTACACACTATACAGTAAGAAAATCAGGCAAACGACCATCCGATTTGCCTCGTTGCTTCATAGCAAATTGGAACCGATGAACAAAAATTTGTACGAAAATTCTTGTACGACAAAGGCTATTTTTTTTTGTTTATTGTGTCTGATGATGCGTAGTCTTTCTTCTCTGATTCTTCTTGTACAAAAATCATATGAACGTGGCACGTTCCCACAAATCACCATATGGGTACGTCTTCCCCTTTAAGAGCCATAGCAGGCGCACGCGCCCGCTGCACGGTGGGGGACCCAAAGCGCGTGGCCCGCGGGCACGATCGCCGACGGCCACCCGCGATCGCGGGCACGAGTGCCAGAATGGGGATTTCTGTGTCTAAACACACAAATCCCTAAGCCGGGGTATGCCCAGAGGCTTTGTTATGTATCTTTTTTTTTCTTTTCACGCAAAAACTCAAAAAAAGTATTTAAAAAAAAAACACAAATTCCTGTTCTGACAGGGGAGAAAAGACACATCTGCTGTTAGTAGCAATTACAAACAGTGATATGTCTCCTCCCCCAGTCATTCCCATCCCCCCCACAGTAATAAACACTCACGAGGAAACACATTTAACCCCTTGATCGCACCCTAGTGTTAACAACTTCCCTGCCAGTGACATTTACACAGTAATCAGGGCATTTTTTTTTAGCTCTGATCGCTGTATAAATATCAATGGTCCCAAAAAAGTTGTCAAAAGTGTCCGATCTGTCCACCACAATGTTGCAGTCCTGCTAAAAATCGCAGATCACCGCCATTACTAGTAAAAAAAAGAAATAATAAAAATGCCATAAATCTTTCCCATAGTTTGTAGACGCTATAACTTTTGCACAAACCAATCAATATACGCTTTTAGCGATTTTTTTACCAAAAATATGTAGAAGAATACATATTGGCCTAAACTGATGAAGAAATTTGTTTTTTAAAAACATTTTTGGGGATATTTATTATAGCAAAAAGTAAAAAATATTTTTTTTTTCTTTTCAAAATTGTCGCTCTTTTTTTTGTTTATAGCGCACAAAATAAAAACCGCAGAGGTGATCAAATACCACCAAAAGAAAGCTCTATTTGTGGAAAAAGAAAGACGTCATTTTTGTTTTGGGTACAACGTTGCAATTGTCAGTTAAAGGGACGCAGTGCCGCATCGCAAAAAATGGCCTGGTCATTAAGGGGGTAAATCCTTCCGGTCCTTAAGTGGTTATATTAAAATCATTTGTTCTGTTCCCATACGAGAAAAATGTTGGAATTTGTTCCTTTGGGAATTTTCGTATGAAAATTTGGAATCGGCTGTCGAAAGTTGTGTACACACTATACGAAAATCGTACGAAAATTCTTTGGACGAAAATGTTTGCCCGATTTTCTTATAGCGTACGAGCCTTAAGAGCAGGTTATATATTTTTTCAAGCCTAATGGCCCGTACAAATGATCTGAAAATCAGACTACATGTTAAGTGATGTAGTGTATTTCTATTGTATTTTCTAACAACTGTACTGATTAAACGAAAATCGTACGATCTGGTATCATACAAGAAAAAATTTTGTGTTTGTTCGTTCAGATAATATCGGATGAAGTGTTGTGATTGTCTCTCGAAAGCTCTGTACTAATGAATCGATTATCGTACGATCGATTCGAAAGCAGAATTTTTCATTCGATTTTCCGATCCTGTGTATGGGCCATAATACTGGTCATGCTCATGGCAGCTTTTAGGTCAACAACTTTACACCAACTTTTGATGCTTAGTGCGTACTTTGGTCTAGTATGTGCTCAGTTGCATATGGTGCAGGACAAATAGGGGGTGATTTACTAAAGGCAAATAGACTGTTAACTTTGAGGTGAAAGTCTTCTGACTTTCATCATCCAGTCATGCTCAAGCCAAAATGCTGTTTTTTTAAATTTTCCTTGACGGTGATTGGGTATTCCTTGCAAAGTGAAATTTCACCACATTCACTAAGCTCTGGATAAATGTTCCTTGCAAAGTGAACAGCTTATTTGCCTTTAGTAAATCAACCCTTTAGAGTTTAGCTGGTGATGCTTGTAGATGGCCACCTTTATGAATATGCAAAAAAAAAACTGTCTCTATTATCCTAGAGCCAGTAATTAGGAAAAAAAATAACAGGCAATGGTAAATTACAGTCATTTACATTTGAGTCTGAATAGGTGTTATAGTCCGCTATAATGTCGAGACCTTTTATCAAAGACCAAGAGATAAAAGGACAATGTAACTTTAACACCATTGGAAGCAAAATTTCCAATTTATAGGTACAACATGTGAGGAGAGATGTTCCCATCCTTAATTATTATTAAAGGTTAAAATTTAACAAGCATGCTATACATACCTGCTCTGTGCAGTGGGTTTGCACAGAGCAGCCCCGATCCTCTTCTTCTCAGGTCCCCTGCTGGTGCTCCTGGTTTCTCCCCCTCGACCAGTGCCCCCAATAGCAAGCCACTTGCTATGGGGCACTAGTGCGTGCTCACTTTCAAGCCCTGCACCCCGTCCATCTATAAGACACATATAACCGCAGCTTGGCCCTGCTCCTACTCTCTCCTTATTGGCTCACTGGCTGTGATTGACAGAGCGGGATATTGAGGAGAGGGACTCCCGGGACAGCCGAGGCTCCTGTGCACATTGCTGGATCAAGAGGGGGCTGAAGGCACAGGTGCCCTGATTGGACGCCGCAACAGAATGGAAGAAGACATACACGGGAGGACAGAGAACCTTGGAGGACACAAGAGCTCGCTGCCGTCACCCGCTGCTTGACCCGCCACCAGGATGAGGTAAGTAGGTAAGTGTGTGCCGGTCAGACGGTGAGCCGGGGGGTTACAAAAGCTGCATATGATGGGAACAGAGGCTGCATATGATGGGCACAGAGGCTGCATATCATGGGCACAGAGGCTGCATATGATGGGCACAGAGGCTGTATGATTGGTACAGAGGTTGCATATGATGGGCACAGGCTGCATATCATGGGCACAGAGGCTGCATATGATGGGCACAGAGGCTGTATGATTGGTACAGAGGTTGCATATGATGGGCACAGGCTGCATATTATGGGCACAGGCTGCATATGATGGGCACAGGCGCTGCATATGATGGGCACAGTGGCTGCATTTGAAGGGCACAGTGGCTGCATTTCATGGGGCACAGTGGCTGCATTTCATGGGCACAGTGAATTTGTGTAAGATGTTTTTTGTAACCCAGGAACTCTACTGATTGGGATGGTACTAGGTTAGATTTGTCAAAATTGATCAACCAGCCCAGAAACCTCAAGGTTCTCAACATTAAACCCAAGTCTAAGGCCAACTTCTCTCTTGTCTGAGAGAAGATCAAAAAATCATCCAAGTAAGCAACTACCAAAATGCCCTGAAGGCAAAAAAAGGCCATGGCCTCAAACAATATCTTTGTGAACACTCTAGGAGCTGCCAAGAGAACAAAAGGGAGAACTCGGAACTGAAAATGCTGCAATTCCTGTTCCGATTGGATCACTAATTTCAGGTATTTCTGGTGAGACTGATATATGGATGTATGGGCACGTGGAGATAAGCAACCTGAAGATCTACAGAGACCATAAAGATTCCCTGAAGCAGGGGATTTTTTTTACCATACAGGTGTTTTCCATACAACACCTTTAGTACAGGAGATTCTTGTTTAACTTCCTCAAACTGATGATCATCCTGTATTTTCCCGAACCCTTCTTGACCAGAAATACGTGAGAACAAAATCCCCAAAAGTACTGGCAAGATGGTATTAGGACCATGGCTTCTTTAGCTGCCAGATGGGATACTACTGACAAAAGGGCCTTCGCTCTCTCTCGGCAGCCTTGAGGCAAAACAATTTTTGTGAGGGAGTGATGAAAATTCTACTTTGTATCCCTCTCTGATTATGTGCAGAACAAACAAACATATGTCCATATGTTCCCATTCCCTGTTAAAAAAAAAGGGAAAGTCTCCCCCTTACCCATGACCTGGCATCACTTGTTACTTTAGGGTCAGGAATATGAGAAGTGAATAGGGAACCTTCTTTTCCTTTGCCCTTGTCAAAGGACCAGCGATTTTTAGTTGACTGGGCCCTTTTGAAATCAAACTCAGACTTGTTTGGGCGATTCTGAAAGAATCCCTTGTTGCCAAAGAATTGTTTCTTAATCAGGAACTTGCCCCTTTTTTTGTAGACCGAGTTAAAATTGTCTGAAGGCCAGTCCTGAGTAGGAGATAACTCTCAAACAGGATGCTACAAAGCTTCCCAAGACCTTTAGCCATAAGGTCCTGTATACAGAATTTAGGAGCACTGTACCTCTAGCAATGGCCTTGACACTTTCTAGTGCCGCATCTGCCAGAAATGCCACTGACTTAGATACCCAGCTATGGGCGTGTCGGATGAAAGGAGCTTGGTTAACCTACCAACCCACACGTCAGAATTCCTAGCCATGCAGCTGGATGCCAGGGACAGACCTAGGGAAAAAGCAGAAGCTTTTCAAGCTCTGCTTAACAACGACTCTGCCTTCCTATCCATATGGACCTTAAATCTTCAAAAGAGAGGTCAGAATTCTGGGAGAGCTGGGAAAAGGGGCATCTGACTTAAAAAATGTATTCCTCTGTACTGAAGGGAAATCTACACCTATGGGTTTTGAAAACAAACTGTTTCTTTTCTGTCTCCTTCCATTCCTTATGAATGATATCATTTAAAGACTTATGGATAGCGAAGGTTCTGCCCTTTTTTTCCTGCAATCCCCTGTAAATAAGGTCCTGCACTGACTGCTGACTGAGGTGGTGCTCCTCCTCAATCTGTTCAGATCCGTAAATGGCTTTCAACAATTGATCAATCTCCTCCACTGGAAAAAGGAACCTACTAGAATAGCTTCCCATCATGTCTTTTTCCTCCATCTCTAAGCTGTTCTGGAAGATGCTTTGGGAAACTTCCTTAGAAGTGATACTAAATAAAGTGTTAATTGCCATATTCAGTTACATAAATCATACAGTATTTCACAAAAGTGAGTACACCCCTCACATTTTTGTAAATATTTTATTATATCTTTTCATGTGACTACTTTGAAGAAATGGCACTTTGCTATATTGTAAAGTAGTGAGTGTACAGCTTGTACAACAGTGTAACTTTGCTTTCCCCGTAATTCAAAATCAACACACAGCCATTCATGTCTAAACCGCTGGCAAAAAAAGTACACCCCTAAGAAAAAATTTCAAATTGGGACCAAAGTGTCAATATTTTGTATGGCCACCATTATTTTCCAGCACTGCCTTAACCCTCTTGGGCATGGAGTTCACCAGAGCTTCACAGGTTGCCACTGGAGTTCTCTTCCACTCCTCCATGATGACATCACAGAGCTGGTGGATGTTAGAGACCTTGCACTCCTCCACCTTCCATTTGAGGATGCCCAACAGATGCTCAATAGGGTTTAGGTCCGGAGACATGCTTGGCCAGTCCATCACCTTTACCCTCAGTTTCTTTAGCAAGGCAGTGGTCATTTTGGAGGTGTGTTTGGGGTCGTTTTCATGTTGGAATACTGCCCTGTGGACCAGTCTCCGAAGAGAGGGTGATCATGCTCTGCTTCAGTATGTCACAGTACATGTTGGCATTCATGGTTCCCTCAATGAATTGCCGGCAGCACCCATGCAGCTAGAACAAAGAGAACCCACTCCAGGTGTCTGTTTTCAATAATCTCTCTCCTCTTCAGGTGTGGGTGCTGCTCGATATGCAACCATATGCGAGAACAAAACAAAAAAGTCCGGATGGCCGCACTCCAATGAAGAACATTTTCTTTATTATGATAAATCCATACAGCAAGGATAAAATCACTAACGCATTTCACACCATTATGGCAGGTGCTTATTCATTAGCTATGAATAAGCACCCACCATAATGGTGTGAAGCGCGTTAGTGATTTTATCCTTGCTGTATGGATTTATCATAATAAAGAAAATGTTCTTCATTGGAGTGAGGCCATCTGGACTTTTTTGTTTAGCACTCATGCAGCCCCAGACCATGACACTCCCACCACCATGCTTGACTGTAGGCAAGACACACTGTACTCCTCACCTGGTTTCCACCACACGTGCTTGACGCCATCTGAACCAAATAGGTTTATCTTGGTCTCATCAGACCACAGAACATGGTTACAGTTATCCATGTCCTTAGTCTGCTTGTCTTCAGCAAACAGTTTGCGGGCTTTCTCATGCATCATCTTTAGAAGATGCTTCCTTCTGGGATGACAGCCATGAAAATCCAATTTGATGCAGCGTGCAGCATATGGACTGAGCACTGACAAGCTGAACACCCACCCCTTCAACCTCTGCAGCAATGCTGGCAGCACTCATACGTCTATTTCCCAAAGGCAATCTCTGGATAGGACGCTGAGCATGTGCACTCAACTTCTTTGGTTGACCATGGTGAGGCCTGTTCTGCGTGGAACCTGTCCTGTTAAACCGCGGTATGGTCTTGGCCACCGTGCTCCAGCTCAGTTTCAGGGTCTTGGCAATCTTCTTATAGCCTAGGCCATCTTTATGTAGAGCAACAATTCCTTTTTTCAGATGCTCAGAGAGTTCTTTGCCATGAGCTGCCATGTTGAACTTCCAGTGACCAGTATGAACGAGTGAGCGCGATAACACCAATATTTACCACACCTGCTCCCCATTCACACCTGAGACCTTGTAACACTAACGAGTCACATGACACTGGGGAGGGAAAATGGCTAATTGGGCCCAATTTGGATTTTCACTTTTGTTGCCAGTGGTTTAGACATTAATGGCTGTGTGTTGAGTTATTTTGAGGGGACAGCAAATTTACACTGTTATACAAGCTGTACACTCACTACTTTACATTGTAGCAAAGTGTCATTTCTTCAGTGTTGTCACATGAAAAGATATAATAAAATATTTACAAAAATGTGAGGGGTGTACTCACTTTTGGAAGATACTGTACATATCATGCCATTGTATATATTTTTTTAATCCTCTAAGTACCTTATTCCTGTAGCACTATTGTGTGATCTCTGCCTGTTCTTTGGCATCTACAGAGAAAGCTCTTTGGGAGGGGCTTCTATTACTCTGATGTATGCTCTCTACCATGTGAGTCTGTGTCTGGCAAGCCCTAAATGGTGCTGTGCCAGTCACATGAGCAAAAGAAGAGCAAGTTAAATTAAATTATAAATATCAAAAAACTGTTTTACAACTCTCTATAAATCTTTATTGAACATCAAATGTGTATTTTTTTGTGCAGTAATATGGTGTAGGAGGAGTCAAAGATGACTGACACTTGCTTTAATTTTATTTAAATGGCATCTGCATCCAAGGCTATTTTTTTTTTTTTTTTACTTTACAGGTATTAGCAGTTATATTAGATATATTTAATACTGATTTATATTAAAACTAAGCGTTTTTGTGAGGTTCATAGTAAATGTTATCAATCAGCATACTATATCCCACCCCCATAGTGTTTAGCAATAGGAGGGCAGGAAGAGGGAGGGGAGTGTAATTTACCACTGTGTATATGCCCGCATGTGTGACTCTATAGTCATGAGGGCTGTATATATAAGAAAAAGGAGGAAATTAAGATCTTAGAAAGGAACTGAAATGGAGCAGGCTCCGTAGATGACACCAGCTAATCTACACAGTCTGTATCCCAACCTGCAGTGGGGATACAGAGAAGATGGGAGGGATAGCTGAAGGAGAGATCAACAGGTATATTTCACCCTACACAAAACAAATGCTTTAGTGGCTTTGTTAGTATGAACACGCTGTTATATAACATGTACTGAGAGTTTTTCAGAGTCTGCGTTTAATGACACTTTAATTTTTTAGTAGGTTTTGGCAGCTTTGATCATTTCCAGTTAAAGTAATAGAGCACCATGTAGTCTTTGCTGCTTTTACCTGCAACAACAATTGCTTTTGTTCCCAAATACCTTCCTCTTAGCAATCTTACGATAATTGGCCTTAGGATGTATGAAAAAGATTAATTCAGAACTAGATATGAATGTACACGTATTACCTGATTTAGTCAATATCAATAATCTAAACAATACTTTGGTGGTCCCTATTAAATGTGAAACCTCATGACTGGCATTTTCTGCCTATGTAGTCTTATAGCTCTGTTGTTAGTATGGTCTCAGGAGGTTTACAGTATTAATTCATATAATACTCTGACCCAGCAGAAACCCTGCATGACTGTATGGCTACACATAAAGGGATTTTCTCCACTCCCTTTCTCGATATGCTCTGCTAGTTTAGCATAAATACATCTTAAATCCTCTAGGAAACATTTAATAGTCTATAAAATCATACACTCAAGTCAGTATGTAGTTCCTTGGCATACAATGTTATGTCCTCAAGTGCCCTCTATGTTTAGATACAAGTGTAATGTATAGCTTCTGCTAGTGCAAGTGCTCTAACAAGACTTAGGATAAAATCACATTACAGCAGTTGGCTCACATCACTCACTGAGGTTTGCCACATAAATAGCAACAAAAACAGTTATAGGATGCAGGGTTTGGAACACAAAGGAATTCATTCTTCATGTCTCCAATACACTATTTAATCACACCAGAATCTAAATATGATTTAGATAAAGCATTATTCAATGACATTTTTTTTTGTTATTGTACCATCGACAACAACAACAAAAAAAACAATGTTACGCATATTGGCGAAATGAGGTGCCATTCATTTAATTTATTCACAATGAATGGCACCCCAACACAGTTGCTGGTAGATGTGCATTGAAGGGCAGCTCACTGAACTAACCTAGGCTGGAGTACGCTGTGCTACATGTGATGTACGTTACCGGAACGCATAGGGATAGATTTACAAAGGGCACTTTCACACTTAGGCAGGGGGCGAACATCGGCGGTAAAGCGCTGCTATTTTTAGCGGCAATTTACCATCATTTTTGCAGTGCTTTTTGGCCGCTAGCATTGTGCTTTTAACCCCCGCTAGCGGACGAAAAAGGGTAGCGCAGCAGCGGCGCTTTGCCGACACTTCCCATTGATTTCAATGGGCAGGGGCGCTGTAGAAGCGGTGTATACACCGCTCTTACAGCGCCTCAAAGATGCTGCTTGCAGGACTTTTTTTAACGTCCTGCCAGCGCACCACTCCAGTGTGAAAGCCCTCGGGCTTTCACACTGGAGTGAGAGAAGAGGCTCTTTACAGGCAATAGCGCCTGTAAAGCGCCTCAGTGTGAAAGTAGCCTAAAACTGGAGAGTGAAAAGTCAGGTACAGCTGTGCATGGTAGCCAATCAGCTTCAAACTTCAGCTTGTTCAATTAGGTTTGACAAAAAAACCTGGAAGATGATTGGTTTCTAATCAGAGTTGCACCAGCTTTTGCACTCTCCAGTTTTAGTAAATCAACACAAAGTGTGAAGAGTCGTAAATGAAACCATATATTTTATTCATTTTCTTCATTTATGAACTATTTATTATCAGACTGAACCATAAAAAGTCCTAAGGAAAGAGCAACTGTTAATTTTCTGCCAAAAATATGCAAGGAAGCAGGTAAAAAGTCAAGATATTACTGCTCATCTCATCACATATTTTTATTGTTTTTTTTTATTTATTACATTTTGGCATTGGTACGTGTCTTCAGTGGAAGCACCCTACTGTCCATGCCTTTTTTCACAATAGCTTGCTTATATGACCTGCAAATAGCTAGAACTAAATATCAAGATTCATCACTCTCCAACCATAGACCTTATTAGGGTTTGCCAACAAAGTTTGCGAACTTTGAGCAAGATTCATGAAACTGTTTGAGAACTAAGCCCTGGCAGATTCACGCATCCCTTTGCAGGAGAACTTTACATTTAGAAAGTTCTATATATAGGTCTCTGATTCTATTTTCCAGACCCCCTACCAAATCTCATACTTATGCCCCGTACACTGCTCAGATGGGAGAATCTGTACACAGGACCACCATTATGCCCTGTACACACGATAGAATTTTCTGACGGAAAATGTTCAATGGGAGCTCATTGTCGGAAATTCCAACCGTGTGTAGGCTCCATCACACAAAATTTGATATCGAAATCCGTTGTCGTAAACTCCGATCGTGTGTACACAATTCCAACGCACAAAATTCCACGCATGCTCAGAATCAATCAGAAGAGCCGCACTGGCTATTGAACTTCCTTTTTCTCGGCTCGTCGTACATATTGTACGTCACCGCGTTCTTGATGTTCAGAATTTCCGACAAGATTTGTGTGACCGTGTGTATGCAAGACAAGTTTGAGCCAACATCAGTCGGAAAAAACCCTAGGATTTTGTTGTCAGAATGCCCAATCGTGTGTATGGGGCATTACCTGTCTCAAGTGTGCTGAGATCTTTGTTGTCCTTCATGCTGGATGCTGCACAGTCTATTTTACTTATCCGGGCCGTACAATCCACCACAATTTGTAAAGAATGCCAGGACACACCAATAGTATGCTAAAATTGAACTACAGGTAAAAAGATAAATACACACACGATGCAAATATGAGAGCTGTTTTATTTCTTTCCAGTCAGTTCTGAGATTTGAACCTATCGTTCAAGACACTGCTGTCTGGCAGAACAGGAGACCTAATGTTGCTAAGCTGCAGTTACAGGTTACACTTACAGGTATTTATTTTCCCTCCCCCAGATTGTGATTAAACAGTGAAGGAGACGCAGAAGACAGATGACCTTATATCTCTATCACTTTGCTGTCTCCCCCAATGCAACACAGAAATCCATTAATCTGTGTCTTTTATAAATGCCTGTAGTTTAGCTTTAAATATTGTCTTAATAAATTCCCAACGTAGTTGAAGAGAACCATTACCCTGTGTTAAAAAACCCTGAGACTTTATGTATCAGAATGTCCTCAAGCTGGCCATACACAGTTAGATATTCATTTGAAAGTTTGAATTCTCAGCCATTTAAACAAAGGGGCAGGGAAAGCGTGACAACACTGACCATATTCAGTCAATGACATTACTTTGGAGACCCAAACAAACAAACAAAGGGCCCACCTGAGGAGACTCAGGAGGGCCCTTTTTTTTACTTTTAGCGACAGAGGGCCCTTTTTTTTTACTTTTAGCGACAGGGCCCAGAAGATTTCATTCGGCACTAGTTAGTGATGGGTAGGGATGAGCTTCGCGTTCGAGTCAAACTCATGTTCGACTCGAACATTGGCTGTTCGCCCGTTCGTCGAACAGCGAACAATTTAGGGTGTTCGCGGCAAATTCGAAAGCAGGGGAACACCCTTTAAAAGTCTATAGGAGAAATCAAAAGTGCTAATTTTAAAGGCTTATATGCAAGTTATTGTCATAAAAAGTGTTTGGGGACATGGGTCCTGCCCCAGGGGACATGGATCAATGCAAAAAAAAGTTTTAAAAACGGCCGTTTTTTTCGGGAGCAGTGATTTTAATAATGCTTAAAGTGAAACAATAAAAGTGTAATGTTCCTTTAAATTTCATACCTGGGGGGTGTCTATAGTATGCCTGTAAAGGGGCGCATGTTTCCCGTGTTTAGAACAGTCTGACAGCAAAATGACATTTCAAAGGAAAAAAAGTCATTTAAAACTACTCGCGGCTATTAATGAATTGCCGGTCCGACAATACACATAAAAGTTCATTGATAAAAACGGCATGGGAATTCCCCACAGGGGAACCCCGAACCAAAATTTAAAAAAAAAATGACGTGGGGGGTCCCCCTAAATTCCATACCAGGCCCTTCAGGTCTGGTATGGATCTTAAGGTGAACCCCGGCCAAAATTTTTTTTAAAAATGGCGTGGGGTCCCCCCAAAAATTCATACCAGACCTTTATCCGAGCACGCAACCTGGCAGGCCGCAGGAAAAGAGGGGGGGACGAGAGAGCGCCCCCCCTCCTGAACCGTACCAGCCCACATGCCCTCAACATTGGGAGGGTGCTTTGGGGTAGCCCCCCAAAACACCTTATCCCACTTTTGATTATTCATGTTCGTGTCCCATAGACTTTAACGGTGTTCGCATGTTCGAACTAATTTTTTGCCTGTTCGCAAGTTCTGGTGCGAACCGAACAGGGGGGTGTTCGGCTCATCCCTAGTGATGGGATCTGACGCATCGTCGGCCTACAGGCTGCCCGTTAAAGAACGGTTCTGTTCAAAACCGGATATCTTGTCCATAAGGCATTGCATGGACATGGGCCAGAGTACCTAAAGAAAAAAATTTGTCAACTATGTGCCTACCCGATCCTTGAGATCGGCGAACTTGGCCATACTGAAGATTCCAAAATTTAAAAAGAAAACATGCGGAGGGAGAACGAGTGAAGTACAAAGAGCTGAATTTTGGAACTCCTTGCCTCTGAAACTGAGACTTGAGAATGATTACGTCAAAATCAATGGTTCCTTATGAGAGCCGTCTTAAGTGGACCGACTTGTGGCATGCGATGTCTGCTCTGAGGATCTTGACAGGGAACCCCATGCCAAAATTTTTAAAAAGCGGCGTGGGGTCCCCTGCAAGACCATACCAGACCAATCACCTGTTATATACGTTCATCATCGATCACATCATCCAGCAATGTAGATCCACCTAAATGTTCATGTTTATTTATTTATTAAAATGCTTAACCTACGCAGTCTTACCCGAAGGCCTTGATGCGCAAAACAAAAGGATATTAACATTAAAAGACCTTAAGAGAACCAGCAAACCAGCATGGCAACATACAAAATAAAAGCCAGGCAACTTGAAATTCCGAAAGAAATTAAAAACCATACTTTTTGTACAAGCTTTTGGAGTCACCTAATTTTAATTGGGGTGTGATGGACAGACTCCCTGGCTTTTATTTTGTATGTTGCCATGCTGGTTTGCTGGTTCTCTTAAGGTCTTTTAATGTTAATATCCTTTTGTTTTGCGCATCAAGGCCTTCGGGTAAGACTGCGTAGGTTAAGCATTTTAATAAATAAATAAACATGAACATTTAGGTGGATCTACATTGCTGGATGATGTGATCGATAATGAACGTATATAACAGGTGATTGGTCTGGTATGGTCTTGCAGGGGACCCCACGCCGCTTTTTAAAAATTTTGGCATGGGGTTCCCTGTCAAGATCCTCAGAGCAGACATCGCATGCCACAAGTCGGTCCACTTAAGACGGCTCTCATAAGGAACCATTGATTTTGACATGTCATGCGACTTGCACTCTCGAAGTCGGAGCATATGTCGGACTAGTGTGAACCGGCCCAAAAGGAGAGAGAAAAGCTACAGAGAAAAAACGTAATGTTAAAGCCAGGTGAGACATGTCGCATCACTTTTTACTCTCTGGACTTCTCTTTTGCAGCTCCTTGTCTCAGGAGAACAGCTGTTCCCATCACACAACAACCTTCCCTCGCCATATTTTTCTAATGAGCCAAGGAGAGTATAGTTCAATTAGTAACATCAAACAAGGATGTCAATTAGTGACACCTATAAAGACTGAAGTACAGCGGGTCATAACTCATTAGTTATTTTCCATCCATTTGCCAAAACTCTCATCCCTCACCGCTCTTTCTTATTTGTTCATCTTCATTTCATGTTACCCATTGCTCCTCCATCAACACTGCTTGTTCCTTATCATTCACTGCCAGACATTCAAAATCCGTTCCTATACTTTTTTAAGGACAAAGTTGGACAGGGAGGTTGGAAACACTGTGTGCATCATTAAATGCAAAATCTGACACACTGGGAAATGTCAGATACCAGCAGCAGCCAGAGTTCTGCAGAGAACGTAGACTGGAGTGAGCTAGCCTGACTGCTTATTAGTACTATAGTTTTACAGGCTTCTTCTAGTTCAAAATGTAATCCTTTTTCAAAGTAATGTATTTATTTATTTTTTACATTTTTATTATTCACTGTTTTCATTTAAATCCTATGAGCAAGGTGTCTCTACAGACACTTTTTTTCTTTCTTATGCCCTGTACACACGGTTGGACTTTCCGACGGAATATGTGCGATTGGAGCTTGTTGTCGGAAATTCCGACCGTGTGTGGGCTCCATTGGACTTTTTCTTACTTTGGTAAAAAAAAAAAATCCCAATTAATGTATATTAATTGGTTCTTTTTTTTTCTTTTTACATTTTTTAAATGTTTAATATTTTTTTTACATACTTTCATCAAAGTAGTTCAGTGTCACCATAGTAACTCTGAGTGGGTGATCAGGGATTTTTTATTTATTTTTATTTATTTTTTTATACTTTGATTGCTGTTACAATGATTTTCATTGTAATAGCATTGTTTTCAACTGTCATGAATAGGTTACATTCATGACAGCTGTGATTACTAGCAGTCTTTGATTGGCTACAGCTAGTAATCACATGGTACAGGGTGCTGTGATTTGCCCAGGTAACATATGATAGATGTGGGCCAATCACAGCATAGGAAACACAGCTATTATCAATGAATTCATTTATAACAGCTTTGCTGGTATTGTGATCATGTCATAGCATGATAAAATAGCGATTACATGATCACCAGGCTGCGGGTACCAGGATCTGCAATCCGCTGTGTGCCCTTAACTCAGAGCAGGCCTGGATCACGTACATGTATGTGATCTAGCCTGCCTGCGACGCTCGCCCGCAGTGCAGACTGTCAGCAAGTGGTTAAAATAGCAAAGGAGGTAATTAAGTGATAGAGTGAAGGTTTTTAGTGCAGAAACACTTTTAATAGTTAAAATGGTACATTTTCATAGATATCTGTATACCAGACCACTAAGAGGGACAACTAAGGACAAAATAGAGACAGAGACTAGTGAGTAAACTTGTGAAAGTTTTCTTGTTCTACCTTTAGGCTGGTTTCACATGGGCGGACCTGATTGGACCATCTATAGCTCTCTATGGAGCAGCAAATGTCCACTCACACCTGCCGGCATCCCATCCAAACCATGCCTGTCCGCCAAAAACAGCTGATCGGACAACAGTTGGATCGAAACAGAGAGGCGGTCCACAGCCTCATAGAGAACAACGAGGCTGTGTCCGTGTCCGCTCTGCATAGCGAAGGGGACATGGACCTGTCATCCGCCTGCTCAGTGGGGAGATCCCCTGCTGAGCAGGTGGATATGGACTATGGAGAACACCAATTTGGAACCAACCTTAAGAAGATTTTACTGAATAAGGTT
Source organism: Lithobates clamitans (assembly GCA_037952925.1). Taxonomy (NCBI): domain Eukaryota; kingdom Metazoa; phylum Chordata; class Amphibia; order Anura; family Ranidae; genus Lithobates; species Lithobates clamitans. The sequence continues at coordinate 3,446,185 of JBBGZY010000044.1, forward strand.
CTTTGAGTTACTAAGCTGGAAAATGCAGATATTTCTGCCATGACAGGTTTACTTAAACAGTTTCTTTTCTGAGGCCTCTGATGCAAACCAGCAACCCAACTGCCTATTTTTTTTACCATCTCCTGGCTGTCTGAGTGAATGACCCTTTACTGGCAGGATCAACACTTAAAATTTTGTTATGGGGGATGTGTTAAGGCTACTGACATACTGCATCATATATGCCATTTTTGATTTAGCCTAATGTTCCACTTTAACCTCCTCAATACAGGGCACTTTCACCCCCTTCCTGCCCAGACCAATTTTCAGCTTTCAGTACTGTCACACTTTGAATGACAATTGTGCAGTCATGAAATTATCAATGAATTCATTTTTTTTATCATTTTCTTCACACAAATTGAGCTTTATTTTGGTGGTATTTAATTACTGCTGTTTTATTTTTATTTTTTACAAAAAAAAAAGGAAAAAGACAGAAAATTTAGAAAAAAAAAACGTTTTTCATAGTTTCTGTCAGTAAATTTTTGTAAATAAGTAATTTTTCTCCTTCACTGATGTGTGCTGATAAGGCGGCACTGATGAGCACTGATAGGCAGCACTGATGGGCGCTGATGAAGTGGCACTTATGGGTACTTATGAGGCGGCACTTATGGGTACTGATGAGGCGGCACTGAAGGGCATTGATTAGGAGGCACTGATGAGGAGGCACTATTATACCGCACTGATGGGCACTGATAGGTGGCACTATTATGCCACACCGATGAGCACTGATAGGCGGGAATGATGACCACTGATAGGTGGCACTGTTGGGCACTGATAGGCGGCACTGGTGGGCACTGATAGGAGGCACTGATGGGCACTGATTGGCGGCACTGATGGGCAGCACTGATGGGACTTGATGGGCAGTACTGATGAGCAGGCACTGATGGCACTAAAAGGCAACACTGACTGGCACAGTAATGAGCATTGATTTGTGTAACTGATGGGCACTGATTTGTGTCACTGATGGGCACTCATGGGCACTAATTGCTGACACTCATGGGCACTGATTGGTGGCACTGCTGCAGCTTTCCTGTAATCAGGGCACGGATGATCAGTGCCCTGATTACCTTCCCTGTTCTCCCCTGCAAGGAGATGCCGCTGATCGGCTCTCTTCGCCACACACTATGTCAGTGTGAGGCGAGGAGAGCCAATTTACGGCACTTCCACGTTTACATGTGACCGGCTGTGATTGGACACAGCCGATCAGATGGTTAAAGAGCCACGTCAGCGGCTCTTTACAGAGATCGGGGTCGGGCCGCATCCTAGCAACACGGCGCGACACTATCACCAACATTTTGCTTCTAATCCCCTTGTGGAGGCTTCCATTTGTGGATGGACATTTTATGGTTACACAACCTGGTCACATTGCTATAATCCTTTTATATGGACTATAAACAGAAGAACTTATGAATAAATGGTTTTGTAACGAATCATTGGCGTTTCCATTATGTCTTATGGGCAAATTTGCTTTGATATACAAGTGCTTTGGATTACAAGCATGTTTCTGGAACGAATTATGCTCGCAATCCAAGGTTTTACTGTACTTTCCTATCCATTAGCTAATGTTAGCAGCATAAGGATTAGAAATAATGAATGTTGATTGAGAGAGTGACGTTCCACTTTAAATTGTTAGTAGCCCAGTGGCTTTTATCAAGAAAAAATAAATAATAATAGTGATATTTATTCAGGTTTTTATACCTGCACATAAAATATGTGCATGGTTTATTTTACCAAGACTCTTTAGAGCCCAAACTTCAAACAAGTTTAGTACAATCATTAATGCCGCGTTGAGGCGATATACAAGGAACCTAAAAGTCCACTTCTAAAGTTCTGTATTTACACGTTCTCACTTCATGTATATATCTTCTGTTATAAGAAGGCAATGCTTTATCTAACAGGAAGGTACTTGTAAGCAGCCATTGCCCGTGCGCTCGATTACCTTTGTACTGGTTTCAACCCCCCCCCCCCCTCTCTCTCTCTCCTCGTCAAAGTCTGCATTTTATTTATTGATTGGGTGTGTGTGTGTTTTTAAAGAGAAGTTGAGGAAGGCTCTTTATTTTCCTCCTCGGAAGAAGAGGGGATGGGGGTGGTAAAGTGGGTGAATTTGTGAGCTGATTGTGCTGCTGCTCCGACCTCCAACAGCCTGGCTTCCCTTTGAAGTTTTCCGGCCTTCGACTTGAAGTGAGATCGATTACAGAAGAACAACAGGGACAAAGAAATGGGGCTTTAAGTGAAGGCACTTTCCCACGATCAGGGCAGTCAGCTCAGCAGCAGTAACACACCAGAGCAGACACAGCCACATTCCCCTCACCTTCCTTCCCTGACAGCTAAACACCAAGGGGGGGAAGTGCAGGGAATGTGACTAAATAAAAACACCAGGCAAAAACAAAGACACCAGTGGGGAGAGGAGGGGTGCACTTCATGTGTCTGTCACATTATACCAGGCAGAGGTCATTTCCAGGATAAACATCCTATTAATAGCTGCCATAAATGTTTCTTCTGTCACAGGGTATTTTTTTTAATGAAATTTCGGATATACGTGTCTGTGCGTCACATTACAAACGTCCTTCAGTGCCCATTTCCAGCTCAGGCACAAATAAGTAGATCTTTGAGGCAAGGATAGCCAAAGGGCGTCCCTAATTAGCCCAATAATACCATTGCGCCATTTATAATTTTGAGCATTGCTTGCAAAAATCAGGCAGCTTTTGAGTTCCTAAGACCCCTTTCACACTGGGGCCGCGGCCGCGTTCGCGGTAAAGCGGTGCTCGTTTTAGCGGCACTTTACTACTCTTTAAGCGCCACTTTTTGGCCGCTAGCAGGGCACTTTTGTTCCCAAACAAAGGGTTAAAAAGTCCTATGTTGCAGGCACTTCTGAAGTGCTGGCCATTCATTCCAATAGGCAGGGCGTTTTGGGAGCGCTAAATACAGCGCTCCCAACACGCCCCGAAGATGCTGCTTACAGGACTGGGGTTAAAAACTCCTGTGTTGCAGGCGCTTTCTGAAGCGCTGCCCATTCATTCCAATGGGCGGGGCGTTTTAGGAGCGCTAAATACAACGCTCCCAACCGGCCCCAAAGATGCTGCTTGCAGGACTTTTCGGAACGTCCCGCAAGCGCACCGCCCCAGTGTGAAAAGTGAAACTTGAATGAATGGGAGGCCGTTTTCAGGTGCTTAGCAGAGACTATTTCCAGCGCTAAAGTGCCTGAAAACCGCCTCAGTGTGAAAGGGGTCTAAGGGATTGCTAAACTAAGGGTCGTTTTTGAATAGGTGGATTTTCCAACTCTCTTTTATTTGTAGATAAAAAGTAACACAAACACAAATATCTAGCATTGTTGCAACTTGAGTAAGTATGCTTTACAAGTAACATATCAAAAGTAGTCACAATTGGAGGATTGTGCGAGATTGATTGCTACTACATTAATACCTCGGATTGCGAGTAACGCGGTTACCGATCGTTTCACAGAATGAGCTATTATTTTTTTTTAATCCTGACTCGGTTTGTGAGTGCTGTCTTGCAAAACAAGCAGGATTCAAGCGCCTGCGGTGTGCAGTACCACATTTGGCCAGGGGTACGGGGGCACCGGAGACCCTCAGAGCCACTTGGAAACACTCGGAGCCACTCGGAAACACTGTTCCCGAGTGTTTCCGAGTGCATCCGATTGGTTTCCGAGTGTTTCTGAGTGTCTCCGGCGCCCCCCCCTCATCTCTAGCCACATGCGGTACTGCATACCATAGAAGTCACTGTGGAATGAATTATCTGAGTTTACATTGACTTCTGTGGGGAAATTCGCTTTGATATACGAGTGTTTTGGAATACAAACATTCTTCTGGAACTAATTATGCTCGTAATCCAAGGTACCACTGTATATGTTACTTGTGTAGCTTAGGCCCCATTCACACCACACCTCGAAGCTCCAAAACGCTGCAGGAGAAAAAAAAAATGATTCTCTATGGAGTTGGTTCACATCTACACTCCAAGTCGCCTGATGCCAAATGCCTGAAGCTCAAAAAAGTTCTGGAGCTTCTTTTGCAGCTCAGATTGGGTAGATTTGCGCGATTTGGCACATTTTTTTTTTCATGGAAATTAATGTTTTTTGTGCACATCCGCACGTTTTGTTGCGCATTTTTTGCACAATTTTTTTGCTCATATAAAAAAATTTAAATACACAAATAACTACAAATCATCATAAATAATTAATAAATAAATAAAATAAATTAATAGTATGTAATAATAAATAAATAATAATTAACACCTAACCTTTAAAAATATATTAAATGAATTATTATTATTATTATTATTATTATTAATAATAATAATAATAAAAACCAAAACCCTGAACCAAAAAAATATAAATAATAATAAAACAAATGTATCATTAATATTACCAATAACTATTTTTTTTTAATTTTGTGTTAGGGTGTTTAGTTAATTATTATTATTATTTATTTTATTTTTTTAAGGGTTAGGGGTTAAGGTTAGGGGTTAATTATTTATTTATTATTACATAGTATTCATTTATTTATGATTATTTTTATTTTTTTGTGTATTTATTTTGCATTTATTTATTCGTTTTTTTATTATTATTAGTGGTAGTAGTAGTAATAGCATTAATAACACCCTAACAAAAAATTATAATAAATAATCCTAGCCCCTAACTCTAACCCCAACCCCTAATCCTAACCCTAACCCCTTACCCTAACAAAAAAATGATAAGAATAAATGAAAAATAATAATAATAATTAAAGAAAAAGGAATGTAAGCTGATGGAAAAGCTGAAAAATGGTGTATAAAAATGTGCAAAAAAACGCCGGAAAAACGCTCAAAGACTCTACACTCAGGTGTGAATGCAGCCTTAACCGCTTGCCGACCGCCTCACGCAGATATACTGTGACAGAAGGGCTCGTACAGGCAGAATCATGTACCTGTACTTTCCCCTTTAAGAGGCAGCCAGCGGGCTCGCGTCCGCGGCAAGCTCTGTGAGTCGGGTTGCGGGTCCCGCGGACGCGATCGCCTCACGGGGAGGAAGAATGGGGAGATGCTAATGTAAACAAGCATCTCCCTGTTCTGCCTAGTGACAGTGTCACTGATCTCTGCTCCCTGTCATCGGAGCAGAGATCAGTGACATGTCACACACAGCCATGCCCCTCACAGTTAGAAACACGCCCCTAGGAAACACTTAACCCCTACACTGCCACCTAGTGGTTAACCCCTTCACTGCCAGTGTCATTTACACAGGAATCAATGCATTTTTATAGCACTGATTGCTGTATAAATAACAATGGTCCCAAAAATGTGTCAAAAATGTCCGATGTGTCCCCCATAATGTCGCAGTCACGATAAAAAACGCTGATCGCCGTCATTTAAAAAAAAAAAAATATTAATACAAATGCCATATAACTATCCCCTATTTTGTAAACGCTATAACTTTTGCGCAAACCGATCAATAATCGCTTATTGCGGATTTTTTTTGCCAAAATATGTAGAAGAATACGTATCGGCCTAAACTGAGGAAAAAAATTGTTTTTTTTATATATTTTGGGGGGATATTTATTATAGCAAAAAATAATGCGTTTTTTTCAAAATTGTCGCTCTTTTGTTGTTTATAGCGCAAAAAATAAAAAGCGCAGAGGTGATCAAATACCACCAAAAGAAAGCTCTATTTGTGGGAAAAAAAGGACGTCAATTTTGTTTGGGAGCCACGTAACACGACTGCGCAATTGTCAGTTAAAGCGATGCAGTGCCGAATAGCAAAAAGTGCTCTGGTCAGGAAGGGGGAAAAATCTTCCGGGGCTGAAGTGGTTTTTAAAGAGGATCTTAACCAGAGGGATATAATCCTCCCCCTGCCACTCCATCTTTGGATATGTTGTACGTGTGTGTTTGACAGAGGCTGGCAACACCTACCTACGCTTATGCACACGCACCGCTGGTTTCTGGTATCAGACTTTGCACAGACCTGCGGCGTGTGCACACATGCCCCACATGTATAGAAATGTGCCCCTCAGCAAAGCACAGATGATGGGAGAAAATTATTGAATTGTGTAAAGGGGGTAATCTGGAAAAAAACGGTAAATTGTATACTCACCTTTCCGTAATTTTCCTTTCCTGACGCATCTTCATGGCAGCACACACTGGGTTGTGACTCCGCCCCCACAAATAACTGACAGGATTGGTCTATCTATAAAAGTTGAAGAGAGATGACCCCCACCATTCTCTGTATATATCATCTAAGACAGGGTGGGAATCTGTGTGCTGCCATGAAGATGCGTCAGGAAAGGAAAATTACGGAAAGGTGAGTATACAATTTTCCGTTTTCCTGACGCCTTCATGGCAGCACACACTGGGAAATAACTCGCCAGTCGGGAGGGTGCAAATTAAAGTTTATTATTCTAAAGAGCTGAGGAATTGGCTGTAATAATGGCTCTGCCAAAGTCCGCTGTAGTTAGTTGTGCAGAGTCAATTTTATAGTGAGAAGTAAATGTATGTCTTGACGACCAGGTAGCTGCCTTACAGATCGTTTCCGGTGAAACTCTGCAGTATGCTGCCCATGAAGTTGCCACTGCCCTGGTTGAGTGTGCCTTGATGCCTTCTGGGATGGCTAGCTGCTGAGATGAATATGTCTTTTTAATGGTGTTGACTAGCCAGGATGCGATTGTTCGGGAAGTTGCTGGATGACCTTTCCTAGGACCGTGAGGAATTATGAGAAGAGTATCTGATTTTCTGAAAGAGGCTGTAGCTTCCAAATAGCTGGAAATGATAGTTTTAACGTCCAATGCATGAGGTTCACCTTGGTTATTAATAAAGGATGGAAGGTTGATATCTTGATTATAATGAAAAGAAGATGATACCTTGGGAGTGAAACATTCCGAGGGCCTCAATACCACTCTATCGGGATAGAAGACTAGGTAAGGTTCTGTTATCAGTAATGCTTTAAGTTCTGAAACTCTTCTCGCAGATGTAATGGCGATAAGGAAGGTTACCTTCAGAGTCAGGTTCCAAAGTGAAATTGTCTCAGTCGGCCAAAAAGGAGGTTTGGATAATGCATCGAGTACTGTAGAGAGATTCCATGGTGGAAATGTGGGTTTTTTTGGAGGTCTGATTTTTAAGCAAGCTCTCATGAACTGAATCACTAGAGGATGTAGTGCCCATCTAATGCCTGTTTTAGCTGAAAGAGCCGAAATCTGGACTTTAAGGGTACTAGAGCTTAAGCCTTTGGTAATACCTAACTGAAGGAATTCTAGAACTTGTGGTGGTTCTGGTGATACTGGGTTCCATTTTTTTTGTTGAGCCAGAGAACAAAACCTATTCCATACTTGCGAGTAGGTCCTGTTGGTGGTGCTTCTTCTAGCTTGAAGAAGAGTAGAAATGACCTCCTGTGAGCATCCCTGCTCTAACAGCCGAGTCCTTTCAATTTCCATGCTGTCAGGTGTAACTTCTCTGGAGCTGGATGTAGAAATTGACCCTGGGACAGAAGGTCCGATGTTACTGGGAGAGGAAGCGGTTGTTGTAGGCTGAGTTGTAGTAGGGTTGTGAACCACGGCCTCCTCGGCCAGAAAAGGAATTATGGCTATTACTGTTGCCGATGATTTCCGAAGCCTGGATAGGAACCTCGCAATTAAGGGTACTGGGGGAAAAATGTAACCCAGCTTGAAATTCCACGGATGGGTTAGACAATCCATCCCTTCGGCTGATGGGAAGGCTGCTCTTGACAGGAATCTCCGACATTTGGCGTTCGCAGGTGTGGCTGCTAGGTCGATTTCTGGTGTTCCCCAAGTTGTTGCAAGAAGGGAAAAGGCCCGTTGGCTCAATGACCACTCGTTGTTGGAGAGAAGCTCCCTGCTCAAATAGTCGGCCAGCATGTTCTGGGCTGCTGGGACATATACCGCTTTCAGGTCTATTAGGTGTACTTGAGCCCACTCCATGATAGGGCATACCTCCTGCATCAGAGTGCGACTCCTCGTACCCCCTTGCCTCTGGATATATGTTACAGCGACTCTGTTGTCCATCCGTATCACCACGTTCTTCCCTATCAGGTATGGAGTGAAGGCCAGAAGTGCCTGAAAGGCCACTCTGAGCTCTAGTATATTGGATACTATCCCCTGGGCTTGAAACTTCCACTGCCCTTGTGCTGCATTGCCCGGGCCGAGCACCTAATAATGTCCACGGAGGCTTCTGCGATAAAATCGCCTGCTAATTTAAGTTCCTGTAGAGACGTAATTACTTTCTCCAAGTCTATCTCTCCCTGAAGAGATTTTTCAATATTGACAGTCCAGCCTGAAATGACTCTACCAACTGCTGCTGTGGTGACTGCTGGTCTGCAAGCGCCCCCTGCTGTGGAGTAGGCTTTTTTGAGTTCTAGGTCTATTTTCCGATCTAGGACGTCACGGAAGGAGACGACATCTTCAATGGGTAGGGTGACATGCCTTGCCAAATGCATCAAAGAGGCATCCACAACCGGGGCATTAATTAAGGAGGAGACCTTAGGTTCTCTTAAAGGGTACATTTTTGCAAGTCTATTGTTTAGGTTAGGCCTCTTGTCGGCTCTCTCCCATTCATCTTTGATCAAATCATTTAATTCCTCAATGAAAGGGAAGGTTTCTGGATCCCTTTTCAGGTTCGGAAAATATTTCCGCGTTTTTTGAGGTGTTTCCTCAGATTCTTCCCAACCTATGGCCTCTTTGACAGATTTTGCAAACGGTTCGACCAAGGTGAAGTCAAAACCTGTTGGCACTTCCGAATCTTCGTTCTCTGAAGGGGATTCTGGATCTGCCCTTACTTCGATTGCTGAGCGAGGAGGAGCCATGGAGGTACCTGGTTCTGACCTGGCCGGCAGGGGTGCAGTTGACTCCATTATAGATTCTCTGGCTGATTCCCGAATCAGGTCAGTTACTTCTCTGACGTCCGATTCTCTATCCTTCGTAGCTTCATTGAAGCACAAGCGACATGCTAATTTATCTGGCAAAGCCGTGGCGCCACATACCCAGCAGCAATTTGCTGCGGGACGGGTGTGCTGGGTTTGCTTGCGACGTGATGAAGGCGATCTTCTATGATGAGATCGGCTACGTCGAGAACGACTGTGGCGTGAATGACCACGACGAGAATAGCTACGGTGAGAGTGCCTGTGACGAGATGAGGAGCGTGATCGGCTTCTGCAAGATCTTCTGCTTGAGGCATGGCTTGATTTCTCCCTGCGTCTTGATTTAGACCTGGACGGACTGATAGAAGAAGTCTTGTCAGAAAATGTGCGCTCTTTTTTTTTCTCTCTTCAATACTTACCATACGGACAGCCCCTTACCTTACAGGACGTGGGTGGTCTGCTTGGGCAGTGGTCTCCATGAGCAGAGAAGAAGAATGTAGGCAGAAATAAAGGTCTGGAATGGGTTAAATAGGAAAACAAAAATATACATATATATATCTATGCCAAGATAATAATAATAATATATTTTCTTAGTTTCTTATTTTTTTTAATTTTTTTTTGTTCCCCTTTTTTTTTTTAAATAAAAAATACCCTTGTAACGATGAATCAGGAAGGATTAAAAGGACTTACCAGTTTCCAGAGGGAATTTCAGTTTCAGGATGCCAAGAAGAGTCAGCAAAAACGAGCAGAATAGCAAACTGCTGTATTCAAAAACCAGAGCCCTTTTTTAAATAATACCGCCGCCGTCGCGCCAAAAATGACGCTTCGCGCATGCGCAGAAGCGTCGTGACGGCTCCGGCGCCATGTTGGAAGCTGGCAAACGTGTAGGCTGTCCCTATTCGATTCTCCCGCGCATGCGCAATGCGGAGCGAGACGCGCCGCCGGCCATCATGCATGCCTAGAGCGCTGTGGGACTACAGGTACCAGAGGGAGAATAGAATATAGGATAAATAGAAAAAGAAAATAAGTGGAGACCACTGCAATACTTCAGCTTCTTTAAAGCCTACTATGTGCCAGATCATCCACGATGCTGCCCCTGAGACCACCAGAGTGGGGGTTCCCTCCATAGAAGCTCCTTTAGAGACTGTACAAGAGGGACTTCCAAACAGGGGAGGCTTGAACCTGCTGGGGTGATGCGGTAAGAGGCTCTTGCGATGTCCAACCATCTTGTCAGGTGAGGATAAAAAAGAGAATGGTGGGGGTCATCTCTCTTCAACTTTTATAGATAGACCAATCCTGTCAGGTTGTGGGGGCGGAGTCACAACCCAGTGTGTGCTGCCATGAAGGCGTCAGGAAAAGATGTTTTAACCACTTGCTTCCCAGGCCTATTCTGACACTTACATGTAAAAATCAGATTTTTTTGGGCTAGAAAAATACTTTGAACCTCCAAATATTATATACAGTGCCTTGAAAAAGTATTCATACCCCTTGAAATTCACTAAAATTTTTACTAAAATTGTAAATGTATTTTATTCGGATTTTATGTGATCGACCAACATAAAGTGGCACATAATTGTGAAGTGGAAGGAAAATGATAAATGGTTTTTAACATTTTTTACTGAGTCAATATTTTGTAGAACCACCTTTTGCTGCAATTACATCTGTAAGTCTTACCAGCTTTGCACATCTAGAGAGTGACATTTTTCCCATTCTTCTTTTCAAAATAGCTTATGCTCTGTCAGATTGGATGGAGAGTGTCTGTGAACAGCAATTTTCAAGTCTTGCCGCAGATTCTCAATTGGATTTAGGTCTGGACTTTGACTGCTTTGATCTAAACCATTCCCTTGTAGCTCTGGCTGTATGTTTAGGGTTGTTGTCCTGCTGGAAGGTGAACCTTTACCACAGTCTCAAGTCTTTTGCAGACTCTAACAGCTTTTCTTCTAATGCCGCGTACACACGAGCGGACTTTACGGCAGACTTTGCCCAGCGGACGGGATTTCGTCGGACAATTCGATCGTGTGTGGGCTCCAGCAGACTTTGTTTTCTCAAAAGTTGGATGGACTTAGATTTGAAACATGTTTCAAATCTATCCGACGGACTCGAGTCCGGTCGAAAAGTACGCTCGTCTGTATGCTAGTTCAAAGGACAAAAAGCAACGCTAGGGCAGCTATTGGCTACTGGCTATAAACTTCTTTATTTTAGTCCGGTCGTACGTCATCATGTACGAATTCGACGGACTTTGGTTGATTGTGTGTAGGCAAGTCCGTTTATTCAGAAAGTCCGACGTAAAGTCTGCCGTAAAGTCCGCTTGTGTGTACGCGGCATAAGATTGCCCTGTATTTGACTCCATCCATCTTTCCATCAACTCTGACCAGCTACCCTGTCCCTGCTGAAGAAAAGCATCCCCACAACATGATGATGCCACCACCGTGTTTCACGGTGGGGATGGTGTGTTCAGGGTGATGTGCAGTGTTAGTTTTCCCCCACACATGGCATTTTGCTTTTAGGCCAAAAAGTTCCATTTTGGTCTCATCTGACCAGGGCACCTTCTTCCACATGTTTGCTGTGTCCCCCACATGGCTTCTCGCAAACTGCAAACAGGACTTCTTATAACAATGGCCTTCTTGCCACTCTTCCATAAAGGCCAGATTTGTGGAGTGTACGACTAATGCCCTGTACACACGGTCGGACATTGATTGGACATTCCGACAACAAAATCCTAGGATTTTTTCCGACGGATGTTGGCTCAAACTTGCCTTGCATACACACGGTCACACAAAGTTGTCGGAAAATCCGATCATTCTGAACGCGGTGACGTAAAACACGTACGTCGGGACTATAAACGGGGCAGTAGCCAATAGCTTTCATCTCTTTATTTATTCTGAGCATGTGTGGCACTTTGTGCGTCGGATTTGTGTACACACGATCGGAAATTCCGACAACGGATTTTGTTGTCGGAAAATTTTATAGCCTGCTCTCAAACTTTGTGTGTCGGAAAATCCGATGGAAAATGTGTGATGGAGCCTACACACGGTCGGAATTTCCGACAACAAGGTACTATCACACATTTTACGTCGGAAAATCCGACCGTGTGTACGGGGCATAATAGTTGTCCTGTGGACAGATTATCTCACCTGAGCTGTGAATCTCTGCAGCTCCTCCAGAGTTACCGTGGGCCTCTTGGCTGCTTCTCTGATTAATGCTCTTCTTGCCTGGCCTGTCAGTTTAGCTGGACGGCCATGTCTTGGTAGGTTTGCAGTTGTGCCATACTCTTTCCATATTCAGATGATGGATTGAACAGTACTCTGTGAGATGTTCAAAGCTTGGGATATTTCTTTATAACCTAAACCTGCTTTAAACTTCTCCACAACTATATCCCTGACCTGTCTTCTGTGTTCCTTGGCCTTCGTGATGCTGTTTGTTCACTAGCGCTCTCTAACAAACCTCTGAGGGCTTCACAGAACAGCTGTATTTATACTGAGATTAAATTACACACAGGTAGACTATATTTACTAATTTGATGACTTCTGAAGGCAGTTGGTTCCTCTAGATTTTAGTTAGTGGTATCAGAGTAAAGGGGGCTGAATACAAATGCACGCCACACCTTTCAGATATTTATTTGTAAAAAAAAAAATTAAAACCATTTATCACTTTCCTTCCACTTCACAATTATGTGTCACTCTGTGTTGGTCTATCATATAAAATCCCAATAAAATACATTTACGTTTTTGGCTGTACCATGGCAAAATGCACTCTATGTTTTTAAACAGAGGCCCTGAAGAATAAAATAATGGGTGTTGCAATTTGACAGGGGCGTGGCCTGGCTGGAGTCCAGGCTGAGGCTGCCATTTATCTTACTTCATGCACATGGGCCTGCTTCATGATGTGTGGCTTATGGATCTTTTTCTTTGACATTGCAGTTTTCTATGTCACACGATAGTTGCACGGCAGTTTTTCTAACACAAATTTATTAAAAAATGCAGTGACGTATCGCAAAAAATGCCCTGGTCAGGAAGGGGGCAAATCCTTCAGGGGTTGAAGTGGTTAAAGGAGAAGTCCAGTCTGAGCTCGTTTGGCTGGGCTTTTCCTATGGGTCACAGCAGTGCAATACGTTTTGCACTCCTGTGACCTGTTTTCAACAGAGGAGAGTGGTCTGAAGTCCGCTCTCTGCTGATGTCACAGGAATCAGTCCAGGCACCACGTCATCAAAACAATGGAAGTCGGGATCCGCCAGTTTCCTGGGCTGATAGCCGTCCCAGCCTCTCAGCAAACCGCTGAGAGGCTGAGACGGCCACTCCCTGGCTCTCCACAGCTCAACGCTCCAGTGAGCATGGCTGAGCAGAGCAGGAGAGCTGCTGATTGACAGGCAGAAGCTCTCTGCTCGGGGAGCCAAAAGAACCGAGCCATCGGCGATGTTCGATGACTCGGTTCTCAGTGCAGAGACGCTGGGGGACAGATGCAGCATCACTTGGATGAGAGAACCCAGAAAGGCAGCGTGGGAGGGGAGGGACCCCTTCCGTCACATGTAAAAGCGATCAAGCGGCTATTTAGCTTTTTTTTTTACTTTATTCAGCATCGCCAGTTAAAAAGATTGATACTGGGGTCATGACTGCAGCGGCAGCCATTGCCCTGGTATAACCACTTTGGTAAACTCCTGAGCCATTCTACCCTTCTGGTATAACCACTTTAACCCTAGGATGTATGGGTAGATCTATTTAGGGAAAGCGGTTAATGGGTGAAAGTTTGTTTTAGGCTCCCCATACATGCTGGTACTGTGTTGTTCATGATGATGCTGGAATGCTTGTTTACGACAGACCAGTGAAGTGAAGTGGCTTCAAGGGACCAGTCTTGCCTCGGTGGGGGGGGGGGGGGACGGGGGGGGGGACGCTGAGGGAGCTAGGAAAAAGGTAAGTATAGCTGTGCAATGAAGAAGGAGCTTCACTGCAAAGGTCATTTGTTATTATTCAAGAGTCCAGCTTTGCGTTGATAGGACGCAGGAGGCTTCTCACTGAAGCTGCATAGTGTCCTTCCATTGCTGGAACACTGGTGGCTTCTCTTTGAAGTTGCCTAGCATCCATCCGTTGATAGGAAGCAGATGGCTTTCCAGTGAAGCTAACTAGTGTTTCCTTCTGTTGCTAGCATGCAGGTGTCTTCTCATTGAAGCTGCATAGTGTCCTTCCCTTGATGGGACACTGGTGGCTTCTCTTTGAAGTTGCCTAGTGTCCGTCCTTTGATAGGAAGCAGGTGGCTTTCCAGTGAAGTTACCTGGTGTTCCCTTCTGTTGCTAGCCTAGTGTCCTTCCCTTGCTGGGACACTGGTGGCTTCTATTTGAAGTTGTCTGGCGTCCATCCATTGATAGGAAGCAGGTGGCTTTCCAGTGAAGCTGCCTAGCATCCTTCTGTTGCTGGGACACAGGTGGCTTCTCAGTGAAGCTGCCTAGTGTCCCTCTGTTGCTGTAACTTTGGTAGCTTCCCAGTGAAGTTGCATAGCATCCTTCTGTTACCAGGACACAAGTAATCTGTCTAGTGTCCTTCCATTGCTAATACGCAGGATAGAATGCATTGCGTTGCATGCATGTAAACGTTATCACAAACGTTTGCATGCGCACATGCATTGATTACTGACCAAGAACATAGATTTTTCTTTTTTTTTACAATTCCATAGAAACTATACAGATGTGTTCACATCTTTGAGGTCTCATGCATACTGGGCATAAAAAAATGCTGCTCATACAGGCATTTTTTCTTTCAGTCTGTAGAAGCAACTCTATTCTTTCAGCCTAACTGTTTGTGTTCATGCACATTTGCAGACATCCCAAGTCTCCCGCGAGGTGCGGGAGTCTCCCGCATTATGGCTGCGGCTCTCTGACACCCACCAGTGTCACGCGATATCCCGGCTGCAGGGCCGATCCAGGGAGAGCCGCTCTGCAGAACCAGCACTGCACCCCCCCTCCCCCCTGCTGCTTGCACAGCCAGACAGGAGGGGAGATAGAGCTGCTTCTACTCCTCCTCCTCCCGTCCTCTCCTCTTGTGTCTGCCCCAGACTGTGTGTTTTGCCTACTAAAAGGGATGTGTGGGCGGGAAGTATGAAGCCCAAAAAGCCCTGCAGCCTGAACAATGTACAATATCCTTCATAGGAGAGTTTTTTTTCTGCTGCTTTTTTTTCTGTTATTTTTTTCTGCTGCCTAGTGTTCATGCCAGTGTTAATTTTGACATCAAATTTTGATTCAGTTTTAGTCTACTAAAATCTCCAGTACATTTTAGTCGACTAAAGCCGGGCACACACTATAAGAAAATCAGGCGAACGATCGGCCATTTTTTCCTCGATGTTTCACAGCAAGTTGGAACTGAGGATAGAAAAAATGTACAAAAATTCCCGCACGACAAAGGTGGTTTTTGTTATTTATTGTTTCTAAACATATGCAGTCTTTCCTATCTGATATTTTTGTACGAAAATTCCCGCATGACAAAGGTTTTTTTTTTGTTATTTATTGTTTCTGAACATGTGCAGTCTTTCCTATCTGATATTTTTTGTGCAAAAAACGTACGAAAACGGTACACATTAAACAAAATTGTTCAGTCTGTTCCCTTCCGAGAAGTCTTTTGGAGTATGTCCCTTCGTAAATTTTAGTTCGGAAGGTCGGAATCGGATGTCGAACGTTGTGTACACACTATCAGAAAATCGTACGATTGTTCCTCGGACGAAAATGTTCACTCGATTTTCTTATAGTGTGTACGAGCCATAAGATCTCCAGTACATTTTGGTCTACTAAAATCTCCATTTTTATAAACAAAGCGGATTTCTGGGTCCTGCGTAGTTACGACGTAAAGATTTGAAGCATGTTTCAAATCTAAAGTCCGTCAGATTTGCGGCTGGAAAAGTCCGCTGAAAGTCCGGGGAAGCCCACACACGATCGGATTGTCAGCCAGCTTTAGTGCTTCGGCGTCCGTCGGACTTTTGTAGACGAAAAGTCCGACCGTGTGTACACGGCATCAGACGTAGTTTAGTCATCAGAATTAACACTGAATTTTGTTTTCGTTTCGTTTTCTTCACTGAAAACATGCAGCTGACAAAAACTATGATGAAAATAATTTTGCTGAGGAAATTAAACACACTATAAAAAATAGGGCAAACAATTGTCCGTTTTTACCTTAATGTTTCACAGCAAGTCTAGAAACCGAGGAAGTAAATAATGTACGAAAATTCTCCTACGACAAAGGCTTTTTTTTTTGTTGTTGTTGTTTATTTTTCTGATCATGCACAGTCTTTCGTATTTGATTTTTCTACACATTAAACAGAAATCGTTTGTTCTGTTCATGTACAAAAAACGTTTGGAGTTAGTCACTTCGGAAATTTGCAAAAGTCTGAATCGGATGTTGAAGATTGGGTACACACTATACAAAAATCGTACAGAATATTTCTTCCGATTTTCTAATAGCGTGTACCCAGCTTAACACTGGTTCATTGACCCTAAAAAAAAAGAGTAAAGTTTACTAATAAAACGCCATGCTTTTTTTTGTGTGTGCGGCTGCATCCATGAGCCCTGGAAGCCTCGAAGTTAAGTGAAGGAAAAAGTGGTTGTGACTGGGAGGGTGAAGTTCCTGTGTAAGCCAGGGCTGTAAACATTGCATATGTTTCCTATACATGCCTGACTCAATGTGGGCGATAGACGCCTGCTTTGTTGCATGTCGGGAAGCAGAGAGGGGTCGAAGAGTGAAAGGAAGGCGGATATAATTGCATTACCTAATTTAACCTCTGTCAGTGCTGAGGAAGGAGGGGGCTGAGAGGAGAGCGCTCCATCCAGCGAGACTCTGCACCCACCGACCACTTTACATCCCATTCTCCTCATCCCATTCTCCTCATCCCATTCTCCTCATCCCATGCTCCTCACCCCATTCTCCTCATCCCATTCTCCTCATCCCATGCTCCTAAACCCATTCTCCTCATCCCATTCTCCTCATCCCATTCTCCTCATCCCATGCTCCTGATCCCATTCTCCTCATCCCATGCTCCTGATCCCATTCTCCTCATCCCATTCTCATCATCCCATGCTCCTCACCCCATGCTCCTCATCCCATTCTCCTCATCCCATGCTCCTCATCCCATGCTCCTGATCCCATTCTCCTCATCCCATGCTCCTGATCCCATGCTCCTGATCCCATTCTCATCATCCCATGCTCCTTACCCCATGCTCCTCATCCCATTCTCCTCATCCCATGCTCCTCATCCCATGCTCCTGATCCCATTCTCCTCATCCCATGCTCCTCACCCCATTCTCCTCATCCCATTCTCCTCATCCCATGCTCCTGATCCCATTCTCCTCACCCCATGCTCCTTATCCCATTCTCCTCATCCCACGCTCCTCATCCCATGCTCCTCATCCCATTCTCCTCACCCCATGCTCCTCATCCCATTCTCCTCACATGCTCCTCATTCCATTCTCCTCACATCCTCCTCATCCCATTCTCCTCATTCCCATGCTCCTGTTCCCATTCCCATGCTCCTCATCCCATGTTGCTCACCCCATTCTCCTCTCATGCTCCTCATCCCATTCTCCTCACCCCATTCTCCTCATCCCATGCTCCTCATCCCATTCTCCTCACCCCATGCTCCTCATCCCATTCTCATCATCCCATTCTCCTCACATGCTCCTCATCCCATGCTCCTCATTCCATTCTCCTCACATCCTCCTCATCCCATTCTCCTCATTCCCATGCTCCTGTTCCCATTCTCCTCATCCCATGTTGCTCACCCCATTCTCCTCACATGCTCCTCATCCCATTCTCCTCACAAGCTCCTCATCCCATTCTCCTCACAAGCTCCTCATCCCATTTTCCTCACAAGCCCCTCATCCCATGTTGCTCACCCCATTCTCCTAACAAGCTCCTCATCCCATTCTCCTAACAAGCTCCTCATCCCATTCTCCTAACAAGCTCCTCACCCCATTCTCCTAACAAGCTCCTAATCCCATGTTGCTCACTCCAATCTCCTCACATGCTCCTCATTCCCATTTCCCTCATCCCATTCTCCTCATATGCTCCTCATCCCATTTTCCTCATGCCATTCTCCTGAGCCTCCACCTTTTACCTCTCACAAGTCTATGCTCGCCTTTTCTTCTCCTACCTCAGACGCCTTCTCCCTTCCCCCTCCTGCACTGCTAAGAACGGTTAATAATTTGTCACTGGCATGCAGTTCATTCATAAAAAAAAAGAAGAAGAAGAAAATAGCACTTAGACCCCCAAAGAAGGTGGCAGCCTGGGGGATTCCCCCTCCTCCCTTTTTTTTCAACTTTCTCTCTTTTTCAGCGTTTTGTTTATGAACATTCCCCCCTCCTCAGCCTAGTCTCCTTTCATGGCGGGACTCCTCCCCGCCAGACTGAGCGGCGTCAGGAGCTGCGAACGAATGGAGATGGACACAATCAATAGCATTGGCCACAGAGGAGTGCAGGAAGTGAGTGCGAGTAAAGGCAGTACACGGCGGGATCAATCCCTCTGTGTGTGTGAGAGGAGAAGAAATTCCACTCCATATCCCTGCACCGCTCTATTCTCTCATCCCCAATCCATTCTCTACACTTTCCCGACGTTATTATTACATAGGTAACCTTCCGCTGACTGAATACAACACAAACACGTTCTGTCCATTCATTCAAATATTAGACATGTGACCAGCCAATTAGGATTTGTATATTTTGGCGCCATCCTGTGGCGCGTCTATGTACAGCTCAGAACACCCACAGCCAAGCAGAACTACTAGACTGAGAGCAAATTCTCCTCACATCTCTCCACTTGCAATTGTAGGGCGGTAAAACGGGCGATTGACTGGCATTTTCATCTCCCCGTCTTAAAGTGGTTCTAAAGCCCCCTTTTGCAAGTAAAGGAAACGCTCCTCACAACTTGTCCTAACCCCTCTGTCCCTAAACACTAATGCCTGGTACACACGATGAGATTATCAGACGAATGATCGTCCTTTTTTTTTTTTTTTTTTTTTGCATGCTAATCTCATATCAAAAATGAAGAGTTTACTAAAGTTACGAAAATTCTCGTACAACAGAATAAAAATTCAGAAGTGATGTCATGTGTTGTACTGTATTTGTATTGTGTTTTTGAACATAGGTGTCAATAAAAATGACCGCACCAATGTCAATCTCCATAGATAGCTGCTAGCAGGACAACCTGACAGGACATTGTGTATACACCATTTCTACAAAACAAGTGCCAAGCTAAATGTGAAATGATCTTACATTTAGTAAACAAAGATATATAAGTGCAAAATGATACTTATATGATAACCTGCACCATTAACCACTTCCGTTCCAGGCTATAGCTGAAAGACGGCGGGCAGCGCGGGCCTACTTTGCCGGGAGGGTGTCCATGGACGTCTTCCTGTACTCAAGCAGCCTGCGCACCCCTTGCAGGGCTCGCATGGCGCGCTCTGTGATCAGCGAGTCTATGAGACTCGGCTGATCACAGATTGGAGTAAGGGGTCGATCCTGACCCCTTACCACGTGATCAGATGTCAGCCAATGACAGCTGATCATGTGATGTAAACAGCCGGTAATCGGTTATTTTTCCTCGTGAGGAGAAAAAAAAAAAGCCGACCACTGGCGGCTGTGAGAGGGACATCAGTCCCGATCATGAAGAGCCTCTGCTCACCTGTGCCACGTACCAGTGCCCACCAGCGCCACCTACCAGTGCCCACAGTACCACCCATCAGTGCCCACAGTGTCACCTATTAGTGCCCACAGTGCCACCTATCAGTGCCCACAGTGCCAACTATAAATGTCAGTAATCAGTGCCTCATCACCAGTGCTGCCTATCAATACCACCTACCAGTGCCCATCAGTGCCACCCATCAGGGCCCATCAGTGCCATCTTATCAATGTAGCCTTATCTGTGCCTATCAGTGTCACCTTATCTGTGCCTATCAGTGTCACCTTATCAGTGCCTATCAGTGTCACCTTATCTGTGCCTATCAGTGTCACCTTATCAGTGCCTATCAGTGTCACCTTATCTGTGCCTATCAGTGTCACCTTATCTGTGCCTATCAGTGTCGCCTTATCTGTGCCTATCAGTGCAGCCCATCAGTGCCCATCAGTGCAGCCTCATCAGCGAATATCAATGAAGGAGAAAAATTACCCGTTTGCAAAATTTTATAACAAACAATGTTTTTTTGTTTTTTTTTAATTTCTGTCTTTTTTTGTTTGTTTAGCAAAAAATAAAAACCCAAGTGCCCACAGTACCACCCATCAGTGCCCACAGTGTCACCTATTAGTGCCCACAGTGCCACCCATTAGGGCCCATCGGTGCCATCTTATCAGTGTCGCCTTATCTGTGCCTATCAGTGTCACCTTATCTGTGCCTATCAGTGTCACCTTATCTGTGCCTATCAGTGTCACCTTATCAGTGCCTATCAGTGTCACCTTATCTGTGCCTATCAGTGTCGCCTTATCAGTGCCTATCAGTGTCACCTTATCTGTGCCTATCAGTGTCCCCTTATCTGTGTCTCTCAGTGTCGCCTTATCTGTGCCTATCAGTGTCGCCTTATCTGTGCCTATCAGTGTCGCCTTATCTGTGCCTATCAGTGCAGCCCATCAGTGCCCATCAGTGCAGCCTCATCAGCGAATATCAATGAAGGAGAAAAATTACCAGTTTGCAAAATTTTTTAACAAACAATGTTTTTTTTTTTTTTTTTTAATTTCTGTCTTTTTTTTGTTTGTTTAGCAAAAAATAAAAACCCAAGTGCCCACAGTACCACCCATCAGTGCCCACAGTGTCACCTATTAGTGCCCACAGTGCCACCCATTAGGGCCCAGCGGTGCCATCTTATCAGTGTCGCCTTATCTGTGCCTATCAGTGTCACCTTATCTGTGCCTATCAATGTCACCTTATCTGTGCCTATCAGTGTCACCTTATCAGTGCCTATCAGTGTCACCTTATCTGTGCCTATCAGTGTCGCCTTATCTGTGCCTATCAGTGTCACCTTATCAGTGCCTATCAGTGTCACCTTATCTGTGCCTATCAGTGTTGCCTTATCAGTGCCTATCAGTGTCGCCTTATCTGTGCCTATCAGTATCGCCTTATCTGTGCCTATCAGTGTCGCCTTATCAGTGCCTATCAGTGTCGCCTTATCTGTGCCTATCAGTGTCGCCTTATCTGTGCCTATCAGTGTCGCCTTATCTGTGCCTATCAGTGTCGCCTTATCTGTGCCTATCAGTGTCGCCTTATCTGTGCCTATCATTGTCACCTTATCTGTGCCTATCAGTGTCACCTTATCTGTGCCTATCAGTGTCGTCTTATCTGTGCCTATCAGTGTCGCCTTATCTGTGCCTATCTGTGCCTATCAGTGTCACCTTATCTGTGCCTATCAGTGTCGCCTTATCTGTGCCTATCAGTGTCGCCTTATCTGTGCCTATCAGTGTCGCCTTATCTGTGCCTATCAGTGTCGCCTTATCTGTGCCTATCAGTGTCGCCTTATCTGTGCCTATCAGTGTCACCTTATCTGTGCCTATCTGTGTCGCCTTATCTGTGCCTATCAGTGTCGCCTTATCTGTGCCTATCAGTGTCGCCTTATCTGTGCCTATCTGTGTCGCCTTATCTGTGCCTATCAGTGTCGCCTTATCTGTGCCTATCTGTGCCTATCAGTGTCACCTTATCTGTGCCTATCAGTGTCGCCTTATCTGTGCCTATCAGTGTCACCTTATATGTGCCCTATCAGTGTCACCTTATCTGTGCCTATCAGTGTCACCTTATCTGTGCCCATCAGTGTCACCTTATCAGTGCCTATCAGTGTCACCTTATCTGTGCCTATTAGTGCAGCCCATCAGTGGCCATCAGTGCAGCCTCATCAGCGAATATTTTTTTTAAATTTCTGTCTTTTTTTGTTTGTTTAGCAAAAAATAAAAACCCAAGTGGTGATTAAATACCACCAAAAGAAAGCTCCACTTTTGTAAAAAAAAATGATAAAAATTTCATTTGAGTACAGTGTAGCATGACCGCGCAATTGCAATTGTCATTCAAAGTGTGATAGCGCTGAAAGTTAAAAATTGGTCTGGACAGGAGGGGGGGGGGGGGGGATGGGGGGTTAAGTGCCCAGTAAGCAAGTGGTTAATAAAGTGCAAGGTGCAAATAAGTATGTACAAAAATTGAACTGTGCAGAAAAATCTGCATATAACTAAATATGGAACAGCAAAATGTGCAAATAACAGCAAGTGTGCAAAAAAGGTCCACCTATATGACTGTGAGTATAAAACAGCAAAAGTGCAGGTTGGGAGAGCTAGAAACAGTCCATTCCACTTGGGATCATAGAGAACCACTGATGTCCATTAAAGGACTGACCATCACATGTGTCATCCACCACTCAAGAGAGAGAATAAATACTCTTACCGGAAGAATTGGATTCAGTGCTGCTGGCATGTGAGTCTAAGGGGCATAAAAGTGAGATATTTCCAGGATGATAGTCACAGAGATGGTCCTCAAACATCAAACACCGTATGTCTCCAACAAAGCGGCCCTCCTAATCAGTCATGAAGATACTCAAAGAAACAAGAGACCTCCACATAGTGTAAAACCGTCTCATATGAGGTTTAATTGAAAGTAAAGCACAGACCCCTTTCACACTGAGGCGCTTTTGCACTAAAAAAAGCACCTGAAAACCTTACAAAAACCTATTTCCATTCGTGTGCTTTTACACTGAGGCGTTGGGGGCGTCGGCAGTAAAGCGCCGCTATTTTTAGCGGCACTTTACCGTCATTTAAGCTGCGCTATTCAGCCACTAGCGGGGCGATTTTAACCCCACTAGCGGACAAAAAAGGGTTAAAACCGACCACAAAGTGCTGCTGCTGCGGCTTTAGGAGCAGTGTATACACCACTCCTACAGCGCTGCAAAGATGCGGTTTGCAGGACTTTTTTTGGCGACCTGCCAACGCACTGCTCCAGTTTGAAAGCCCTCAGGAGTGAGAGGAGAGGCTCTTTACAGGCTCTATGCAGGCACTAATTTTAGCGCTATAGTGCCTGTAAAGTGCCTCAGTGTGAAAGCAGCCTTAAGATCAATTAATTCTTTCACACTGGGGCGGTGCGCTGGCGGGACAGTGAAAAA
This sequence comes from Lithobates clamitans, assembly GCA_037952925.1. Classification (NCBI taxonomy): domain Eukaryota; kingdom Metazoa; phylum Chordata; class Amphibia; order Anura; family Ranidae; genus Lithobates; species Lithobates clamitans. The sequence continues at coordinate 3,469,169 of JBBGZY010000044.1, forward strand.
ACTCCTGCAAGCAGCATCTTTGGAGCGCTAAAAAAAGCACTCCAAAAATGCCCCTCTCCATTGAAATGATTGGAAAGCACCTCAAAAGCGCAAGAAAAGCGCCTCAAAAGCGCCTCAAAATTATTTTGAGTCACGTGACCTTCAAAAAAGCACATTGCTAACGCCTCAAAAGCGCCGCAAAAGTGCCCAGTTTTTTATGGGCAGTTTGTTAAGCGCCTCAGTGTGAAAGGGGTCTTACATCTACACTAACAAGAATATCATCACAACATCTCCAAAGGTGATCACCAATACGTTCAAAAGGCGCAATGACAAGGAAAAGGCTCCAGTAGCGCCGACGCGTTTAGTTCAATAGAACATCATCTGGGGTATTTTTGAACGACAACTGTACTGATTAAACTAAAATCGTGTGATCTGGTATTGTTCAAGAAAAATGTACGTGCTTGTCCCATTTCGGCTCTCGAAAGCGGTATTTTTCGTACGATTTTCTGATCGTGTGTACGGGCCATTAGGCATCGTTCACACCTGAGGGATTTTCTGCTTGAAGCATGTAGCTCTAAAACGCTCAACAAGCCAAATCCCATTCATTTCAATGGCCCCTGTTTACTTATGAGCGTTCTATCGCCTGAAGCAAAACGCCCGTCGCGCAAAAAAATACGTAAACTTCTTTTTGGCAGATTACAAGCATTTTTGGCCGCCATAGACGTCAATAGAAACTGACTTGAATGTTTTACGTGCATTTTGTCGCTCATTTTCTGCTCAAACAGCAGCTCTTCACCCCTAGTTTCTTCTTCCTCTCCCTCTTCTCCCCCCAGTGCTTTCTATTGGCTAAACAAAAAATGCTTGAAGCTGTAAAACGCTTGTACTATGCTTCTAAAACGTTTTTTTAGAAAAAAAGCTTCTAAAAAGCTGCAAAAACACTTAAAAAAAAAAAAAAAAAAAAAAACGCCAGTAAATTGCCAGCAATGTCTCACCTGCAGCCAGGGGCATTGCTAGGTCTAGTGTATATATATCCCCCCCTTACATCAGGGTCCCCAGAGAGCCCCCCACTTACATCAGGGTTCCCAGAGAGCCCCCCTTAAATCAGGATCCCCAAAGAGCCTCCACCTTAAATCAGGGTCCCCAGAGAGCCTCCCCCTTAAATCAGTGTCCCCAGAGAGCCTCCCCCTTAAATCAGGTTCCCCAGAGAGCCTCCCCTTAAATTAGGGTCCCCAGAGAGCTTCCCCCTTAAATCAGGGTCCCCAGAGAGCCTCCCCTCCCCTTGGGGACCCCTGCAGAGACTAGGGGCTATAGCCCCAAAAGCCACCACCTAGTGACGCCACTGCCTGCAGCACCACTTCCTGCTTTCACAGGAGACATAGAGGGCAGTGGGAGAAATAGGCTCTTGCTGCTGTCAATCATACTCCTGTGAGGAGGGGCTTATCCGCGCTGTATATGTCTACGGATGCACACAGCCCGAGGAGCATGCCCACACAGGTGCCTCCTTAGCACTGTCTTGCTAAGGAGGCACCTGGAGGAGCAGACAGGGCCAGCAGGGCACTACCAGAAGAGGTGATAATGGACCTTTCTGTGCAATATCGTTGCACAGAACAGGTAAGTAAAACATCTTTTTTTATTATTAAAAAAAAATGTAGTATTGCTTTATCCTGCAAAGCCAGCCAGATGGGGTTGGGTGTATGCTTTGCTTCACAGCTGTGGCAAAAATGATTCCTCCTGTTGCCGTCGGTGGGTAACACCACCACCGAACACGATCTATTCATGTGAATGGGGCCACACCACAACAGCATGTAATGCACACAGTTGCAGTGCTCAGTGTAGTTAAAATAGGCAGTAAGCAGTGGCAGCCCGTCCATTAGGGGCACCCGAGCGCCACCCCCTCTATCCATGGCTGCCACCCCCTCCACCTTCTAGTGATGCGGCAATGCGATGCTCTATCCATCACCGCGGCCACCCCCTATTCATGCGTCCGGCCCCTTTCAGGATCCCGGGCACCTGAATTATAGCGGAAGGGGTGTTTTTTTGAAGCCCCTGATTAGAGCCAGAGGCTCTAATAGGCTTCAAAATAGGGTGGGCCCATGGCGCAGAGCATTGTCGCAGAGTGAATGAAAATTCGCTGTTGCAACACTGATCCTCCTGCTGGCCAATCGGGAAGAGGGTCTGATACCTGTCACCTGATTGGCTGAAAGGACAGGTGATCCAATTGGACGCCTAAGATGAGGAGAGGAGCAGCACGGCGGAAGCAGAGGTGGAAGGAGGAGAAGACACAGGAGCCTGATGTCTGCCGATGCCCCGATCTCTGCCGCTCCTTCATGTCCGCCGCTGCCCAATCCCCGCCGCTGCCCAATGCCTGCCACCTAGATGGTTTAAGTGGACTGACCAACAGACAGTGAATGGGGGGCTTTGAGGTGCAGCGGAGGGGGGGGTTGTTTGCCACCACCCCCCCCAAACACGATCCGCCACTGGCAGTAAGGAGGTGACATATTGCCTCTTCACCGCTTGCCAAACTCCTCTGAAAAGTGACGACTTTCTAGAGGGGCAGCAGGCACTGCCACTAGTGTCAATGTAGCCTAAGTGTTTTTCACATGGGGGTCCACCTATCAAGAACATGCAGCTGCTCAATGCTGTACATGCTATGGTGACAATACTTTGCCTTGCTGCCTAGGCAAAAATTAAACCCCTGTTGCATTCGGTGGGCAGTGCCACCAATGAACGTGACCTATCAAAGTGCATGGAGCCATTCTGCAACCATGGTGGTTCAGCCTTTTTTGGGGTTAAAACAGGTGCCATATCAAAGGTTAAAAAACCATGGCGCAGTATTGATAAGAATTGGGATAATAGGAAAAGATAGGTAAAAGTCCAAGATGCAGGCTTTGGAAAAGAAAACACTATAGATGAGTGCTGCTCCTCAAACCAGGCCTTGAGTTACCTAATGCACAAAGAGGAGTAAACACAAAAAGGGCATCGGCATCTAAGTGTAAACTGTTTATTAAAAAAAGTAAAAATAAATCAAACTGCACTCATGGCATTAAGGGGTAAATCAGCATAACACAGAGTCTATACCAGTGATGGAGAACCTTGGCATCCCAGATGTTTTGGAACTACATTTCCCATAATGCTCATGCACTCTGCAGTGTAGTTGAGCTTCATGTGAAATGTAGTTCCAAAACATCTTGGGTGCCAAGGTTCGCCATCACTGCTCCAGAGTGTAACCCTCCATGAGACCAACAAGGTTGCAGAGATTGGCAGGGAAGCAGCTGGGGGATGCAGGCTGGAATGAAAGCATCTCTGACACTGGACAGCTTCCAGGATGTCCCTCTCCTGTTCAGCTGGGCTTGGATCCACTTCGGGTGCGCTCGGAGGTAATCGGCTGTGATGTCACTACTTGGGATGGGGGGTGTGGCTACGCATTTCAAGACCAAACATGCCCCTTTGTCAAGCCAAGTGACAGTAACGGCTGATCACCTCCAAGTGCACCAAAAGTGGATCCCAGCCGAGCAGGAAGGACACCCCGGAAGCCGCCCAGTGTCAAAGTGTGCTTGTTACTCTTTGCCTGACCACACTCAACCTGCAGGATTTCTTATTGTCCCTGTTCACACTTTTACGCTCAGTCATCCTACGCTCTATATGTATACTCAAAAAGCACTTCAATTTTTTTTAAATGTATTCAATAGGAGTGCATGTAAATGCACAACATACACATTTCTTCCTTTAGAACTGGATTTGCCAGCCCAGGAAACAAATGCCTGACATTTGATAAACGTGCAAAAATGTCTGTAAAATGCTTGTAAAACACCTGAAAAAAATGTTCATTTGTGAATGCAGGCTAAAGCCCTGTACAATCACAACCCGTATTCAGGTTTTTATGCAGATGCACATTTTTGCACAAGCACAGCACATACTTGCATTCAGCTAGCCTCATAATTGTGGTACCCATCAGAGTCCCCCCTTATCTCAGACTGACCCTTATATTACAGTCTGCCCCCCTTAAATCAAGACCCCGTCAAAGTCCACCCTTACTTCAATGGACATCTGATCTATGGGCACTACTGTGGCGTGCGGCATTACAAAAATGGTGCACATCTGATTTTGGTTCTTTTGACATTTAAATTGGCTTCCTTGAAAGAGAAGTGCAGGAATAAAAAAAAAAATCACTCAGGTTTTGGTATTCAGTCTGCAGAGAGTCGGAGACTGTCAGTTACTGCCTCTCTGCTCTGCCCCTCCAGTGCTCACTGGAGTGCCAGGCTGTGGGGAGGCAGGAGCAGCTGTGTCAGTCTCCCAGCGGCTCTCTGAGAGGCTAAGCCAGCTGCCGATCCAGACACCTGGGTGGATCCCGACTGTAAAGTTCAGATATTTCCAGAACCTGGAATGGCTGAGTGGCATCACAGGTCACAGAATGGGTCACAGGACTGCAGAATGAAGTGCATTGCTTTGACCCATAGGAGAAGTGGGGACAAAAGAGCTTTGGCCATACTTCTTCTTAACCAGTTTGGCTCCAGTTGTCGCATAAATGTAAGAATCCTAATTTTTGGCATTTAAATTATTTAAAATTATTATTAAACATAAACCCCCAGAACATTATATATTTTGTAAAAGCAGAGGCCCTGTACAATAAAAAGACGATAGTTGCAAATTTTTGTTTCACGTGATATTTGTGCAACTGTTTATTAAATGCAAATTTTCAAGAAAAAAATATAATAAAATGAGTTTTGGTGCAAAACCACACCATATAATACCCATTTTTGGTTAAAAAATAAAAGATGAGGTTGCATCGAGTAAATAGATGTAGATAGATAGGGGGCGCTATTGGTTAACGTGGATAATAAAAAATTAATAGAATGTTGAATGTTAAATACAATATAGAAACTTCATGGAAAACCTTTCACAAACCTTAAAAATTATAAAGTGAATAAATAAACAAGAAAATGTATAAATAGCAAATTTGTGACACACAATAAAAGTGATTATGGAAAATGTCCCAGTGGTGGACTAGCTCAGTAGCCAGTGAAGCAAAAGGATCTTCCAAAATGGATTGATTTCTTGATGTATACAGATAGGGGTTCCTTCACCAAGAGTAAAGAAAAATGCACCTTGCAGTAGTAAAAAGATATCTGCTTACCAGATACCAATGACTCCTTTAATTAAAAAGAGAGTCATTAGCGCTTTTGCAGGGTTGTGCCTGCTCACATTGGATGAAGGGATGATGAATGATGGTAAGCAAAGAACCCTTCTGGCCCCGGTAATTCAGATATGGGATGTGTGAAAAAAAAATAGAAACTTCCATAGTATAACACTGTTTATTAAAATTGTAAAAACAGATAAAAAAGCCAAATGGCCGCTTACATTAGTAGGTGCCTACCTGGCACTGGGGCTGCTGCTCGCTTGTCTCGGTATGGATGAGGACAGGGATTCCTTCGCACCGCCTTGAGAGTCGGCGTGCGTTCCACCCGGCGTGAGTAACAACCAGATAAACCGGACGTAGGAAGAGACCGCTCCGACGTACGTTTAGTTTAAACGTCTTCAGGGAATCCCTGTCCTCATCCATACCGAGGCACCTACTAATGTAAGCGGCCATTTAGCTTTTATATCTGTTTTTACAATTTTAATAAACGGTGTTGTACTATGGAAGTTTCTATTGTTTTTCACATATCCCATATCTGAATTACCGGGGCCGGAAGGGTTCTTTGCTTACCATCATTCATCATCCAGTCATCCAATGTGAGCAGGCACAACCCTGCAAAAGCGCTAATGACTCTGTTTTTAATTAAAGGAGTCATTGGTATCTGGTAAGCAGATATCGTTTTACTACTGCAAGGTGCATTTTTATTTTCTCTTGGTGAAGGAACCCCTATCTGTATACATCAAGAAATCAATCCATTTTGGAAGATCCTTTTGCTTCACTGGCTACTGAGCTAGTCCACCACTGGGACATTTTCCATTATCACTTTTATTGTGTGTCACAAATTTGCTATTTATACATTTTTTTATTTATTTATTCACTTTATAATTTTCAAGGTTTGTGAAAGGTTTTCCATTAAATTTCTATATTGTATTTTTAATATTCAACATTCTATTAATTTTTTATTATCCACTTTAACCAATAGCGCCTCCTATCTATCTACATACATTTTGATCAATATGTGCTCAAATTGGGGAGCAGCTCACTACCATTTGTAATTTGTAATTTTTTATGTTTATTTTAATTCAATTATTTTCCACTAAATTTGGCGCGGAGTATTTTTCCTTTTTATCACTTTGAGTGAATAGATACCTAACATTCCATGTTTTAAAATTGCCTGCGTCCGCGATATCACCAAAAGCTATGGTGCCCACAAATCACCATAGGTGACGCTTTAAAGTGGAGTTCCAGCCTTTTTTGTGTTTATTAAAAGTCAGCAGCTACAAAAAGTGTAGTTGCTGACTTTTAATAAACACACACCAGCGACCGCCCGAAGCCTCTGTTCTCTCCCCCGCTTCTCCCCAGCACCGGCATCACTAGTGTGGGCACCCAGCCGTGACAGCTAGCGACTTCACAATCGTGTGCACACTGCGCATCCTGAATGGCTGAGCAATTTTCTAGGACCTGTGACATGTCCCAGAAGATTGCAGGGAGGGAGGGAGAGAGGGGGAGAGGGGAACTTCCGCTCGAGTCGCCTAGGTGGCGCGAGCGGAAGTGGGAGCTTCCCCCCCCAAAAAATGAGGCATGTCAGGGGGTTAGGAGTCCTTAAAGCGGAAATTCCACTTTTGGGTGGAACTCCGCTTTAAAAGCCATTACAATTCAATCAATTTAGTGTTAACTAGGAGCTCTTGTGCTAGAATTATTGTCCTCACTCTGACATTTGCAGCGATATGTCACATGTGTGGTGCGACTGTGGTTTACATACACGTACGCACCTTGGGCTTGCGTTTGCGCAGGTGTGTGGGGCAACGTCAGTTTTGGCAATTAAAAAAAAAATTATACATTTTATTATCATTTTATTTAAATACGCCCAAAGAGCTGAACTGGTTAAAGTGATATTAAAGTCTTGTTTTTTTTATTTGCTTACCTGCTCTGTGCATGCGTTTTTTCAAAAACTTGTGGAAAAAAATGACATCTTAAAAAGACTCATTATGTCTCCTTTCTAGATTATGTGTTGGGGTGTTTGCTTTCTAAAATTGGGTCATTTTGTGGGCGTTTCCATTGTCCTGGTGCTCCAGGGCCTTACAAAGTGTAATAGGTAGTCAAGAAATGAAATGTGTAATTAATGTCCCTAGAACACCTGATGGTGCTCCCTGCATGTTGGGACTCTGTATGTGGCCAGGCTGTAAAAAAGCCTCACACATGTGGTATCGCCATACTCGGGAGGAGTAGCAGAATGTGTTTTGGGGTGTAGTTGCAAGAATGCCATGTGAGAGAAATAACCTGTTAATATAACAATTTTGTGAAAAAAGAAAAAAAAATCTTCATTTTTGCAAAGAATTGTGGGGAAAAATGACAACTTAAATAAACTCACTATGTCTCTTACTAAATACCTTGGAATATCTACTGTCCAAAAAGGGGTCATTTGGGGGGTATTTGTACTTCCCTGGCTTGTTAGTGTCTCAAGAAAGAGACCAGTACATCAGGTGTGATCAATTATCAGTGATTGGCACCATTGCTTGCAGACTCTATAAGACTGCTTTCACACTGAAAGCGCCAGCCATTAGCGGTAAATCACCACTCGTTTCAGTGGGTGCTTTCGCACAGCTTTTCGGCCGCTAGCAGGTGCGCTTTTAACCCCAAAGAAGGGGTTAAAGACTCCTGTGTTGCAGTGCTCTCCGAAGCGCTTTTCAGGCGCTTCGGAAGCACTGCCCATTTATTGCAATGGGCAGGGGCGTTTTATGAGCGCTGTATACAGGGAGCGCCCCCAAACCGCCCCAAGATGCTGCTTGCAGGACTCTTTCTAACTTCCCGCAAACGCACCGCCCGGGTGTGAAAGCACCAATTGCAGAGAATGGGAGGCAGTTTTCAGGTGCTTTTTCTAGCGCTAAAATGCCTGAAAGCTGCCTAAGTGTGAAATGGATCTAGCTTTCACACAGACCAAATAATATACACTCATTTTGGTTATTTTTACCAAAGATATGTCGCAGTATACATTTTTGGCCAAAATTTATGAAGAAAAATTACTAATTTGCAAAAAGTGCATCATATTTCACCTAAAGCGAGTCTTATGACTCCTCTTATCAGCCCCTGCTCTGCTTTAGTTTCTGTGCAAATCAAACACAGGGAAAAAAAAATGTAAAGATAGATTGTATCATGTATGATTCTAATGTTCGTTTCTTGAGCAATAAAAACCTTCTGATTTAAAAAAAAAAAAAAGATGGATTGTAAACTGTGTGCTCTAGTTTTGTTCCTGCTTACATTTGCTGTACTGGAATCTGGCCCATAATTAGTTTACAGTAAATCTAACGCTACTTTTAAAAATTAAAACATAACTTTGTATATTATTGAAAATAGTAAAAATGGTCACTATTTAATTTGTTTATAAAAGAGGAACATTCTTAATAGGGCTGTTAACCGGTTGAGCATATTTTTGCCCCTAAAATCTGTTGCTGATAACTTGGAAACCTCTTTAATTCTGTTTATGAATTGGTTTACTCCCTAGTTTTAACAATGCAATTCTTGATAAAGGCTGTGGCAACTGTGATACTCTAAATTCATGACAGGTATACTATAACATATATTTTACTTAACATTTTTCAACATAAGAAGGGAATATGTTTTTTTGTAAAAATATGTACTTTTTTATTTGAATATTTGTTGTGGCATCATTAAAGCAGAACTCCAGCTAAAAATCAACATAGTGAACCATAATAAATAAAAAGATCATATAAAAAAATATACAAAAATATAAAAATAATAAAAATCAACATAAGTAAATCCATTTGGCAATTATCTAAATGTGAACAATCCTTCAATCCCTAATCAATGTTAAATGTTTCCTTATATCCAAATGGGATACTGTATATACTTCAGAAAATAAGTACAATACAAATAACCCAATATTTGATGTGCTAAATACAGGGCATACAATGTCAGGGCTTAAAGTGGTTGTAAAGCAGGGGCTGTCAACCCGCGGCCCGCTTGCTGCCGCGAAATCTCCAGCCCGGCGTCAGTGTCCTTGATTAATTCACGGGCACCTGGCCCGCGGACAAGTGATTGAAGATGCCCCGCTTGCTCTCAAAATGGGGGGGTGCGGGGGCTGCTGCATCTGTAACGTGACATGTTACACCCTGAATATGGGGGTAACATGTCACATGTTACAAAAGGTGAACTTATCCTTTAAGTCATATAATTCTCTGTGAAATCTTCACCAAATATCTCATCCACTACACTGCTTTCCTGTGTGCCTTTTAATCAATTTAATTTTGTGTATCATTTTTATACCTTTCTTTAGCAAGGCTCTTTTCAAACTTATGAAGGTGCTAACAGTGCACACATGTTAAATTCACTAAAATAATGCCAAAGAAGTTCTTGTACCTTTTGTTTAAAACACACTGAACCAGAACGCGTTGGTACTTTGTTACCATGCATTCTGGTACACTAAAATGCATGTGCCTAACAAGGTGCACTGGGGTGCCATGAATGGCACTGCAATGGAACTACAATCAGAACATGCGTTTTGTCCACTGAGGGAGCAGTTTCCCTGGCACACAGATGTGAATAGAGCCTAAAGATGTCCCTTTTTTACACCTTATTTATGTAAATAAATGCCTATACTTAATTGAAGATTGCTTTACAACCTGAGACTAATATTTAACAAAAGCAAAACACAGGTTCAGACCAGTTTATGGTTATCAAAAAGAATGTACCGTATTTATTGACGTATAACATGCACATTCATTTTTAGAGGGAAGTTTCTCAAAAAAAACTTAAATTTTAAATAAGAAACTTTGAAGCAAAATAAGGGTCAGTGCCCATCTGCAGTCTCTCCATTGCCATCAATGCAGTCTGATCAATGCCTGTCTTCAGCCTCACAAGTGCCATCAATGCAGCCTCATCAGTCCACATCAATGCAGCCTCACCACTGCCATTAATGCAGCAGCCTCACCATTGCCATTAATGCAGCAGCCTCACAATTGCCATCAATGCAGCAGCCTCACCATTGCCATCAATGCAGCAGCCTCACCATTGCCATCAATGCAGCCTGATCGATGTCCATCTGCAGCCTAGAGGGGACGGGGAGGGACGAGCGCCGATGGATTACATACAGTGAGAATCTCCTATGATAGACAGAACAGTGGTGCAATGGTGGCCCAGGAGACGGGACTTCCTATTGCAGAGGCCGCCAAGTAAACAGGAGATTCTCACTGTATGTAATCTGACGGCGCTCGTCCTGCCCCCTCCCTGTCCCCTCTGAGGCAGCTAAAATTGAAGTATCAGCGTACAACACGCACACGCTATTTGCACTCGATTTTCAGGGTGTTATACGCCAATAAATAAAGTAATTATTAAATTATTTAGAATTCAATAATAAAGGGCTGCTGCCAATTTTAAATTCATAAATGTGTGTGTCGCTTCAATCTATTGGTTCTGTTTATGGCCCTATTGTCAGTGTGACATGGCCCTAAGGGTGCAATGACCTCTGTGTAGGCAACCCATTTTGTAGCACTTAAAGCTTATCTACGGTCAAAATTTGAAAACATATATTCATTTCCATATTTCCAGGCTCTGTATAGCCTGGCAGTAATTCATGTAGCCGCCTAGGAATACTTAAATTAAGAAAAGTCTTAATTTTTAAAACAATTGTCAAACCATTAATGCTATCTAATAATGTCTATAGACCGTGCAGAATATACTCCTTGGCTATATGCGCGTGAATAGTATACTTCTTTTACATACTGTACATTCATATGTGAAAATTATTTATAAAAACCTACTAATAAGCAACAACTAGAAATAACTTTCCTTGAACTCCTTGAACGCACAACAACCTATACAGGTCAGTGTGTAAGTTCTTTACCCATGTGCCATTATTCATGAAGTTTAATGAACTAGGTTTTGATAACTGAATTAAAGAGATGGATGTCCTGTATGAAAAATTATCTTTTAATTCACTAGTAAACATTCAAGTATTCTGTTCATTAAAGCATTTCAAATGATTGATTGCTCTAAAAAAAGAGGAAATGCACACAGGTAAAGCCTTTACAATTACCGTACATTATACATAATTTTAAGAGAGCTCTAAATATTTTTTTTTTTTCACGATATACTGTATCTTAGAGGTATATGAACATACTATGCAAATAAAAATAAAGCAGAACTATTGCCAATACTTTGTTTTTAGTTTTGACCATAGTGGGCAAGACCCTGTTCTTTTTTTATAGCTTGTCTCTGATGGCTGCTGTCACCAGGCAGAAAATGTGCAGAAACCAAAAATTTTCTAAAAACATGTTAGATAAATGCATCCTCTATATATATGCAATAAATCTAGATTTTCTACCTACAATAAATCTAAAAAAAAACCTATTTATCAAACAAATTCAATACATTGGAATCATTTAAAGAAGGACTCCAGAGATTAAGTCATTATTTAAATTGTGCTGGCATACAATGTAAAGGGGAACCTCACCCCTGTAAATATTACAACAAAGGCACCTATAGAAATATTTAGCAATGGCAATCTACACACAGATACTTATAGATACTTGTGGCTTTTTATTCTTCAAATTCGTTTTTACTTGTCCCCCTCATTCTTCTCACAGTGGCCATTTTTACTAAGGGCAGAACTCTGGGTCTGCCTTCTGGACCACTTGACAGAAACTTTCCAGATTGCAGCTGTGAGCCAGGTTTACATCACCAGTGCCTCACTCAACCAGCAAGTGGAATAATAGTAAGTTTAGGTAAGAGCAAAAAAATTTATGTTTATTCTAATGAATTCAAGATGATTTCATATCAAGATGATTTTTAGTGAAATAGGGGAGGGTCCGCTCTAGGTCCAAGTGTATGCCACCCCTGGACTTCTTTTTACCAACTTACATTTATAGTGAGCGCTGGGAGTATGGTTATCGCTATACTTCTGGCACTCTGACACTGGATCTTCAGGTCTCAGATCCTGCAGCTGCTCTGCCCACCCCTCTTGCCCAGTCGTGGAAGGCTTTCTATTATATGAACCTATTCACAGGATGCAAAGTCTTTTGTGAGTAGACAGTGGAGGGGAGGGGCAGGCAGCCACACAGCAGCTGCATCTCTTCTTTTATGCCAGGAATAAAGCAATAACTGTACTCCCGGTGCTCAGTAAAAATGTAAATTTAATTTTAAATAGCAAATACATTTTTGCATTTCTTTTTTAAGCATTTCTCTCAGAAAAGTCAGAAAGAACCATGTAAAATAACAAAGTCAGCCCAGCATTCACTTCCCAATCACCTTGAGTCAATGAACAGTCCATATGTTTGTTTTGTTATTTTTATTGAGGGATTTGAACATTGATAGGAATGGGAATTTATGGGATGCCCAGTGGAATTTTAGAACAATCAATTTGGGACAGAACTATGTACACTCTTTGCACATGACACTTCTTCATACTCCTTCTGCACAACACTTGCTTGCAGACTATCACTCCCTCTCTCCTGCACAGCACTTGACGCCAGGCCCAGCTAGCACATGGTTAGGCCCAACACTGACTCAGTCAGGCCTTAGGAATTGCCATTTGCAGGCAGGGAGTACGGTTCCCTTTTTGTGTAGCAAAAATAAAAAGAAAGTCTTCAGTGCTAGCTGTCCTATGGTGGACTATTGCTACAAGCAATCCCTCTTCAGGCCCTGCCAGCCCTCCTGGCTGCAGCTGCCTGACTTTACTGCCCGTGATATTGTAATTCTCACTAGCTCCACACCCAGCTCTGACTGTTGCCTCTCAGTCCTCTCTGGCATGCCTCTCCAGTACTCCCAATAGCACATGTCACTCACTAGCCCTCCTGGCTGCTCACACACCAGTGGTTCCCTCCTGAAGACTTGCCCGGCCGCACTAGCTCCTGCTGTCCTCTCTGACTCATCTCTGTGCTTCCTGCCCAGATCCTTCATGTGTTCTTGAAGGGATCCTTTCTGCAACTGAGTAACAGGCCCAAGGTCGTCCCCCCTCAGAATAGGGAGCTTGGGCCTCAAAGGCCCCTGACAGCCTAGTACTCCACCCTCAGTTCTTCCACCCAACAAGAACTTCCCAGCTGGGCTGACCCTAGGTATTTAAGGAGGCAGCAGCTATCTTTATGATGTTAACACCACTTCAGTATATCTAAAATATTAAGACAGTGCTATTACCCACCAAATTATTGATAATACAACAGTGCAATACACAGTTCATATATAAATAACAACATGAAGTTCTCAAAAAGTGTATACATAATATAATCTCATAAAAATAAAGTGTACATACTGTATGCTGAAAGGTGCAAATCAAATAAAGTGCAATAACCATTAAAGTGTCCTGTGCTCACGTGTAAAAAAAAAAAAATCCCAAATCATAAATATGTAAATCTTTGAGTGCAAATGAATTAAATATTTTCTTTATTTATTTTCTTTTTAAATAAGGATTGTCCGCCGCAAAACATAGCAGTCCCGCTATAAGTCGCTGATCAACGCCATTACCGCAATTTTTAACAAAAATATGCAGCAAAATACATATTGGCCTAAATTTATGGAGAAATTAGTTTTTGTTACATTTTTTTAATTGGATATGTTTTATAATAGAAAGTAATAAATATTTTCAAAATTGTCACTTTTTTTGTTTATAGCACACAAAATAAAAAATAAAAAAACCCAGTGATGATCAAATACCACCAAAAGGAAGGCTCTATTTGTAAGATAAAAAAATTACCGTATTTATCGGCGTATAACACGCACCGGCGTATAACACGCACCCCAATTTAGGAGGGAATTTTAAGGGAAAAAAAACTTTTAGGAGGGAAGTTGAAGGGAAAAAAAACTTACATTTAAACGCCCATCTTTGCAGCCTTCTCAGTGCAGCCATGTCAGTGCAGCCTTGTCAGTGCAGCCATGTCAGTGCAGCCTTGTCAGTGCAGCCTTGTCAGTGCAGCCTTGTCAGTGCAGCCTTGTCAGTGCAGCCTTCCCCAGTGCAGCCTTGTCAGTGCAGACTTCCCCAGTGCAGCCTTGTCAGTGCAGCCTTGTCAGTGCAGCTTTCCCCAGTGCAGCTTTCCCCAGTGCAGCTTTCCCCAGTGCAGACTTCCCCAGTGCAGACTTCCCCAGTGCAGCTTTCCCCAGTGCAGACTTCCCCAGTGCAGCTTTCCCCAGCGCAGCCTTCCCTAGTGCAGCCTTCCCCAGTGATCCCAGCCATTCTGGGCTTCAAAATCGCCGATCGCGATTTGAAAATGGCGCCGCCGGCGCCGAAATACACAGTGCCGGTCCTCGGCTCTTTCCGGCGGCTGTCGTTCATTTTCGGCTCCACTTGTAGTCCCGAGCGGAGATATCCGAACCTAGCCGAGTAGGTTCGGATAGCTCCGCTCGGAACTACGAGTGGAGCCGAAAATGAACGACAGCCGCCGGAAAGAGCCGAGGACCGGCTCTGTGTATTTCGGCACCGGCGGCGCCATTTTCAAATCGCGATCGGCGATTTTGAAAATGTGACAGGTCGGGATCGCAGGGGATCGGCGTATAACACGCACCTGCGATTTTCCCCTGGTTTTAAGGGGAAAAAAGTGCGTGTTATACGCCGATAAATACGGTATATAAATGTAATTTGGGTACAGCATTGCATGACCACACACTTACCAGTTGCTAAATAGCAAACAATAGCATGGTCATCAAGGGGATAAAATCTTCCGGAGCTCAAGTGGTTAATATTTGGTGGTGACTCTTATGCAATGTACACACGGTCGGACATTGATCGGACACCCCGACAACAAAATCCATGGATTTTTTCCAACGGATGTTGGCTCAAGCTTGTCTTGCACACACACGGTCACACAAAGTTGTCAGAATTTCCGAACGACAAGAACGCGGTGACGTACACCACGTGCGACGAGACTATAAAAGGGCAGTTCAATACCAAGCGCCAAATTAGAGAGAAACCCTGCGAGCCACAATGATCAAATGCCTAAAAAATATAACCACCTAGCTGCCTGCGTAGATCACGTCATATACCGTGCACCAATGTAAAAAAGAAGAATACGCTGCGCTGAAGTGTAAACAAAAATAAAATATAAATATATACTAATCTAAATCAAACCATATATATAATGTACTAAAAACCACATATACTAAAATAATGATTTGTGTCAGTGCAATATGAAGATAGGTATATCATCAAATATAAATATACATAATAAAGTGCATATATAACACAACAAATATATCTTGTTGTGACATAAACAGCAAAAAGTGCCCAGTGCCACACAGCAAATCTGATATGCAATATCAAGAGGTGATCCGTGAATCCAGTAATAAATCACAAAGGTGTATTATATCAATGTCCATAGATGCAAATCCAACATGCTCCAAATGATCTTAGTGCTGTGAAACCATGCTCCGGTGTCATCCAGTGACCCCCCCAAGAATACCGCTCACCTCAGAGCGTGTGACTCAGCGGTGAAACTAAGTCAAGCACGCTTAGGAGCCATCCCACGGCTCAATGATGATTATCAGGTGCACAGTTCCAATAGCAGCTCCAAGATATACGGGAGGAAAAAACTTGTTGGTGTAATAACGTTTTAAAAGGTTTATTTAAAATATAAAATCACTCCCCACAGTGGGGTACTCACAGATTTAAGGTGCGTCAGTGCACCAATCTAACAACAGGCTCCAAAATATTGAGTGGCAAAAAGGGTAAAGTGTGCCTCGCATCACAGAAAACACGCCGCTTCGTGCTCCGTCCTGGCCCCTCCCCTACGTGTGTGCCTTCATCAGGGGGATATGCCCCTGATATATTATATTTCTTTCCTCATTCCCTAATTACCATGATTATAATATGCTGTGAATGTCCCCTTTGTCCTCATGCATGCTGGATTTTTTAAAATATTTTTTTTTTCGTCCTTCATACATATTTGCCTTCGCTTACCTCCCCAGCATGCTCTCCTGGGCCTATATCCACCTCGTCTAGTCACTTAACAATGTATTTTGTCAGTTCCATAGTAGTGCTTTACCCTAAATATCCCCTAAAATGTGTACAAATGTTATTTGTGCTTTAAATTCAGGCAGAGTGCCAGAAGTTTTTTTTTTTGGGTCCCAAAATCATTTGGAACCCTCCCTCCCCCCAACTGCTAACTCAGCTGATACCAATCCTCTATCTGCTGACTTTGCCAAACCCATACACACTATACCTACCTCTTTTGTGGTCAGATTTATGGATGAATTCCCCAAAGCATGTAGTGCAAGGGCCTGCCTGAATACTTTCAAATGGTACTGTTTAAAGTTTTTGTATCCTATTATTATCTTGATAGGTAATAGCAGAATGTAAAAATGTGCTAAAATATTTACAGTGTGTATTTATATCTTTGTATTATGACACTTCTTACCTGTCCAGTCGGCTGCCAATAGTGTAAGTAAGGAGGGGCTGGCCAAAGTAATACACATTTTTTAGGCATTCATCTCTCAATGAAGTGGAGAGGGTTACCTGGCCAAAACATCCCCCCCCTTAAAATTTTTAAAATGGCCCATGAGAGGGGGGGGGGGGGATCTGATAGGTGGACCTTATACTTTTGTCTTTAAATACTCCCTAAAATAAATTTTATACATTATACATTTATACATAATTTTTTTTTTCTTATTTGACTCCACAGTTTCCTTCCAACCCACAGGAATTGCATGCAGACTGTGGCCTCCCACTTTGCCCAGTGGTGGGACTTTCCCAACTGCTTCGGGGCAATTGATGGGAAACACGTCTACATTGTCCCACCCCCCAACTCAGGGTCATAATACTACAACTACAATGGGTTCAAAAGTATTGTGATGTTGGCGGTGGTGTCGGCTACTTACGAGTTCCTGTATGTGGACGTGGGGAAAAATGGCCGGATGTCAGATGGTGGAGTCATCGCCCACACGGGGTTCTACAGGCATCTCCAGAATGGCAGCCACCAGAATTGGGCCTGCCAACTCCAGAAGACAATGCGGAAGGACTCCCATTCGTCTTCGTTGCGGAAGAAGCGTTTGCGCTGGGGCACCATCTTATGCGGCAATTCCCTATGAGGACCCTCACCCCAGACCAGAGGGTTTTTAATTACCGGCTGGCCAGAGCCAGAAGAGTGGTGGAGAAGACGTTTGGAATAATGGCCAGCCGGTTCCGCCTATTTCTTAAACCGATACACATGGCGGAATATAAACTTAATCACATCATTCTGTGAACTTTGCTGCCTCAGTTGGACCTGAGGCCAGAATTCAGAATGAACCAACCCTGACGGCGCTTGAAACTGGCTGTCCTGGCTTGCCCCACCAGAGTGCCCGTGAGGTCTGTTTAAGATACCTGGAATACTTTGAGGGGAGGGGGGCCATCGATATGCCAGACAATGTCTGAGACTATTTTAAATAAAAATATATTTTAAACTGGACAAATATTTGCTTAGATTTACTGCTTGACTTTCTTTTAGCTGACCATGACCGAAATTTGGGAAGTCCTGAAAATGGCGTGATTGTGTAAACTTAGAAAGCACTGTTGGGTGTTATTTACTAAAGGAAAATACACTTTGCACTACAAGTGCACTTGAGACTGCACTGAAACTGCACTTGTAGTGCAAAGTGGATTTGCCTTTAGTAAATAACCCCCATTGTCACTGAAAAAAAAACAACTTTTCCACCATAAATGCTTTTGAGCATTGAAAGAAGAAGCCACACATTGTTGATTATCAATCTTTTTAATCAAAGCACAATCACATGTGCATTTCTAAAAGGTTTTTTGAACAAACCAACATGTTTGTTGAATAACAAGTTTTTAGGTCACATTAATAAGTAGAAATTGCCTTTTAAGATAAAAACAGGCATGTTTAAAACCATAAAAAAAATACACAACTCTGGTACTTACAAAGTTCAACTTTTCAAGAAAGTGAAGGCAATATCAGACATGAATATTTATAAACTGTGTTTGATATTGCGTTCAGCAGATGGGGTGAAGTCACCCCTGGAAAAGCCAAATTTTGAAGATGCATGCAAATTGCCTAATGTCAGCATGTGCTAGCTGCCATCATGGGGGATCAAGGGACGTGTTTTGTGGGTGCAACCCCTTCCTCTCAGCTACTTTATTATTGAGGAAGGGGTTGCACCCACAAAACGCGTACATTGATCTCCCGTGCTGGCAGATAGCACATGTTGACACACTGTGTGCATTTTCAAAATTTGGCTTTTCTATAATATGTCAAAAATTGTCAGAAAAATAAGAATAATAAAGCAGAAATAAGTTAGGGATTTCTGGGTGTTTTAAATTCTCCCTAAAACATCAATGATGTTCTTCATTTTGTTTTGAACATCATTCATATTTTGCTTGATGTTTTCCAAATCCCTATTACACCCCATTATCTCCCCGATGAGGATCTGGGCACTTTCACTGGTGAAGTGACATTCCTCTTCCACAACATCACGATCACCTAAAATATAAAAAAAAAACACACCATGTATTATAAATATGCAGGCATCCATTTCTTACCTGAAGCTGTGGTCGCAGACACGCACCTGTTGTGGTGACAATTTCCACAACGTCTCCCTCCTCCTCCTCTGGTTGGGTTTGGGGGATTTCCCCTTCTTCCTGAGGTGGGGGGTCTGTGGTCTCCTCTGATTAGTGGTGTCCTCCAAAACTTTTCTCTCCTATGTTAAAAAAATAGGTATACTTAGCACACAGATATTTGATGGCAGAAATAGGAATATGAAACATTGCTTGGAAGTAGGGTACAATGGTCTCTTTTGGCAGAGTTGCAAGATGAAGAAATATTTTTGTCCTTTGTCATGCTTGAATACTTACCTGTTTTGTACAAGCTTCACAGATGGAGTCACCCCTATATTATCCGCTGGAGCACCTGCGTGGGGATCCCCAATAAGAAGGGTGTTCTGGTGTCCCACACTAGTGCTCCAGCGTCCAGATGTATAAACAGCTGTTGAGTGTCCTCTCCTTACACAGAATCTAGTTTGCATTTCATTCCAGTTACTAACCCATCTAGACAACCTACTTATTTTAAGAGAAGTAGGCCAGAAAAAATGTATTGAACTGCATCTGGACAAAACATGGTGTTTTAGTGGCAGAACGAACAATGTTTCCTACGAACAAATAATGTGTCCATGAGCATGAAAGTTGCCATTTTAAACTGTACAACAGTAAAGAAAAGCACATGGAGCAGCACGAACGTAATAAAAATAAATTATAGGAACACAGCACAACTACTTACTTTTTTGCAGCACTCTCCTGATCCTTCTATGCTGATCGTGCTCCCTGATTTTGAGGTCAGACCACTGCTTCCTCAGTTGATCCTTGCATCGCTGTACCCCAAAATTCCTGTGCAGACTCTTCACAACTTTCGCCATGATCTTGGCTGACATTTGGGTTTGGGTAAGGTCCATACTTCCCGTCATAGTCGGCCCTCTTCAAGATGTCCACCATCTCCACCATCTCCACAAAGGACATATTTGAGGCCTTAAATTGTCTCCTCCGGGATCGTGACATTTCTGGCTCCGGCTTTCCTTCTTCTCCTCCTCGTTGCTGTAATTATCACACACCTGCTCTGTCTCCACCATGTGCTCTTCCCCATGTCATCTGCTGCTGTTCATGATCTCCTGGACTTCTGGACCAGATGTGTGCCCTGGGGGCCAAAGGCTTCGCCAATTTCAGCAGTTTCTCCAGCGTTGCCTCCCTCTTTCTTTGGCTATGACCCCTTGATAAAGGTATTTTTTTTCTATTATACTCGCCTATAATAGGTGTTTTCCTTCAAAAAGGACAGTTTGTTTGTGAGGAGCCAGGTACATTTCAAAAATGCAATGTCAAATTAACAAGAGACACCAACACCAAGCAACCTCCTTGAGATTAAATAATACAGGATAATAATGGTGTAGTGGTAACTTGACACACAAAACACACCCAAAACTATTCTGGATTTAAAAAAAAATTAATTAAAAAAGTACTGGGAGATCAGGATTTAACAAACTAAAACAAAATAATACAAAATCAAAAAACATTAAAAAAAAAATCTTTTCGGGAGATGTGACTAATCAAAATATTATATTCATGAAATCACGATAAATAATAAAGAAAGAAGTTTGTGAGAACTCTGTGTGAATATAAGCAGCAAAACAACTTCATTCTTCTAGCATTATAAAGAAGAAGAGAGTGCGCTGCATTAAACAATTTAAAACATTGCAGCATGACGAAAGTGCTATATCCATTACGAACGCTAGTTTTACCAGACCGAGCTGTTCCGTCTCGGAATTTATTTTGAGCATGCGTGGCACTTTGTGCGTCGGAATTGTACACACATGGTTGGAATTTTCGCAAACGGATTTTGTTGTTGGAAAATTTTACAGCCTGCTCTCAAACTTTGTGTGTCAGAAATTCCGATGGAAAAAGTCCAATGGAGCCCACACACGGTCGGAATTTCCGACAACAAGCTCCGATCGCACATTTTCTGTCGGAAAATCCGACCGTGTGTACAGGGTATTAATATACTGAGGCATTTACCAAGCCAAGAGGTAATCCTTCGCATGCTTGTTTGAAAGCCCAGCACGTGGAGACAAGCTGTCGTGAAGCACGGGGTTTATTTATTATTTTATTTTAATTATGACAAATTATATAAAAGACTGATAATATGCTTGTAAGCATTTAAACAATTATCAAAACCTATCCTAGCTTCCCTTTAATGAACAGTCATTTCAACTCTGTGTGGGTACCATTATTGCAAGCTTAGTGTGCCAAGGTTATGTAATTGTAGGAAATACCTTTCAAAATAACTTCAAATAGAAAGAATATGTATTTAATGTAATTTCACTGGTTTTCCTTTGTAAAAGGTCAGCGTAAGGTCAAAGGACATCTTTTCTGCTACTTTTTTTTTACATTCCTTCTATAGTAGGATGAATCACACATGTAGCATCACATTTGACTTGGAGGATAAAGTTCTTTACACATGCAAGAAAAATTATGTTGGTACAGGCTTCTTGCCATTTCTGGTTCTTAAAAATCAGAGTTTCTGCATGTGAAACTAATATGATTTCAGTTTCTTTTAATATGTCAACCAAATTTACTAAACCTATAGTATACTAAACCTGGTTTTGCTATTCAAACAAATAGTTTTTGCTTACTGTTTATAGGCTTAGACAGGCAGATGCCTTTCCAAGAGCAGTGGTGAGGACTGGATTCATCTGCCCATCTTTGAACTTTTGCAACATCAAAACTTACTTGAATCTTCTTTCAGACTCAGACATATGTGGTACATGTAAAAAACAGGTATAATTTTGGATGTTGCTGTGTACATTATTGTGACTGCTGCTGTCAATATAATTAATTTTGTTTATCACTAATTTTAATTATACACTAAGCGCACTATTTTCCATTTTTAATATGTGGTACATGTACAAATTTTTTTTTCTTTTTCTCCATATAAATAGGAATGATTGGTACTTGTCAGCACATAGATTATACAGCAAGTTGGCTGATCTTTGCAATACCAAGCACCTGGGATGGTTGAGATCAGTACTGTTGTGCAAGCAATGCTCTTGATTTTGATGATTGTGTGAAGTTGGGCCATGTAGGTCTCCTATGTTGTCCAATCTTCATCCAGCCATTGAAACTTTTTGCACTGCTTGCCTGTTTTTTGTCTATGGGTATGGCAACCCTTAGTTGATTGATGGAGGTTTAAAGGGAAAGTATCATGGATTTAAACACATTTCATCTTTTTACACATTTATAAATAGATGTTTAATATTTTTTTATTTATTTGTTTAAAACATTGTGCAGTCTCACATTTTTCTGTAAGGGATGAGGTTGACTCTGCCCCCTTCCACTTTCTGAGCTATCTTATTGGTCCTTGAAGAGGAACCTTAAGCCCCGTACACACCGGCTGAATGTCGGGCGACATCAGCCGGTTCAATACAAACTGGCCAACATTTGGTCCATGTGTAAGGCGGTCCATTTGGCTGTCTTCTGTCGGACGAACATGCTAGAAAACCAACAGCCGACCATCTCCCGATCAGACCTGACCAGAGTGTTCTGGCAGGGGGGCCGACCCCCTGTCAGAACACAGTAGAACAGCGGGAGAGATTGTTGTACTGACGTTGGATCGTTAGTACAGGAGTTCTAACCAGAGCTGTCAGTTGTTTTTCGTTCAACCCGCTGGGTTGAATGAAAAAACAAACTAGTGTGAACCAGGCTTTAGTCTTCCTTTTTAAAAAAAAAATAAATGTCAGCAGGCACAAATACAGGAATATCATACAATAGACATTCTTCTATTTTGTCCCCTTCTATTGTATGATATTACTGTTGAACATGCCTAGATGCGGTTTGTTGGATACTTTTTTGTCTAAATAAAGAATTTGGAAAAAGAATTCTGTATCTGCTGACTTTTAAAAGTCGGGTACTTACCAGTTTTTGGAATTCAGCGCTGTCTTCCTGCAGACAGTTCTTCCTACCATGGATATGGGAGCTGGCTGTGACTTCCTGAGGAATCATAGCTGTCTCCTCATTGCGCACGTGCACTGTGAGACTGGTTCTGCAGCATCCTGGAACATGTGACATGTCCCAAGAGGCTGCGGGTGGGGGATGTGGGCATGGGATGTGCCTATATGCACATCAATCTTGTCTAGATGAGAATTAAGGAATCAGGAGCCTTTTAAGTGAAGGTTTGTTTTAAATATGTTGCTCAGTCTTGCTGAGCAATAGGGTGACGGGGGGGGGGGGGGCGGGGGGGATGAGTGTTTTGGCAAGCTCAATCCTTACAGAAATAGTGGAAATTTGCATACACTTCAGCTGCCTATATTTCTGAACCTCCTGGACATTTTTATGTATTTTAAACACAGTAACAATTAGACATGTGCAGAACAGAAAAATTAGTTTCATTAATTCATTATGTTACTAATTTAGTTTTGTTTCAGAATTTGTTTAGTTTTGTTTTTGTTCAATTAAATTTTGTTAAAATTAAAAAACCTCCGGCCTTGTCGAATACTCCCCTCTGAATGCCTGCTTCTCCACCTGACATTTCTTAACAAGGTGGCCCCGCCCCTTACCTATTTAAGAATTGTCACCTGGCGAAGTAGGCATTAGGTGGTCAGCCTTCGTCACTGACAGAGCTTTATTATTTGGGTAGAGCGGGTGTTGTGATTGAAGATGGATCTACATCGGGGGACATTTCTTTTATTGTTTTTTTTTTTTTTTTAATAAAGGACTACTGTTTGTTCTTTATTTTTGACACTTTTGCTGAATGGGTATGGGTGCAATATACCCCATACTCATTCACGTGGGAGGGGGGGTGGGATCTGAGGCCCCCTGTCAGACTTCTACGTACTTGGCCGGTGAGTCTGATAGGACAGAGGGTGGCCTCTCTTACGTGTCCGACTCGTGGCCCCTGATAGCGTAAACAGGAGGCATGGGAGTACGGAATGGTATGAGAGCCTGGCAGCAAGGATCCAGAAGCAGGAGGGTAGGTAATCTCCAGGCAGCAGATCGGTAGGTTGGAACACAGGCAACAGGTGCTGAGCAGGAGCGGAGCAGGCAGGTTGGGGCACAAGCAGGGTTTGGCAACAGGCGGGCAGCGAGGTACAGAGGAGCTGGCAGTTGTAGGGTCAAGACAGACCGAGATCAGGTGCAGGCAGAAGACAGGGGTATCCAAGTAGTAAGCCAGGTCATCAGGAGATCAGGAACACAAACACAGGTAACAAGAGCAAGGACACGGGGAGCTGAAGATCAGACAGCACTGAGCAGAGTGCACTGACAGCCTAAATAGGCTGATTGGTGGCAAACGTCACGTACGCCAATGCGTACAGGCGCGTGCACATCTGCCGACGCGCACAGGCGCACACCCGGACGCCAGCGTGCACACCAGTGCTCACAGGTACGTGCACATCAGTGCCTGTAGGAACGCGTGCACCAGAGTGCACCAGAGTGGCCAGCACAGTGTCCATCATGGGAACTTCTCTGACAGTGCCCCCTCCTCAAGGACAGACTCCGGTTGCCCAGTTGGGCCAACCTGGTGGCATGCGAACTCCTAAAAGCCTGTAAAAGTTCCTTGGCATGTAGATTGCTCTCGGGTTCCCAGGAATTGTCTTCGGGGCCATACCTTTTCCATTTAATAAGGTACTGGATTTGGTTGTGCCTTTTACTGCAATCCAGAATTGCTTCCAATTCAAATTCCTCCTCGTTGTTGATTACAATAGGTACCAGCGCGCACACCAGTGCTCACAGGAACATGCACACTAGTGACCAGAGGAACGTGCGCACCAGCGCCTGCCAGCGCGCACCGGAGCGCACCAGAGCGGCCAGCACAGCGTCCATCATGGGAACTTCTCTGACACCCCCCTTGTTAAATGGAGCTTCCAGATTCAGATAAGCCCCCTGCCCGTAGACCCCCAAAATCACCACCCAGGGTTGTCGGGAAGAGGCCATTGTCCCCATCAACATGGGGACAAGGTGTTTTGAGTTGGGCGATCTGCCCTGCCCCAAAGCACCCACCCCCCCATGTTGAAGGAATGTGGCCTGGTATGGTTCAGGGGGGAGCTCGTTTGTCCTCCCCCTTTCCTGGCCTGCCAGGCTGCATGCTCGGATAAGGGTCCGGTATGGATTTGGGGGGACCCCATGCCATTTTTTTTATTTTGGCATGGGGTTCCCCTTAAAATCCATACCAGACCCAAAGGGCCTGGCAGAGCCCCACCTGCCCCAAAGCATGCCCCATGTTGAGGGCATATGACCTGGTATAGTTCAGAAGGGGGCAGTTGCTTGTCCCCCCTCTTTCCTGACCTGCCAGGCTGCATCGCAGGTAAAAGTCTGGCATGGATATAGGAGGGGGGACCCCACGCCATTTTTTTTTTTTAATTTTGGTGTGGGGTTCCCCTTAAAATCCATACCAGACCCAAAGGGCCTGGTATGGATTGGGGGGACTCCTACGCCATTTTTTAAAACATTTTTGTGTTGCCGGCATTATTTTGTTAACATTTCAGCTGTCAGTGGGGAAGCCCGCTGACAGCTGATGAGTCATTGGGTGTTAAGGACACAGTGG
Source organism: Lithobates clamitans (assembly GCA_037952925.1). NCBI lineage: Eukaryota > Metazoa > Chordata > Amphibia > Anura > Ranidae > Lithobates > Lithobates clamitans. Next base: position 3,494,297 of record JBBGZY010000044.1, read on the forward strand.
CTGGCTTCCTGCCCCGCTGCTTAACAAACAGCTATTCTTCCTACAGAATTCTAATCAGTCGATAATTTTTCGACTGATCTGAATACTAATCGTTCTGAAAATTTGAAATTTGTTAGAAAATGAATAAACAAAATTAATTTTAACTAAATTCATTACTATTCATCACTATTTCATTCGGAGGTTCGGATACATCCGAATCTCAGAATAACCAAAAATTCTTCCGAATTTGTATTCGGATCAAAATGAATTGCACATGTCTAGTAACAATTGCTTGTGTGTTTTTCTTTCACAAGTACCATTTGGATTGCCCACATTCACAATAGGTTCACTTTAATCTTTTGTAGGTCTTATAAATATGGCTTGCTTCTAATATTTATGATTTTTAGATTTGAACTAAATTCAAGTGCTATACAAATGCTTTATGTATTTTTAATGCTTAAATGTATTTTGCATGGCAACTTGTGGTTCTGGCTAATGTTCATTTGTTTTAGGCGTAGGAAGTGAACAATATTCTCTTAAATATGTTGAAAGTTTCTACTAAACATTTCACTGAACTTTAACAGGACCACATATCCTTGACAACGAATATAAACATTTTGCAGTACATTGCCAATTTTAATGTCTCTTGGCGATTCAAATACAAGTGACAAACATTAATTTTGTATTCCATCGTCCTACAACTGTTGTCATACATCATATTTATTGTGTCTCCTCTTTAACACCTAGTGTCATTTTTGTTCACATCCTGTTCATCACAAGTGATGATAGACAACACCAAATCAGCAAGTCACGAAGAATTACCCTGACAAATGACATTAATAAATTCTGCCAAATTTATAAGATATGTGAACAAACAACTGTCCACTGTTTTCAAGGCTATGGGGAGAGTCCCTGTTTTTTTTTTTTCATTCCTGCTTAGGATGTTACTTTTATATGTAGTTCTGTGCTTAACATTATTACATAAGGAATAGTACAGTAAAAATATGGTAAAGCAATCTCCACTGTATGGAAATGATTTAACCATTTCCGCTCTTGCACCTGTACACTCCTTAGAGGCCTGTTTATTGTGTGATAATGTTGTCATTACTTAAGACAAAAGTACACATACAGTATCCCACAAAAGTGAGTACACCCCTCACATTTTTGTAAATATTTCATTATATTTTTTCATGTGACAACACTGAAGAAATTACACTTTAATACAATGTAAAGTAGTGAGTGTACTTTAAATGAGGCTTATTGCTGCAAAAAGGTGTGTTTGGAGTAAATATATGATAAAACCTTTATTGTATCAAAGGCAATTCCGTGGTCACTAAGCGATCGTTTTTAGGTTCGCCGTCAGCGTTTTATAGCGACAGGGACCCCCATATACTACCTACTAAAGGTTTTAACCCCCTGATTGCCCCCTAGTTAACCCTTTCACCAGCGATCACCGTATAAGTGTTACGGGTGACACTGGTTAGTTAGTTTATTTTTTATAGTTTATTATACTTTTAGGGCACCCGCTGTTTATTACCTTATAAAGGTTTAACCCCCTAATTGCCCGGCGGTGATATAAGTTATGTTTTTAGGGTCAGATAAGGTCTATGTCACCCCAGGCAGCGTCAGGTTAGCGCCAGTACCGCTAACACCCACGCACGCAGCATACACCTCCCTTAGTTGTATAGTATCTGAACGGATCGATATCTGATTCGATCAGATCTATACTAGCGTCCCCAGCAGTTTAGAGTTCCCATAAACACAGTGTTAGCAGGATCAGCCCAGATACCTGCTAGCACCTGCGTTTTGCTCCTCGGCCCACCAACCCTGCCCAGCCCAAGTGCAGTATCGATCGATCACTGACACTTACAACTGCACACATTACTGCAGCGTTCGCAGAGTCAGGCCTGATCCCTGCGATCGCTAACAGTTTTTTGGTAGCGCTTTGAATCAGTCGCTAACAGTCAGGAGTTTTTTTGCCTGTGAGTCTCACTAGTGTACCCCTACATTTAGAGGCCAAAATGGCAAATCGAAGGTACACTAGTGAAGAGGCCTACACGTTTCTGAGCATGACAGATAGTGAAGAGGAAGTCACTCATCTGTCAGATTCAGGCTCAGAATACGAACCTGTAGACGACAGCGGCTCCATGACAGATAGCTCTTGGTCCCTGCCTAGGTCAGGTGTATCAGACCCCAATCTTCTTCTTCTGTCGTTGAAGTGCAAGAACCGCAGGTCCCTCGTATGGAGCAGAGAAGTACTAGCGCCGCTATTCCTTCTGGTGAACTGGCAAGTACCAGCGGCCTAGTACACCCTGGTCGTACATCCAGCACTGCAGTATCACGTGGTGATGTGGCGAGTCCCATAAGTGCAGTTCAAGCTGGCGAGGTGGCAAGCACTAGTAGTGTCCCGCTGCCACCAAGAAGACAAACACAGGCCCGTCGTGCCCATAATGCCCTTACTGCTGCATTCGCCAATCCGAATTGGGAACCCACCACTTCTGCAGCACCCGTACTTCCCCCATTCACTGGCCAACCCGGAATTCAGGTGGAAACAGTTGATTTTACGCCACTGGATTTTTATTTACTGTTTTTCACCGAAGCTCTCTATAGATCTATTGTGGACCAAAGCAATTTATACGCTGGTCAACACATCGCCACTATTCCCCAGTTCTCCCTTGCCAGAGATTGGAGACCAATTACGGTCTCCGAATTTAAGATCTTTCTGGGCCTTTCCCTCAACATGGGCATAAATAAAAAGAGTGAGTTGCGGTCATATTGGTCAACTGACCCAATTTACCATATGCCCGTGTTCTCTGCCTCCATGACCGGGGCACGATACGAGCAGATTTTGCGGTTCATGCACTTCAACAACAATGAACTCTGTCGTCCTCGTGGAGACCCTGGATACGATCGGCTCTACAAAAGTCTGCGTTGATGAGTCCCTGATTAAATTTTCTGGCCACTTGTCATTCAAACAGTACCTTCCCAGCAAGCGTGCCAGATACGGGGTCAAGATGTATAAGCTCTGTGACAGGGCCACAGGCTATACATGTAGTTTTATGGTTTACGAGGGCAAAGATAGTCACGTAGAGCCGACAAACTGCCCTGACATAGGAAGCGCTGGCAAGATTGTGTGGGACTTGGTGTCACCCTTATTCAGAAAGGGCTACCACTTGTACGTGGACAATTATTACACGAGCGTGCCCCTTTTTAGTCACCTTTTTGATCATCAGATTGGAGCATGTGGCACCGTGCGACCTAATCGTCGGGGCTTTCCCCAGCGGCTTGTAGATTTGCGTCTTAGGCTGGGGGAGAGAGCCTGCTTGCAGTGTAATAATTTGCTCGCTATGAAGTGGAGGGACAATAAGAATGTTTTCGTTCTTACCTCCCTTCATGCAGACAGGACGGTCCAAATTACTACGGCGACTGGTGTTGTGGAGAAACCCCTCTGTGTCCACGAATATAACCAAAATATGGGAGGGGTGGACCTCAACGACCAGTTGTTGGCGCCGTACCTAGTTGCCCGTAAGGCCAGACGCTGGTACAAAAAAGTGTCTGTTTATTTATTTCAATTGGCTTTGCTGAACGCTCATGTGCTATACAGAGCTTCAGGACGGACTGGATCCTTCCTTAAATTCCAGGAAGAGATTGTCAGAGCCCTTCTGTTTCCAGACGGTGCTCCACCTCACCTTCCCCAACCAAATGCAGTAAGCCGGCTGCATGAGAGGCATTTTCCTTATGTCCTCCTGAGTACCCCAAAGAAGATGTTGTGTCTGCAGCAAGCGCGGATATAGGCGTGACACCCGGTATTATTGTCCCTCCTGTCCTGACAATCCTGGTCTATGCATTGGTGAATGTTTTGAACGCTACCATACACTATTTGAGTTTTAGCGTAGGGTACAAAATTGCACAGACTAGGACACACTTTCACAGGGTCTCCCAAGATGCCATCGCATTTTGAGAGACGGTACCAGTTACAAAAGTTAAAGTTACTAAAAAAAGTGTAAAAAAATAAAATAAAATAAAAACACAAAAAAAATATAAAATAAAAAAACCAAAAATAGTTGTCGTTTTATTGTTCTCTTTCTCTATTCTCTCTCTATTGTTCTGCTCTTTTTTTACTGTATTCTATTCTACAATGTTTTATTGTTATTATGTTTTACCATGTTTGCTTTTCAGATATGCAATTTTTTTATACTTTACTGTTTACTGTGTTTTGTTGGTAACCATTTTTTTGTTTTCAGGTACGCCATTCAGCTGCAGAGCGGATTTATTTATCTTGACAGCAACAGCGTTTGCTCCCACGATACATAAAGCCGTGACTCCAGCATTGTCGGAGGTGATTTCACCACCACAGTTACATACTTCAGCATATATGCCGAAGCGTGGGGGCAGCAGTGGGTGGAGGAGCGATTTGCTCCTGCCTTTTGTGGGAGGATGCCCCCATGCTTCGGCATATATATATTTTAGGCACAGGTTGCGTTAAATGTTTTATTTTTTACTATGTTTTTTTGTATCTGCTTTGCAGGTATGGTAAGTCTTACTGTTATACTATAATGCTACTTTGTTTTATTGTTAACCATCATTTGCTTAGCAGGTATGCCATTCAGTTGCAGCGCGGATTTATTTATCTTGACAGTAACAGCGTTTGCTCCCACGATATATAAAGCCGTGACTCCAGCGCTGTCGGAGGTGATTTCACCACCACAGTTACATACTTCAGCATATATGCCGAAGTGTGGGGGCAGCAGTGGGTGGAGGAGCGATTTGCTCCTGCCTTTTGTGGGAGGATGCCCCCATGCTTTGGCATATATATATTTTAGGCACAGGTTGCGTTAAATGTATTATTTTTTACTATGTTTTCTGTATTTGCTTTGCAGGTATGGTAAGTCTTACTGTTATACTGTAATGTTACTTTGTTTTATTGTTAACCATCATTTGCTTAGCAGGTACGCCATTCAGTTGCAGCGCGGATTTATTTATCTTGACAGCAACAGCGTTTGCTCCCTCGATATATAAAGCCGTGACTCCAGCGCTGTCGGAGGTGATTTCACCACCATAGTTACATACTTCAGCATATATGTTGAAGCGTGGGGGCAGCAGTGGGTGGAGGAGCGATTTGCTCCTGCCTTTTGTGGGAGGATGCCCCCATGCTTCGGCATATATATACGGTGCATGTATGCCCATCATTAGAAGTAGGTGGATGAAGAGAGGTATTCTAATGGTGGGCATACCCATCAATCAATATCTTTTTTTCGTTCAGCCCACAGGCTGCATGAAAAAAAGTTTACAATATATGCCCAACAAGGACCAGCAACGTACTGGTATGTTGCTGGACTTTGAGTGGTTATACCAGAATGATGCCTGCAGGTTTAGGTATCATCTTGGTATCATTCTTTTCAGCCAGTGGTCAGCTTTCATGTAAAAGCAATCCTAGCAGCTAATTAGCCTCTAGACTGCTTTTACAAGCAGTGGGAGGGAATCCCCCCCACCGTCTTCCGTGTTTTTCACTGACTCTCCTGTCCCAACAGGGAACCTGAGAATGCAGCCGGTGATTCTGCCAGCTGACCATAGAGCTGATCAGAGACCAGAGTGGCTCCAAACATCTCTATAGCCTAAGAAACCGGAAGCCAAAACCTTTTTTTGACTTAGATTTCGCCGGATGTAAACAGCACCATTGGGAAATTGGGAAAGCATTTTATCACACCGATCTTGGTGTGGTCAGATGCTTTGAGGGCAGAGGAGAGATCTAGGGTCTAATAGACCCAAGTTTTTTTCAAAAAAGAGTACCTGTCACTACCTATTGCTATCATAGGGGATATTTACATTCCCTGAGATAACAATAAAAATGATTAAAAAAAAAAAATGAAAGGAACAGTTTAAAAAAAAGATAAAAAAGCAAAATAATAAAGAAAAAAAAAAAAGCACCCCTGTCCCCCCCTGCTCTCGCGCAAAGGCGAACGCAAGCGTCAGTCTGGCGTCAAATGTAAAAAGCAATTGCACCATGAATGTGAGGTATCACCGCGAAGGTCAGATTGAGGGCAGTAATTTTAGCAGTAGACCTCCTCTGTAAATCTAAAGTGGTAACCTGTAAAGGCTTTTAAAGCTTTTAAAAATGTATTTAGTTTGTCACCACTGCACGTTTTTTAAAGCATGTCATGTTTGGTATCCATGTACTCGGCCTAAGATCATCTTTTTTATTTCATCAAACATTTGGGCAATATAGTGTGTTTTAGTGCATTAAAATTTAAAAAAGTGTGTTTTTTCCCCCAAAAAAATGCGTTTGAAAAATCGCTGCGCAAATACTGTGTGAAAAAAAAAAGTTAAACACCCACCATTTTAATCTGTAGGGCATTTGCTTTAAAAAATATATAATGTTTGGGGGTTCAAAGTAATTTTCTTGCAAAAAAAAATATTTTTTCATGTAAACAAAAAGTGTCAGAAAGGGCTTTGTCTTCAAGTGGTTAGAAGAGTGGGTGATGTGTGACATAAGCTTCTAAATGTTGTGCATAAAATGCCAGGACAGTTCAAACCCCCCCAAATGACCCCATTTTGGAAAGTAGACACCCCAAGCTATTTGCTGAGAGGCATGTCGAGTCCATGGAATATTTTATATTGTGACACAAGTTGCGGGAAAAAGACAAATTTTTTTTTTTTGCACAAAGCTGTCACTAAATGATATATTGCTCAAACATGCCATGGGAATATGTGAAATTACACCCCAAAATACATTCTGTTGCTTTTCCTGAGTACGGGGATACCACATGTGTGAGACTTTTTGGGAGCCTAGCCGCGTACGGGACCCCGAAAACCAAGCACCACCTTCAGGCTTTCTAAGGGCGTAAATTTTTGATTTCACTCTTCACTGCCTATCACAGTTTCGGAGGCCATGGAATGCCCAGGTGGCACAACCCCCCCCAAATGACCCTATTTTGGAAAGTAGACACCCCAAGCTATTTGCTGAGAGGTATAGTGAGTATTTTGCAGACCTTGCTTTTTGTCACAAAGTTTTGAAAATTGAAAAAAGAAAAAAGAAAAAAAAAATTTCTTGTCTTTCTTTATTTTCAAAAACAAATGAGAGGTGCAAAATACTCACCATGCCTCTCAAATAGATTGGGGTGTCTACTTTCCAAAATGGGTTTGTGCCATCTGGGCATTTTATGGCCTTCAAAACTCTGATAGGTAGTGAGGAGTGAAATCAAAAATTTACGCCCTTCGGGGCAGCACAGAAAGGTGAGGAGGAGCGTAGTAGCAGGACTAAGTGGGAAAGGGATGTGGGGCCAATGAGAGAGGATCAATGGAGTAGAGTCTTGGCTTTGGGCCCCAAGGTCTCATTATCACCATCTCAGACCATATCACACCTATACCTGCTGCATAGATCCTATTACACACCTGCAAGGCTGTTTTTGTTTGGGAAAAGACCGAATGCAGAATGCCCAAGATGTGGAGATGGGAGGGGTGACCTGGTGCACATGACCTGGCGATGCCCCAAATTGCATAGATATTGGCAAGGTATAATTAGGAAGATCAATAGGGTATTTGGGACGTCGCTAGATGCGGGGGCCAGGTTATGCCTCTTGGGGTTAATAGAGGAGGAAGGGGTACGGGGCCATGTCCAGACCGCAGTGACTAGATGCCTGTTTCAGGGAAGGTTGCTAATTGCTCGTAAATGGCAGGAAAAAAAACCCCCAACAGTAAGGGAATGGGAGAAAGTGGTGAATGGAATGATCGATAAGGAGGAATATATATACAGGAAAAGAAAGAACCATAAGCAGTTCCTTAAAATATGGAAACAGGGGTTAGATTCGGAATCAATTAAATAGGTGAATGTGAATGTGTGTGAATGTAGTAGGCGAGAATGGTTGGAGTGGATAGTAGGGAAGGGGATGGGGGAGGGATGGGAGGGGGTAAGGTTGATAAAAGGGGAAATGGGGTTTGTTTTTCTGGAATTATCATTTGTTGTTATTGTGTCCTAATGTTTTCTTTTATGTTGCTCATGCTAACCACTCTTTTCTTTTGTATACGGTTATGTAATGTGACTAAGAGTTTGGAAAACAAATGAAATTTCTTAATAAAAAGTATTTAAAAAAAAAAAAAAATGTATGCCCTTAGAAATCCTGAAGGCGGTGCTTGGTTTTCCGGGCCCCGTACGCGGCTAGGCTCCCAAAAAGTCAGCAGAATGTATTTTGGGTTGCAATTCCACATATGCCCATGGTCTGTGTGAGCAATATATCATTTAGTGACAACTTTGTGCAAAAAAAAAAAAAGTTTGTCATTTTCCTGCAACTTGTGGCAAAATATAAAATATTCCATGGACTCAACATGCCTCTCAGCAAATAGCTTGGGGTGTCTACTTTCCAAAATGGGGTAATTTGGGGCGGTTGTGCCATCTTGGCATTTTATGGCCTTCAAAACTGTGATAGGTAGTGAGGAGTGAAATCAAAAATGTACGCCCTTAGAAATCCTGAAGGCGGTGCTTGGTTTTGGGGCCCCGTACGCGGCTAGGCTCCCAAAAAGTCCCACACATGTGGTATCCCGTACTCAGGAGAAGCAGCAGAATGTATTTTGGGGTGTAATTCCACATATGCCCATTGCATGTTTGAGCAATATATCATTTAGTGACAACTTTGTACAAAAAAAAAATTGTCAATTTCCCGCAACTTGTGTCAAAATAGAAAATATTCCATGGACTCAACATGCCTCTCAGCAAATAGCTTGGGGTGTCTACTTTCCAAAATGGGGTCATTTGGGGGGGTTTGTGCCATCTTGGCATTTTATGGCCTTCAAAACTGTGATATGTAGTGAGGAGTGAAATCAAAAATGTACGCCCTTAGAAATCCTGAAGGCGGTGCTTGGTTTTCGGGGCCCTGTACGCGGCTAGGCTCCCAAAAAGTTCCACACATGTGGTATCCCCGTACTCAGGAGAAGCAGCTGAATGTATTTTGGGGTGCAATTCCACATAGGCCCATGGCCTGTGTGAACAATATATCATTTAGTAACAACTTTTTGTAATTTTTTTGTTTGTTTGCCATTATTCAATCACTTGGAACAAAAAAAATTAATATTCAATGGGCTCAACACGCCTCTCAGCAATTTCTTGGGGTGTCTACTTTCCAAAATGGGGTCATTTGGGGGGGGGGGGGGGTTTGTACTTCCCTGCCATTTTAGCAAGAAATGACATAGGCAGTCATAAACTAAAAGCTGTGTAAATTCCAGAAAATGTACCCTAGTTTGTAGACACTATAACTTTTGCGCAAACCAATAAATATACGCTTATTGACATTTTTTTTACCAAAGACATGTGGCTGAATACATTTTGGCCTAAATGTATGACTAAAATTGAGTTTATTGGATTTTTTTTATAACAAAAAGTAGAAAATATCATTTTTTTCAAAATTTTCGGTCTTTTTCCGTTTATAGCGCAAAAAATAAAAATGGCAGAGGTGATCAAATACCATCAAAAGAAAGCTCTATTTGTGGGAAGAAAAGGACGCAAATTTCGTTTGGGTAGAGCATTGCATGACTGCGCAATTAGCAGTTAAAACGACGCAGTGCCAAATTGTAAAAAGTGCTCTTGTCAGGAAGGGGGTAAATCCTTCCGGGGCTGAAGTGGTTAATGTTAGTATTTTGAATTTAATTAGTTGGGCAAGTGGCAGCCAATGGAGGGATTGGCAGGGAGGGGTAGCAGACACTGTGCGGTTTGTAAGGTGGATGAGTCTGGCAGCAGCATTCATGATGGACTGAAGGGGGGATAGTCTATTTAAAGGTAAGCCAATGAGGAGGGAGTTGCAGGAGTCAAGGCGAGAGATAACCAGGGAGTGAATCAGGAGCTTTGTGGTTTCCTTGGTTAGAAAGGGACGTAGTTTGGAGATGTTGCGGAGGTTGAGGCGGCAAGCTTTGGAAAGTGATCGAATGTGGGGCCGAAAGGAAAGTTCAGAGTCCAGGATACCTAGCACGCTGACCTGTGGGGATGGGTGGATGGTTGTGCCAATATATAATATATATATTTATATATATATATATATATATATATATATATATATTAGGGCTGGGAGATTTTCTTAAAAAAAAATATTTTTGATTCTCTTAAAAAAAACTCGATTCACGATTCGAATCAAGTTTTTTTTTTCTTTGGAACCCGCGCCGGTCCTGAGGCGCTGCGGGCATGAGCTTTTAGGCGAGGCCACGGCTTCGGCCTAGTCCGCGGCGTCTGGCCTCGCGGACTAGGCCGAAGCCGCGGCCTCACCTAAAAACTCCTTGCCCACAGCTCTTCAGGCCCGGCGCGGTGTCAGCGCCGGTCCGGAGGCGCTGCGGGCATAACTTTTTAGGCGAGGCCGCGGCTTCGGCCTAGTCCACGGCGTCCGGCCGTACTAGGACTCGGCCGTCCGGCCGCAGCCTCGCCTAAAAACTCATGCCCGCAGCGCCTCGGGACCGGCGCGGTGAGAAAAAAAAAAAAGTCTAAAAAAATCGATTTGCTTAAATTTTGAATCGATTTGACCTCTCAACTCGATTCAAGATTTAAATAGATTTTTTTCCCAGCCCTAATATATATATATACTAAAAATAAATAAAATTACCCTAAACAGGAAATGAGAGAAAAGTGTGAGTGGAGTCACAAAGGACTCCTGCCTACCTTGCACGTATAAAGAACAATGTGAAACCAGTGATGTGGTGTCTCTCTCATGGTGAAGGATTGAAGAGTGATTTCCTGGCCAAACCCCAGCTGATATACCCGAGATCTAGGGCGTGTCCCCATCTGCGTTATACTACACTCTGTGGGCTGGATTTGGCAAAGATATGGATCACACGTCCAGCAGGATTACCACACACGGATCCTCACCTACCTGCCCTAAAGTGTAAGATGGATACAAAGTACTTATTCCTCCCAGCGCCACTAGGACGCGGCTGGCAGGGCGCTGTGCATGACGCCGATGCATAGGAGGACATCCCCCGCCACCACCCAAAGGGGTAGGGAGGGGAGGCACTGTTTCACATTGCAGCTCCGGTCCAGACAAATAAGAATGAACACCCCCCCCCGAAAAGCACACACATTCAGGTCAGGCTCGAGACTGAAATAAAACTGGTGATGTAGGCAACTTGTCTGTGTATATGTAGACTAATGCAATATATTAAAAAGAGGATATAGATAGACGGCTTGGAATCTGGATGTATAATCTCTTATGGTAATGGTAATACTGACATGGCAGGTTACACGGGAAAAGTGGATGTCTTCCACCCTGTATATAGTATAAAGAGAAAAGTGTGACTTGACATGTCCACAGTAAAAGGCCTCCATCCCTGGCTATATAAAAAAGAAACAAAGGAAAAGAATGGGACTTTAACCAGAGACCAAGTCTCTTTCTGAGATTTGGTGTTTACAAGTTAAAAACTGTTTTGTTTTTTTTTTATAGTAAATTACTTAGAACCCCCAAACATTATATATATATTTTTCTATCACCCTAGAGAATAAAATGGCGGTCGCTACAATACTTTCTGTCACGCCGTATTTGCGCAGCAGTCTTACAAGCACATTTTTTTGGGAAAAAATACACTTTTTTGAATTAAAAAAATAAGACACCAGTAAAGTTAGCCCAATTTTTTTTTTTTTTTGTGAAAGATAATTTTACGCAGAGTAAATTGATACCCAACATGTCATGCTTCAAAATTGCGCCCGCTCGTGGAATGGCGACAAACTTTTACCCTTGAAAATCTCTATAGGCGATGTTTAAAAAATTCTACAAGTTGCTTGTTTAGAATTACAGAGGAGGTCTAGAGCTAGAATTATTTCTCTCACTCTATCAATTGCGGTGATACCTCACGTGTGTGGTTTGAACACCGTGCTGCTCACGTATGCGTTCGCTTCTGCACGCGATCGGTGGGACGGGGCGCGTTTAAAAAATGTTTTTTTTCTAATTTACTTTACCTTTTATTTAATTTTTTTACACTGTTCTTTAAAAAAAGAAAGTTGTGTCACTTTTATTCATATTACAAGGAATGTAAACATCCCTTGTAATAGAAAAAAAGCATGACAGGACCTCTTAAATATGACGCTACGACGGTTCGCGGGATCGTGCCGACCTGCCGCATTATAATGATGGTGGCTAGTTTGCAAGTGGTTAAAGTCGCATTCTTTTCTTTTGTTTCTATTTAATATAGCCAGGGATGGGGCCTTTTACTGTGGACAGGTCAGGTCACATATCTTTTCTCTTTGTAAGTCTTGAGTGTACAGCTTTTTTTTCCCGTCTGTTTCATGGTTCCTGACAATCACCTGGCCAATAACATCCCAACAGTGAACCATGGTGATGGCAGCATCATGCGGTGGAGATGTTTTTCAGCGGCAGGAACTGGGAGACTAGACAGGGTCAAGGGAAAGTTGAATGCAATGTACATAGACATCCTTGATAAAAACCTGCTCCAGGGCGCTCTGGACCTCAGACTGGGGTGAAGGTTAATCTTCCAACAGGACAACTTCCCTAAGCACAAGATAACAAAGAAATGGCTACTGGACAACTCTGTGAATGCCCTTGAGTCGCCCAGCCAGAGCCCAGACTTGAACCGGATTGAACCTCCTTAGAGAGATCTGAAAATGGGTGTGCACCGATGCTCCCTATCCAACCTGATGAAGCTTGAGAGGTCCTGCAAAGAAGAATGGGAGAAACTGCCCAAAAATAAGTGTTCCAAGCTTGTAGCATCATATTCAAAAAGACTTGAGGCTGTAATTAATGCCAAAGGTGCTTCAACAAAGTATTTCAAACAAACTTCGTCCACGTTGTAATTATGGGGTATTGCTTGTAGAATTTTGAGGAAAATAATGAATTTCATTCAATTTTGGAATAAAGCTGTAACATAACAAAATGTGTAAAAAGTGAAGCGCTGTGAATATTTTCTGGATGCACTGCATAGTTATTTTTTTTCTTGGTAAAATAATTTATTGATAAGAGGGAAAAAATGTTCATAAAACGTAGAGACATACATTGTAGCCCCCAGAGAAGAGGAATATAGCTTAAAGTCCAAACATGTAACGTTTAACTGACTGGGTCGCAGCTCACATAGTTGGACAATGGTAAATCAAGGTAGAACATATAAGTATACAACTAATGCATTGTATTATGCATTGTATTATGGTGTTAGAGTTCAAGAAATGCCTTATGCCGCGTACACACGAGCGGTTTAGCGGATGGAATAAACTCTGAAGGTTTCTCCGACGGAATTCCGCTCAAGTGGTCTTGCCTACACACGGTCACACCAAAGTCTGACCGTCAAGAACGCGGTGACGTACAACATGTATGACGGGACTAGAAAAAGGAAGTGCAATAGGCAGCGCGCCAACCTTTTGGGATCCTTCTGCTAATCTCGTGTTTATCTCGTATTAGTAGAAGTTTGGTGAGAGACGATTCGCGCTTTTCAGCTTTTGTGCTTTTCAGTCCGTCACTGCTCTTCAGTTTGTGCTTGTGGGTTTGTATCTGCTTTTCAGAGTGTGTAGACAGTTCGCATCTGTTTTTTCAGTGTGTTCTTGTTCGCTTGTTTCTGATTTTCAGCTCGCTCCTCACAGGCCTTGCTGTTCTTCAGTGCGTTCTGTTAGTTCGTTCTGACCAGCCAACCATTTTGAAGCCATGTTGCGGGTATGTACTCGTCGTAGAATTCATGCTGTGTGGGGGCTTGGTGTTGGGGTTCATTCTTTGACCCAAGCCCAGTCCATGAACAGGTTTAGGAGGAGTTCATGGACCAAGAATTGGTTAGACGCAGGCTGATGTAGTACACCACTACTACACCAGCCTGGGGACATATATGTCATCTGCTGTTGGTCCTGATCTCTGGGAGTCCTGGACCATACAGCACTTTCGTCACGCTGCAATGTTCAAAATGGTTTAATACAGCGCACTCTCTTCTTCTTTATAATGTGACAAGAATGAAGTAGTTTTGCTGCTCATATTCACACACACTTCTCACAAACTTTTATTTGTGTTTTTTTAGTGGTATTCCCTGAATATATTGTTTTTAGTTGTCACATCTGACTTTTTTTTTTTTTTTTTTTTGTATTTTCAGCCTTTTTTTTTTCTTTAATATTTGGATTTTTTCCAAGGCTGATCTTTGTTCATTGTTAGTTTTATTTTTACTCCAGAATATTTTTGTGTGTGTTTTGTGTGTCAAGTTACCGCAACACCATTGATATCTTTTATTATTTAATCTCCAGGAGATTGTTTGTTGTTGGTGTCCCTTGTTCATTTCACATTGTATATTTTAATGTACCTGAATCCTCACAAACAAACTGTCATTTTTGAAGTAAAACACATAGGAGAGTATAATTCAAAACAAAAATCCTTTATTAAGGGATCAGAACCAAACAAAGAGGAAGGCAACACTGGATCAACAGGAGAAATTAGCGAAGCCTGGGACCCCCACGGCAGACATCAATTCTTCAACATCAAAATTGGTGGCCTGAGGAGTCCATATGTAAGGGAGGGCAGTCTGGTCCGGGATTCGCAGAGACTCGGATAGCAGGAGATGACATCTGTGTCCCCAGGCTGTGGTACCACAAGAGGCAGCATTTTTTGGCCGACCAGACTGGATCCAGGGTCCTCACTGTCTGGTCTTCCTTCCACGCTTCCTTCCGGGCTGTGGCTGTGCAGTTGGAGATGTGGCAGGAGGAGGAGTAGGACCTGAAGGAGGAGGAGGACTGGGGGGACCTGGAGGAGGACTGGGGGGACCTGGAGGAGGACTGGGAGGACCTGGAGGAGAGGGAGGAGGAGGAAGAGGACCTGCAGGAGGAGGAGGAGGACCAAGGCGAAGGTGTGTCTGAGGTGTAATTTGGCCCCTCATACCTTTCTCCAGAGCCTCCGATATGAGGGCCTCACACATGACTTTTTGTCCCTCCTCCATCCTCTGCATTTTATATGCTATGAAGGCAGCAATGTTCTCCTCCATGGTGTGGGGTGCTCCCAGGACCTCTGTAGCCCTCCAAAAGAATCCTATAGCAGCCTCCTCTAGGGTACTCCTCCTACTGCCACTTTCTCTTTTCAGTGGGGGTGGAGGGACCTGCAGATCAGCCAGCTGGCTCGGCCCGGCCACCTCCTGGCTGAGACTTCCCTGTGTATGAAAAAGGGACATGGTTTTAGTTTTTGCTTCATCAATCACAATCCTAAATTACTACTCCCAACTAACATCTAGTTAACATAATTGTTTGGACAAGCAGAAATATTTAGAGGAATGCTATACCTGGCTCAATCTGGGCTCCTCCACATGCGGCCTGGAAGGCCCAGGTTGGGCGTCAGAAGCCTTAGCCGGGGGGAAGGAAGCGTGGAAGGAAGACTGGAGAGGGATGGCCTGGGTTCAGTCTGGCCTGCCAGAAAGTGCAGCCTGTCGTAGTACAACATCCTGGGGACATAGATGTCATCTGCTGCTCCGGATCTCTGCGAATCCAGGACTTTCTTGCGCTCCCTTAGATAGGTGCTCCTCAGGCCACCAATGAAGATCTTTAAATAAGTGATGTCTGCCGTGGGGATCACCTGCTTCACAATTTCACACAATTGCTCCAGTGCTGCCTTCCTCTTTGCTTGGTTCTTGAAATGGGGGTGGTTATAATCTCCCACAGACAGGGCAGCTCCCTTAGCATCTCTAGGAATACTGACATGAAGTCATTATCTTTGAGTAGCATATCCATGTTCACTGCAAGACACAACACAAGACAAAGCCTAATGTCAGACAAAACTCTCCTAATCTTGTTACAATATAGGCCTCAATCTAGAAGCAGTATAGGCACAAGTTTGTCTCTTACCTTCGTTCTTACGATCGGCGCGTCCAATGCTCCTTCCTCCGCTCACAGATCGTACGTAATACGCACGCGTGTTACGCTTTATACACACTGCGCATGCGTGTAACTCCGCCCGCCGCTGACGTTCTTTCTAGTCTATTCCCCGCCCCTTTTCATTCGGCGCAGTGAGTGAAGAGCATGATGGCGGATTTAGAGCAGGTGTGTGCTAATTATAGCAACGAGGAGGAGGAAGAGGAGGAGGAAAGCCCGGATCCAGGCACGTCCCAATCCAGAAGGAGACGTTTTAAGGCCACAAATATGTCCTTTGGGGAGATGTTGGAGATGGTCGACATCATGAGGAAGTCCGACTATGACGGAAAAAATGGGCCTTACCCACACCTCAACATCCGAAAGGCAAAAATCATTGCTAAAGTGATCAAAAGCCTTCACAGGAATTTCGGGGTACGAAGATCTAAAGATCAGCTCAGGAAGCGGTGGTCGGACCTGAAGTTGAGAGAGCCAGAGCAGTACCGAAAGATCCGGAGAGTGCTGCAAAAAAGTAAGTAGTTGTGCTGTGTTCCTATTCTTTCTGTCTTTATTCCGTTCGTTCTGCTCCATATGCTTTTATTAATTGTAACGTTTAAAAGGGCAACTTTAATGTTCATGGGCCCATTATTCGTTCGTATCAAACATTTTTCTTTCGGCCTCTAGAACACCATTGTTTAGGCCATATGCATTTTCACACATTTTTTGGGGCCTACTTGGATGCCAAATACCGTATTTATCGGCGTATAACACGCGCCGGCGTATAACACGCACCCAAGTTAAGGAGGGAATTTTAAGGAAAAAAACTTTTAGGAGTAAAGTTTAAGGAAGAAAAACTTACATTAAAATGCCCATCAATGCAGCGTTATCGGTGTCCATCTGCAGCCTTGTCAGTGTCAGTGCAGCCTTGCCCCAGTGTCCATTGCAGCCTTGTCAGTGCAGCTTTGCCCCAGTGCAGCCATGTCAGTGCAGCAATGTCAGTGCAGCCATTGTCAGTGCAGCTTTTCTCCAGTGCAGCCTTGCCCCCATGCAGCCTTGCCCCAGTGTCCATTGCAGCCTTGTCAGTGCAGCTTTGCCCCAGTGCAGCCATGTCAGTGCAGCCTTGTCAGTGCAGCAATGTCAGTGCAGCTTTTCTCCAGTGCAGCCTTGCCCCCATGCAGCCTTGTCCCCAGTGCAGCTTTGCCCCCATGCAGCATTGCCCCAGTGCAGCCTTGCCCCCCCGTGTAGCTTTGTGGGATCGCCGCGATCCCTGCCGTCATACACAGCCCTGTGTAAATTTAAATATGGCGCCGAGACTGCAGGGACTCGGCGGAGCGCTGATACACATAGCCGAGAGTCCTCGGGTTTCCTCGGCGCCGCTTACAGTCCCGCCCAGTTCCGCCCTATGGGCGGGACTGTAAGCGGCGCCGAGAAAACCCGAGGATTCTCGGCTATGTGTAGCTCCGCTCCGAAGAGTCCCTGCAGTCTCGGCGCCGTATTTGAATTTCCACACGGCTGTGTATGTCGGCGGCGATCGCGGCAATTGCCGCGATCGCTCCGATCACACACAATTGGGGGGGGGATCGGCCTATAACACGCACCCACGATTTTCCCCTGATTTTCAGGGGAAAAAAGTGCGTGTTATATGCCGATAAATACGGTATTTGTTTGTGTAGAAGGGTTTGTTACTAGAATATTGCATATTTGGCAGAATGTTTTCTTAAAAAATTATGGAGAACACAGCACGCCAGTATTATATGGTTCAGTTTATACTCCGCCATATGGATGGGTGTCAGAAATAGTCGGAATCGGCTGGCCAGGATTCCAGATGTGTTCTCCACCACTCTTCGGGCTCTGGCCAGCCGGTAATTAAAAACTCTCTGTTCCGGGGTGGGGGTCCTCATCGGGAATGGCGGCATCAGGTGGTTTACATTTGGATTTGTTGGGCAATTATTCTTGTGCTGTGTTAGCGGCTTAAATATCTGTGAGTAACCGCAAATTTGCCATTTGGGTTGTTTTGGCATCAGGTGGTCCCCCAGCGCAAACGCTTCATTAGCAACGAACACAAATGGGAGACCTTCCACATTGTCCTCTGGAGTTGGCAAGTCCAAGCTGCCATTCTGGAGACGCCTGTAGAACTCCGTCTGGGCGATGACTCCACCATCGGACATCCGACCATTCTTCCCCATGTCCACATACAAGAAGTCATAATTAGCCGACACCACCGCCAACATCACTATACTATTAAACCCCTTGTAATTATAATAGTACAACCCCGAGTTGGGTGGTGGGACGATGTGGATGTGTTTCCCATCAATTGCCCCTTCGCAGTTAGGAAAGTCCCACCGCTGGGCAAAGTGGGAGGCCACAGTCTGCCATTCCTGTGGCGTGGAAGGAAACTGTTGAGGAAAACACAATAAACATTACTATTTTTTCACAGTAAACATAGCAAGCAGATTATACACAAACATTATGGGGCAACCTCCAGATAGCATTTATTAAGGGGAATTTAACAAGGCCAAAGTATAAGGTACACCTATCATATTCCCCCTCCCCCCCCTCTCATGGGCCATTTCTAACATTATAGGGGGGGAACTCTTGGACAAGTAACCCTCTTCACTTCATTGAGAGATGAATGCCTAAATACAGGGTATTACTTGGAACATCCCCTCCTTAGTTACACTATTGGCAGACCACTGGACAGGTAAGAAGTGTCATAATACAAAGATATAAATACACATTGTACACATTTGAGGACATTTGGACATTCTGCTATTACAAAAACTTGAAACAGTACCATTTGAAAGTATACAGGCAGGCCTTTGCACTACATGCTTTGGGGAATTCATCCATAAATCTGAGCACTAAAGAGATGGGTATAGTGTGTATGGGTTTGGCAAAGTCAGCAGATAGATGATTGAGGATAGAGAATTGGGATCAGCTGACTTAGCAGTTGGGGGGAGGGAGGGTTACTAAAAATTATTTGGGGACACCACAAAAAAAAGCCTCTGCCACTCTGCCTGAATTTAAATCAAAAATAACATTACCAAACATTTTAGGGGGTGTTTGGGGTAAAGCACTACTATGGAGCTGATAAAATACATTGTTAAGTGACTACATGAGGTGAATATAGGGCAGGAGACACCATGCTAGGGAGGTTATTGAAGGGCAAATATGTATGAAGGACATAAAATAATAATTACATAAAAATCCAGCATGCATGAGAACAAAGGGGGCATTCACAGCATATTACAATCATGGTAATTATAGAATGAGGAGAGAAATACAATATATTATCAAACATTCAATACAATAAAATGTGATATAAAAGGATTAAAATCTTACCTTCATATACTCCTTCTGCAGGACCTGGATGATGGCAGAACAGGTCTCTGGGATAATGATCCCTGGAGCCTGGGGGGAGATGCCTGTCGAGAACTTTAAGTCCTGCAGACTTCTCCCTGTGGCCAAATACCGCAGGGTAGTGACCAACCTCTGCCCTGGAGTGATGGCTTGCCTCATGCAGGTATCCTGCCTGCTGATATAGGGGGTCAGCGAAGCCAACAAACGGTGAAACACGGGGTCCGTCATCCTGAGAAAGTTCCTGAAATCATCAGGATTATTCTCACGGATCTCACGGAGCAAAGGCATATGAGAGAACTGGTCACGCAGAAGCAACCAATTCTTGGTCCATGAACTCCTCCCCACCCTGTTCATGGACTGGACTTGTGTCAAGGTCAGGACCCTAACACCAAGCCCCCGCACAGCACGAACTCTACGAGGAGTACACATACGAAACATGGCTAGGTCAGCTGCTCAGAACGAAGTAACAGAACGCACTGAAGAACAGCAAGGCCTGTGAAGAGCGACCTGAAAAACAGCAACGAGCAGGCAAGATCACACAGAAAACTCTGATACGAACTGACTGCACGCACTGAAGAGCAGATACAAACCCACAAGCACAAACTGAACGGCAGAAAACGATCTGAAAGCCACGAGTCTGAAAAAGCGTGAATCGTCTCTCACCAAACTTTTACTAACACGAAATTAGCAAAAGGAGCCCAAAGGGTGCCGCGCTTGGTTCTGAACCGGCCTTTTCTAGTCTCGTCGTACGTGGTGTACGTGACCGCGTGGTTGTAGATCGGAAATTCCGACAACTTTGTGCGACCGTGTGTAGGCAAAACAAGTTTGAGCCAACATCCGTCGGAAAAAATCCTAGGATTTTGTTGTCGGAATGTCCGAACAAAGTCTGACCGTGTGTACGCCCTATAAGGCTGTAACTGGATTAGGGTCCAGCGAGCTGTTAAACGTTATGGAAAGGATATGGAAAATTTCAGTCCAGAAGGTTTTAACCAGTGGACAGGTCAGTTAATTTTTTTTCATCAGAAGTTTGTGTAACATAGTGACAATGCAAGAGCAGAACTTGGAGACAGAGACAGAGCATGATCACCTTATAACAGGAAATGCCTGAACAAGGATTTTAATGACTGGATCATCAAGTATTATTTTAATAAAAGCTGCAGATTTTAAAATATTAAAAACTAATTTGGAAATTACAATTACATGTTAAAGCTTATGGGGTGTACATATATTTTATAGTTCTTGAAGCCAGAAAACTATAGTGAACTTAGAAGTTATTTTACTGTCATAAATGCCATAAACATTGGAATATGGTGCATTTCTATTCCTAAAGTAAGCCAGAGACTTATATCGCGTACACATGATCGCATATTATATGGACATTCCGACAACAAAATCCATGGATTTTTTCCGACGGATGTTGGCTCAAACTTGTCTAGCATACACACAGTCACACAAAGCTTATCGGAAATTCCGAATGTCAAGAACGCGGTGACGTACAACACGTACGACGAGCCGAGAAAAATGAAGTTCAATAGCCAGTGCGGCTCTTCTGCTTGATTCCGAGCATGCGTGGAACTTTGTGCGTCAGAATTGTGTACACACGATCTGAATTTCCGAGAACGAATTTTGTTGTCAGAAAATTTGAGATCCAGATCTCAAATTTTGTGTGACGGAAATTCCGATGGAAAATGTCTGATGGAGCCTACACATGGACGGAATTTCCGACAACAAGCTCCCATCGAACACTTTTTGTTGGAAAATCCAACTGTGTGTACGGAGCGTAATTCTTGAAAGTAACATCCCAAACTGGCTGCAAATGAAAGACCGCTCTCAAATCTTTGTGTTACTGCTCTTTACAGACACATAGTGCAGTGACCAGAGTTCCCATTTGAAATGGAAGTGGAGAAAGAAAGAACAAATGGAAATGATACCCTGTATTGCATACACTCTTGGGTGCTTGTAAATCGGCTCCCTTGCCAAGTGCCAAATATCCCAGGATTTCTAAAAAGCAATACAAGTGAAAAAAAGGAGTGATTAATGCGCTACCCAAAAAGACAAAAAACAGCTGCTACAAACCATGAGACAAAAAGGTAACAAATATAAAATAAATTGTAGCGCTAAAACACACATGTGTCAATAGTAAATAAAGATCAAAGTGCATATAGACATAATGTCCCAAGTAAAAAGGGGAATGTATAATCCAAAAGGGGAATGTATAAACCAAATAGGACAACAGTCCGCAGTGAGATTAAATAATCTGTGTATCGATCCTGTCTGCTTCCCAACCGTCAACTTGTATGACATCAACTTTAGCGAATAGATGGAATATGCTTACCAGAGAGGTTGGATTCTACTGCCATGAGCATAGAATCAATGGAGCTTGATGCCACCCTGGGCAAAATGGTGAAGTGTTGGAGGCAAGGGTAGAGCCTCTACAGGGCCGGGACGTCACCTCTATGTCCAATGGTCTCATCAGACCAGAGCATCTTATTTCTCACCATCTTGGAGTCCTTCAGGTGTTTTTTAGCAAACTCCATGCGGGCTTTCATGTGTCTTGCACTGAGGAGAGGCTTCCGTCGGGCCACTCTGCCATAAAGCCCCGACTGATGGAGGGCTGCAGTGATGGTTGACTTTCTACAACTTTCTCCCATCTCCCAACTGCATCTCTGGAGCTCAGCCACAGTGATCTTTGGGTTCTTCTTTAATTCTCTCACCAAGGCTCTTCTCCCCCCCGATAGCTCAGTTTGGCCGGACGGCCAGCTCTAGGAAGGGTTCTGGTCGTCTCAAACGTCTTCCATTTAAGGATTATGGAGGCCACTGTGCTCTTAGGAACCTTAAGTGCAGCAAAAAAAATTTGTAACCTTAGCCAGATCTGTGCCTTGCCACAATTCTGTCTTTGAGCTCTTCAGGCGGTTCCTTTGACCTCATGATTCTCATTTGCTCTGACATGCACTGTGAGCTGTAAGGTCTTATATAGACAGGTGTGTGGCTTTCCTAATCAAGTCTAATCAAACACAGCTGGACTCAAATGAAGGTGTAGAACTATCTCAAGGATGATCAGAAGAAATGGACAGCACCTGAGTTAAATATATGAGTGTCACAGCAAAGGGTCTGAATACTTAGGACCATGTGATATTTCAGTTTTTCTTTTTTAATAAATCTGCAAAAATGTCAACAATTCTGTTTTTCTGTCAATATGGGGTGCTGTGTGTACATTAAAGAGGAAAAAAAATTAACTTAAATGATTTTAGCAAATGACTGCAATATAACAGAGAGTGAAAAATTTAAGGGGGTCTGAATACTTTTTACTTCCCCACTGTATATAATGTATATCTGCCAGTCCACTGCATAAAATCCCATGCTACCTGCCAGGTTGCATGTTTTGGATGCCAATCCTGTAAAGCTGGGTACACACACTTAGTTTTTTTTGTTCCAACCAGCGGGCTGAACGGAAAAAAAATGAGAGATCGCCATACCAACATAAGCAATGTTGGTGCTGCAATGTCTCCCCCGTCAGAACTCACTGATAAGTGCTCACAGCCTTTGTCTGCAAGCTCTAATCTTTGCTGAACTTGCAAACAAGTTGAACTTATGAACGAGCTCCCGGAATGGAACTTGTTTGTAAGCAGGGTAGAAGTAGTAGATCAGACAAGCATGTTGCTGTGCTGCATTGCCAAAGGGGAATCCTCAAAGCTGCAATTGTGGGCTGTACCTAGTGCATTTTTGAAAAACCTCACGGTTCTTATGCACAGTGCCTACACATACCTAATAGAAAATCCAAGCCTGTTTCCAAGGGCAGAGCACTGAACACGCAAGACTTTTGGACATGACCAAAAGAATTCACATTATTGCCCCGTACACACGGTCTTTTTTTTCCGACGGAAAATGTGTGATAGGTCCTTGTTGTCAAAAATTCCGACCGTGTGTAGGCTCCATCACACATTTTCCATCGGATTTTCCGACACACAAAGTTTGAGAGCAGGCTATAAAATTTTCCGACAACAAAATCCGTTGTCGGAATTTCCGATCGTGTGTACACAAATCCAACGGACAAAGTGCCACGCATGCTCAGAATAAATAAAGAGATGAAAGCTATTGGCTACTGCCCCGTTTATAGTCCCGACGTACGTTTTTTACGTCACCACGTTCAGAATGATCGAATTTTCCGACAACTTTGTGTGACCGTGTGTATGCAAGACAAGTTTGAGCAAACATCCGTCGGAAAAAATCCTAGGATTTTGTTGTCGGAATGTCCGATCAATGTCCGACCATGTGTACAAGGCATAAAAGTGCATACATCATACTAAATAACACCAAATTTTTTGCCGGTGCCAATGTGGCAAAGGTGTTCATGCTGGGATGTAGGGCAAAGGGAAAATAGGAAGATGCCTCTGGAGGTACAGCATACTGTATGAAGTCACTGAGTTTCTAAAGACTACAGATTCTAGCTATGTGATGCCATTGCAAGGGAGTGTATATACTGTATATGGAGCAATAATGAGCAACACCAAAAGGGAACAAAGCTGCTTTGCTCTGGGACTTTCTACATCCTTTCACATTCACCCCCCCTAAAAAAAAAGAGCACCTTTGCTCTAGATAATGGCATACTTGCCACACTCACACACATAGTATGCTAAAATATGGGGCAGTCTCTGGATTGTGCCATATATCAAAAACAAATATTCACCATCTGTAGTTGATTTCTTTTACTGCTTGAATGCATGTTTTTGTCAGAAGATAGAGGTGTTCCTGTTTCCTTTTAACCGCTCGGAATTCCTTGTCTGAAGAAAAAAGTAAAACTGGAAGTAAGACTGTTATTCCTGGCAAGAAAATAGCCTATTTTTTATGGTGACACTCTTTATTTATTTTAGTAGATCTCTCAGGTGATGCCAAAAATTCTAGTTTATAAACATTGTTGTAGTAGATCTTGAAAAAAATCTTACATCTTTGCATGAATGTGTATGCTTGCATTCCTTTCCTCTCCTTGCCCTTCAGTTATTATTACAAAGGAACTCATTTTGTGAATGAACTGTGCCTGCCTCCAGCGAGACAGCCTCACTGCTGACCCCTGGTCACATATTAAATTCCAACCCAGCCAGGGAAGTATGCATTTAGAAAAAGTTACTGATGGGCAGAATCCGCTGGGATTTAGCCTATTAAACAACCGCAGAAGTGAAAGATCATATGTTTTTTTTTTTTTTTTTTTAAAGAAACCACTGATCATTCCTGGATAGATTCCATTGAAGCCGTGATTTTAAAAATAGTTCATTAACTTTTTTTTTTGCCATCAGCACATCTACTGATTTCTGCTAAGCCCAAAAACCTCCCCCTGTCTAGAATATTAGAAGTAGTTGGAATTCTATCATATTGAAAATGTATCTAAATAGTAACCTCAGCATAAAAATTAGGGTTGTTGAACAGGAAGCACGTGAATGGCATAATCAGGTAAAGATGTTTGTAGGGAACAAAAGCCTCGTTTTAAACATTTAAAGGAGAACTAAAGGCAAAACTTTTTTTTCTTCATTTTGCATAGAGTAAAGAGAGGGTTTAAACCCCTGTCTGTTTTTTTTGTCATCTGTATCTCATTTGGTGAGATATTCCTTTATATCCTGTCCCATTGCTAAAACAGGAAGTATGAAAAAATCCTTTGAAAGTGAGAAAATCTTTCATGTCACCAGGGTCACCAGAATTCGTGTCCCCACTGGAAGATTTATCTTCTATTCTTGAGACTTTGAGTGAGGCATAACACACGTGGAATAGGCTATCAATGTCAACATGTTCCCAACACATAGCTTGACCTCAACTGTGATTCATTTTTATCTTATAACCCATTTGTATCCATTACTCAATAAGCATTTGGCTTTTTATACTAGTTACTTCCATGGGATACTATGCGATTTTAAATGCGTGTGTATATATGCGTGTGTATATATATATATATATATATATATATATATATATATATATATATATATGTCCCAAAAAACCCTTTCTTATTTCTAAATTAGGGATGGAGGTCCCAAAACCCTTTACTTTCTATATTAATAGGGATGGAGGCACAATTGGGCGGCACAGTGGTGTAGTGGGTAGCACTCTCACCTAGCAGTAAAAAGGGTCGCTGGTTCGTATCCCAACCATGACACTACCTGCCTGGACAAGCGAAACGGGTAGAGATCAGTTTTCAGAGAGTACAGGAAAGTTTTTGTACCAACATCCCTAAAAATAGTAGAACAAGAATGTGTAGAATGTGGGACTTTAAGGTACACCAAATGTATGAAAAACACTATTGAATAAAATTATATATATATTTATTGAAAACAATTTAAAAAGACAATGAAAAGTGAAAACAGTTTACAGTCACAGTCAGAAGTAAACATCCATTACCAAATATTGACAAATGAAGGAGAGAACTGTAATCACATAAATCTAAACGTAGCCACGTCCACAGATTTCAACATGTTTCGCCAGGAAGGCTTCATCAGGAAAATGGACGAGGATATTTGATTATTCAATAACAATACACATGATATGATCAACCTTGGATGTATAAAAAGAAACAAAAAATAAATTATATAGGAAAAATGTTTGAAATGACACATAGCATTTGTATTTATATAGAGCTATTAACATGTATAAATACAAATGCTATGTGTCATTTCGTGTGGACGTGGCTACGTTTAGATTTATGTGATTACAGTTCTCTCCTTCATTTGTCAATATTTGGTAATGGATGTTTACCTCTAAATGTGACTGTAAACTGTTTTCATTTTCATTGTCTTTTTAAATTGTTTTCAATAAATATTTATATAATTTTATTCAATAGTGTTTTTCATACATTTGGTGTACCTTAAAGTCCCACATTCTACACATTCTTGTTCTACTACCTGCCTGGAGTTTGCATGTTCTCCCTGTGCCTGCGTGGGTTTCCTCCGGATACTCCGGTTTCCTCCCACACTCCAAAAGACATGCTGGTAGGTTAATTGGCTTCTGTCTAAATTGGCCCTAGTATATGAATGTGAGTTAGAGACCTTAGATTGTAAGCTCCTTGAGGGTAGGGACCGATTTTAATGTACAATGTATATGTAAAGCGCTGCGTAAATTGACGGCACTATATATAAGTACCTTAAATAATAATAATTGACTGGTTGGTCTGGATTAATTTGTTACTTTTTGATCAATCCATTTTGGTGTATGATTTGGATGATAAAAGTGATACATTTTGGCAAGTGGTTAACTTTCAGGGGCTGCGGGGCATATTTATAAAGCAGTGAATCTGTCACTTAAAGAGGAACTGCAGTCTACTCACATAATTTCTAATAAAAACATCTTTGTCATTCTGAAGCTTCCCTCCAACCACTTTGCATATTATGTTATATATACTGTGATTCTGTACTTGCCAAATATACTTCAAAAATCTCCCTTCACTGAGTCTGGCTGCATCCATTTTAACTGTGGGCAGCTGAAGCTGCTGCCTCTTCACTTCCTGGATTTACACAGACGCATAGAGACACACCCTCAGTTCTGCAGTCCTGCAGCTCTCATTGGCTCTCTTATGACTCAACCCCCCTCTCTTCCTGGCAAACTCTCACAAGAGTGAGAGAGAGTGAGCTGTGCATGATGTCATAAGCCAGGCTAATGACCAGACAAGAAACAAGAAGTGGGCTGTATAAGTTATTTAGGCAGAACAAAAATGTTTTACTATCCAAAGTTAAAACAACAAGGGCAGAAGATTTAATAGATGAAAAGTTGAAAAAATGACTGAAGGTCCACTTTAACACACATTTGCTGCAGGTGAATTTTTGTCATGCATGTGTTGTAAGTGACAGTGATTGATTCACCACCAATGAATGTCTGGTGAAAGTCACATTCACTGCTTTATAAATATGACCTTAAAGTGGAGTTCCACCCCCTAAAAAAGCCACATTTGGCATGTATTTTTTTTTGGGGGGGGGGGGTTTTGGGGTTACCTGTCTTTGACAGGTACATCCTGTCCCACTTCCTTCTTCTGCTGTCTTGTCGCCTAGGCAACTCCTCCTCTCCCCCTCCCCTCTCTGCAATCTTCAGGGGCACATCACAGGTCCCAGAAGATTGCCTGGCCACTAGGAGAGTGCAGCGTGTCTCGTGCATGTGCAGTGCGCACCCGACTGTGAAGCTGCAAGCTGTCACAGCTGGGTGCCCACAGTAGTAATGACGGGACCGCAGAGAGGAGGGGGAGAGGAGCGAGCCTTCAGGCAGCTGCATCGCTGGATTGCGGGACAGGTGAGTGTCTGTTTATTATAAGTCAGCAGCCACACTTTTTGTAGCTGCTGACTTTTAATAAACTTACAAAACAGTTAAACTCCGCTTTAAGTTACTAATTCAGATTTTGCATATGTTTTAGGATGCATTCACACCTGCAAATGGGGGAACCCCAGCGGGGGGTTCCCCTAATTAGCTGCTGGAGGAAGCCTAATTGAAAACAACAGGAGCCTGCTGGCTCCCACAGCTAATCATAGCCACTCGCACTAATCGGAGTGTGGGTGCATTCGCATGAATGCACCCTTAACCCACAAACCGACATATGTTTGCAGACACACACACACCCATCCACACTACTTCTGTTTGTAACAACATGGTTGACATAATGATAATGAGGTCTGGGGAATGGGATGTCATACTCAGAATTGATATTCAGTAGTCAAATTCTCAGACTGAACACTCACTCAGAGAAACAGAGCTGGCCATCATAAATTCTGCTTAGTTGAGATCTGTAAGCCTGTTGTAAAAGAGTCATGAAAACTTCCTTGTCTGGTATTTTGTGAATGGTTAATTGGACATTGTGTAATGCTACCCCCAAAAGAGCCACTGGTAAAGAAGGGTTCTCTGTTCCTTGCCACCCACTCCCCGGGCCTCCACCTTGCTGACACACCCTGTCTCGTTTCCTCTTTCTTTAAATAGTAGATTGAGCACACACAGATTCCTAAACATTCTGTATCCAGCTGTTACAAAGGGAGACAAGAGGCATCCACTATATATATTGAATGGATGCTTACTAGATTAAAAGACCCCAGTAACAAGGTCTAGCCACGCATTAGTGGGCAAAACCCCCCCTTGTGGGTAGGGATGAGCTTCGAGTTCGAGTCAAACCCCTGTTCGACTCGAACATCGCATGTTCGACCGTTCCTCGAATTGCGAACAATATGGGCCGTTTGCGCCAAATTCGAGTGGCGCATCACGGCCCATAATTTACTGCAGCATCGCAGTGCATTGCTGGCTGATGATTGGCCAAGCATGCACTATGACCTGCATGCTTGGCCAATCACAGCGCCGTCTGTACAGAGAGCCGTAATTGGCCAAAGCCAGGGTGGCTTTGGCCAATTATGGCTCACGGGGTTTAGTACACGCCCCACACTATATAAGGCCGCCTGCATGTCGGCCCTGTGTAGTGTGTTCCGGCGTTGAGAGAGAGATAGAGAGTAGGCAGGCGAGTAAGTTAGCTGCACCTACAGTGTATTGTGTATATATATGCATCCTAGGTGTTGTATATATATATATATATATATGTATATATTTATACACTGTATTCAGTTTAGCTAGATCCGTTCCTGTTATTCTCTTCCTACTGACAGGCAGGCAGTAGGAAGAGTATTTTTGCAGTATTTACAGCTACCTGAAGAAAATTGCTGGTGTTCTTCTGATCCTATTAGTCCTATTAGCTACAGTATTTACAGTTAGTGTAGTGCATCCTCTGCACAGTGTGCACCTAAAGCTACCTGAAGAAAATTGGTGGTGTTCTTCTGATCCTATTAGTACCGCAGGCAGCTGCAGTATTTACAAGTTAGTGTAATGCGTCCTCTGCACAGTGTGCACCTAAAGCTACCTGAAGAAAATTGGTGGTGTTCTTCTGATCCTATTAGTACCGCAGGCAGCTGCAGTATTTATAAGTTAGTGTAGTGCGTCCTCTGCACAGTGTGCACCTAAAGCTACCTGAAGAAAATTGGTGGTGTTCTTCTGATC
This sequence comes from Lithobates clamitans, assembly GCA_037952925.1. Classification (NCBI taxonomy): domain Eukaryota; kingdom Metazoa; phylum Chordata; class Amphibia; order Anura; family Ranidae; genus Lithobates; species Lithobates clamitans. The sequence continues at coordinate 3,523,410 of JBBGZY010000044.1, forward strand.
CTATTAGTACCGCAGTCAGCTGCAGTATTTACAAGTTAGTGTAGTGCGTCCTCTGCACAGTGTGCACCTAAAGCTACCTGAAGAAAATTGGTGGTGTTCTTCTGATCCTATTAATACCGCAGGCAGCTGTAGTATTTACAAGTTAGTGTAGTGCGTCCTCTGCACAGTGTGCACCTAAAGCTACCTGAAGAAAATTGGTGATGTTCTTCTGATCCTATTAGTACCACAGGCAGCTGCAGTATTTACAAGTTAGCGTAGTGCGTCCTCTGCACAGTGTGCACCTAAAGCTACCTGAAGAAAATTGGTGGTGCTCTTCTGATCCTATTAGTACCGCAGGCAGCTGCAGTATTTACAAGTTAGTGTAGTGCGTCCTCTGCACAGTGTGCACCTAAAGCTACCTGAAGAAAATTGGTGGTGTTCTTCTGATCCTATTAGTACCGCAGTCAGCTGCAGTATTTACAAGTTAGTGTAGTGCGTCCTCTGCACAGTGTGCACCTAAAGCTACCCGAAGAAAATTGGTGGTGTTCTTCTGATCCTATTATTACCGCAGGCAGCTGTAGTATTTACAAGTTAGTGTAGTGCGTCCTCTGCACAGTGTGCACCTAAAGCTACTTGAAGAAAATTGGTGGTGTTCTTCTGATCCTATTAGTACCGCAGGCAGCTGCAGTATTTACAAGTTACTGTAGTGCGTCCTCTGCACAGTGTGCACCTAAAGCTACCTGAAGACAATTGCTGTTGTTCTGATCCTATTAATACCACAGGCAGGCAGCTGCAGTATTTACAGTTAGTGTACTGTGTCCTCTGCACAGTGTGCACCTAAAGCTACCTGAAGAAAATTGGTGGTGTTCTTCTGATCCTATTAGTACCACATGCAGGCAGCTGCAGTATTTACAGTTAGTGTACTGTGTCCTCTGCACAGTGTGCACCTAAAGCTACCTGAAGAAAATTGGTGGTGTTCTTCTGATCCTATTAGTACCACATGCAGGCAGCTGCAGTATTTACAGTTAGTGTACTGCGTCCTCTGCACAGTGTGCACCTAAAGCTACCTGAAGACAATTGTGTTTTCTGCTCCTATTAATACCACAGGCAGGCAGCTACAGTATTTACAGTTAGTGTACTGTGTCCTCTGCACAGTGTGCACCTAAAGCTACCTGAAGAAAATTGGTGGTGTTCTTCTGATCTATTAGTACCACAGGCAGGCTGTTGATTCTGCTAGCTGCAGTATCAGTATATATATACATCCCAGCTTTGTGCAGCTACATCTCACCGCAGGCCATTAGTAGGGATGAGCTTCGAGTTTGAGTCGAACTCATGTTCGACTCGAACATCGGCTGTTCACATTAAAAGGAGGGTGGTGCTTGAAATTATTGTTCTTCCTCTATTAACCATAGTTACCTACAAGGAAACACGTGCAGTCATCATTGCTTTGACAAAAAGGGATTCACAGGAAGGAATGAGCTTAGAGTTCGAGTCGAACTCATGTTCGACTCAAACATCGGCTGTTCGCCAGTTCGCCGAACAGCGAACAATTTGGGGTGTTTGCGGCAAATTCCAATGCCACGGAACACCCTTTGAAAGTCTATGGGAGAAATCAAAAGTGCTAATTTTAAAGGCTTATATGCAAGTTATTGTCATAAAAAGTGTTTGGGGACCCGGGTCCTGCCCCAGGGGACATGGATCAATGCAAAAAAAAGAAGAAGAAGAAGATGAAGGGAGATAGAAGAAAGAAGAAAGAAGAAGCATTTAAATAAAGGAATTGTCAAAAACGATCTCTTGTCATTTTTAAAATTTTTCACAGTTTTTTAGTGAAATGGTAGGGGTACTTTTGTACCCCCTTACCATTTCACACAGGGGAGGGGGCGGGATCTGGGGTCCCCTTGTTAAAGGGGGCTTCCAGATTCTGATAATCCCCCCGCCCGCAGACCCCCACAACCACCGGCCAGGGTTGTGGGGATGAGGCCCTTGTCCTCATCAACATGGGGACAAGGTGTTTTGGGGGCTACCCCAAAGCACCCTCCCAATGTTAAGGGCATGTGGCCTGGTACGGTTCGGGAGGGGGGGCGCTCCCCTCTTTTCCTGCAGCCTGCCAGGTTGCGTGCTCGGATAAGGGTCTGGTATGGATTTTTGGGGGCACCCCACGCCATTTTTTTTAAATTTTGGCGCGGGGTTCCCCTTAAAATACATACCAAACCTGAAGGGTCTGGTATGGATTTTTGGAGGACCCCCACGTCATTTTTTTTTTTAAATTTTGGCCGGGTTTCCCCTTAATATCCATACCAGACCTGAAGGGGGGACACCCACGTATTTTTTTTTTTTAATTTTGGTTCGGGGTTCCCCTGTGGGGAATTCCTATGCCGTTTTTATCAATGAACTTTTATGTGTATTGTCGGACCGACAATGCAATAGCCGTGAGTAGTTTTAAATTACTTTTTTTCCTTTGAAATGTCATTTTGCTGTCAGACTGGTCTAAACACGGGAAACATGAGCCCCTTTACAGGCATACTATAGACACCCCCCAGGTATGAAATTTAAAGGAATATTACACTTTTATTGTTTGACTTTAAGCATTATTAAAATCACTGCTCCTGAAAAAACGGCCGGTTTTAAAACTTTTTTTTGCATTGATCCATGTCCCCTGGGGCAGGACCCAGGTCCCCAAACACTTTTTATGACAATAACTTGCATATAAGCCTTTAAAATTAGCACTTTTGATTATTCATGTTTGTGTCCCATAGACTTTAACGGTGTTCGTGTGTTCGAACAAACTTTTTTCCTGTTCGCGTGTTCTGGTGCGAACCGAACAGGGCGGTGTTCAGCTCATCCCTAGCCATTAGTATGTCTGAAAGGCCAACAAGGAGAGGCAGACAGTCACAAGCCAATAAAAGAGGGCAAGCAGGCTCTGTGTCTAGAGGCAACAGTGCTGGTCGTGGAGACGGTGCATCCTCATCAGCACATGGCCGTGGGACACGCTTGTCCTTTTTTTCGGCAGCTGGCCGTGTTGAGCCGCAACATGCGGAAGACTTGGTAGAGTGGATGACCAAGCCGTCCTCATCCTCCTCATCCTCTATCACCCAGGCTCAGGGTACTTTGTCTGGCAAAGCAGCTGCCAACGTGGCCTCTTCCCTCGGCTCAATGGCATCAGTCACTCCTTCCCTAGCCCCACCATGTCCTCCTGAGGAGTCCCCCAAACTGTTTGACCACAGTATTGGGTACATTCTCCAGGAGGATGTCCAGCATTTTGAAGGCTCCGATGATGGTACCCAGCTAGAGGAAGGCAGTAACATGAGCCTAGAGAGAGGGGGTGCCCAAGAAGGACATCAATCTGGTAGTCATGTTCCCCCAGCTGCAGCATACTTCCAGCTTTGCTCCAGTAATGAGGAGGGAGGGGATGATGAGGTCACTGACTCCACATGGGTGCCTGATAGGAGAGAGGAGGAGGAGGCACATCTCCAACGAGGCAGGATGCCCTCCAGGGGTCAGCTTAAGGGCAGCACACTGACTGCATCACACCGCAGAGAACCGCATGTGCAGGGCGCTGCTGTCTCTGCGCATCATTCCAAAAGTTCTTTGGTGTGGGCCTTTTTTGAGACGAGTGCATCAGATCCCACCACTGCTATTTGCAACATATGTCTCAAGAGTATCTCGCGTGCCCAAAACATCACCTGCTTGGGCACCACATGCTTGACCAGACATTTGTCGACCTGCCATGCAGTTTATTGGCATGCGTACCTAAAAGACCCACACCAAAGAACAAAGCGGATCTCTCCTTGCTCCTCATCAGCTGGGATCTCCAACCCCACTATACCTTCAGTCCTCTCTGAAACCTGCACTGAGAGGAATGAAGGTGTAGAATTAGGTGTGTCACAGCCAAGTACTTGCGGGCGATCCGCTATCGGTACACCGACGTCAGATTGTACCAGGCAAATTTCCCTGCCCCAGCTGCTGCACTGCCGAAAGAAGTTTGCTCCCAGCCATCCACATGCCCAGCGGTTGAATGCTAGCTTGGCTAAATTGCTAGAACTTCAACTGCAGCATTTTTCAGTTGGTAGAATCTGCCCCCTTCCGTGAGTTTGTCGAATGTGCGGTTCCTCAGTGGCAGGTTCCCAAACGCCAATTTTTCTCATGGAAGGTGATTTCGGCTCTCTATCGGCATGTAGAAGGCAATGTCTTGGCCTTGCTGGACAGGGCGGTCAGCGGTAAGGTGCATATTACCACTGACTCATGGTCCAGCAGGCATGGACAGGGACGTTACCTATCTTTCACCGCGCACTGGGTGACTCTTCTGGCAGCTGGGAAGGATGCAGGACAGGGTGCAGTAGTGCTGGAGGTTGTTTCGCCACCATGCCTCCAAAATTCTACAAGTGGTAATTCTGCCACACCTCTCTCCTCCACCCCTCCTCTTCTTCTTCCTCCATGGCCTCTTCCTGTGCTGATTTGCCCTCAGAACCAGCGGTGCTCCGTAGGCGTTCAAGGGGCTACGCAAGCACGCAGGCAAAAAGATGCCATGCGGTGCTTGAGCTGATGTGCTTGGGGGACAGGAGCCACACTGGGGCAGAGATTCTGTCAGCTCTGCAGGGGCAGGTCCAGAGGTGATTGACACCACGCCAGCTTAAGGCAGGTATGATGGTTTGCAACAATGGCACCAACCTCCTCTCCGCCCTCCGACAGGGACAACTAACCCATGTGCCCTGTTTGACTCACATCCTTAACTTGGTGGTGCAGCAGTTCTTGGGCAGGTACCCGGGCTTACAGGATGTCCTGAGGCAGAGGGAGCAGAGGATGAAACATCTTCGGGAGGCCTTGCAGAAAGGTTTGTGCAATGCGTTTCCAAAGCCGGGGATGTTACAATTTCCTGGCCCTCCTGGACAACGTGTTGCTGAGGCTTCGGTCAGTCACAGAAGAAGCGGTGGAGAAGGTGGCCGTCTGACTGATGCGTTTAGACAATTTTTTAGTGCGCAGCCCCAAGGTCTGATCGGTTCCAGCAACCATCACCAGCGTCTGATTCACATGGTGCAGGATTACCTAGGGGCAAGATCAGACTTGGACACCTTTCCCACTGAAAATCCTCTGGGGTACTGGGTCTTGAGGATGGATCACTGGCCAGAGCTTGCACAGTGTGCAATTGAGCTACTGGCCTGTCCTGCATCCAGCGTTCTTTCGGAACGCACATTCAGTGCTGCTGGAGGCTTTGTAACCAATCACAGGGTGCGCCTGTCCACCGAATCGGTCGATCGGCTGACCTTCATAAAAATGAATCAGTCTTGGATCACCAGCTACCTAGCACCTGATGCTGATGTAACCGATTGATTTTTTTTGTGAGGTCCCTTCAAGACTGCCTATGCTGATGCTGAGTGACTATCCTGTTATCTTGCAAGAACATTTTTGGTTCTGGGCACCGCTATCAGTGCCCAAGGCCCAATTTTTCAGCCCCTGTTTAACAGGGGCATATAATTGCAATTTTTGGTGCAATACTTTGCAGCAGGGCTCATTCCTGCGCTCCAACTATAGCATCTGTGAGGGGTTGCAGTGTTGTGGCACCAGTGCCTAAGGCCCAATTTTTCTGCCCCTGTTCAACAGGGACACGTAATTACAATTCTTGATCTAATATTTCACAGCAGGGCCCATTCCTGCACCCACCAAGAATAACTGTGAGGGCTTACAGTGTTGTGGCAACACCACCACCAGCAAAGGCCCAATTTTTCTACCACTGTTCAACAATGGCATATAATTACAATTCTTGATCTAATATTTCACAGCAGGGCCCATTCCTTCGCCCACCAAGAGTAACTGTGAGGGCTTGCAGTGTTGTGGCAACACCAACACCTAAGGCCCCAATTTCTGCTGAGTATATAGGGCAGGCCCCTACTTTCAAACATCCAACTTACAAATGACTCCTACTTGCAAACGGAAGGAGACAACAGGAAGTGAGATGAAATCTACCCCTAGGAAGAGAAATGCTCTCCTGTAAAAGCTAATATGGGAAAAACATGTCTCCTCTTCACTGATGCTTTATCACCAATCCTTGTTTCACTAAACCCCCCAAATTTTCAAAAAATATTTGTCATTGGGATAGAAAATGAGGTGAAATCTTCTGAAGAGGTGCACAGACAGCAAAACAAATGTTACAGGGATGATAACCCTTCCGTATGTTTTCCAAAACGCTTAAAAATAGATTTTTTGGCTGGAGCTACACTTTAAAAATGTACCAGTTCAAAATTACAAACAGATTCTACTTAACAACAAACCTACAGTCCCTGTCTTATTTGCACCGCCTGTATACTGCTGTTCAGAGTATATAGGGCCTGGGGGCCCCACACCTTTCCTTTGCAGGGACTGTTCTAAGCATGGGAAACACGTGCCACTTTACCGGCATACTATAGACACCCCCCAGGTACAATATTTAAAGGAATATTTCACTTTTTTTTTTCACTTTCAACATCATTAAAATCACTGCTCCCGAAAAAACGGCAGTTTTTAAAACTTCTTTCTGCATTGATACATGTCCCCTGGGGCAGGACCCGGGTCCCCAAACCCTTTTTAGGACAATAACTTGCATATTAGCCTTTAATATTAGCACTTTTGATTTTGAACGTTTGAGTCCCATAGACTTTAATGGGGTTCTAAAGTTTGCGCAAACTTTCGGTCCGTTCGCAGGTTCTGGTGCGAACCGAACTGGGGGGTGTTCGACTCATCCCTACTTGTGGGTATGAAAATATAGCTTCCTTCACAGTACCCGTATGGTAGGTATATCATCAGAGGAATATCCTAATAATCTGGCCGGTAAGTTGTCACCATTCATCAACTGGGCATGTATGTAAAGAATGAATACAATCACGGATTGCGCAATCTCCAACATATAAAATGTATTAAAAGAACGATATTCTACTCACAAGTGTAATGAAAACATCAGGCATTCAAAATAAAACTGTCCTGTGCCCCGGCGGGCGTGCTGACGTCACTGCTATGTCCTCCGACTCTACGTATGTTTAGTCTCAAAAGACGTTGCCACTGGGGTCCATGTGAAAATCTTTTTTTTTTGCTAGAAAATTAGTTAGATCCCCTAAACATTATATATTTTTTTAAAGCAGAGGCACTAGAGAATAAATAGGTGGGTTTTGCAATTTTTTATGCCACACGGTATTTGCACAGCGGTTTTTCAAACAAAATAAACTTTTTAAGATTGTAATGCTGTGGTGCTGTGGTTTAGTGGTGCTGTTGCAGAGCTTTTTGGTGCGGAAGTGCAGGAGTTGTCAGACGCTGCAAAAGCGTGATGTGAGAGAGAGTGAGGGAGGGTGAGAGCAGGGCAGAGGCCCGGAGCGCCCCCCCCCCCCCCCCCCCCCCTGACCGAACGGCAGCGGGTGACCCGGGAACCGAGGGAGAGAGGGTAAGAGCAGAGGACTGGACCCCCGATGACCGATGGGCTGCGGGTACACAGAGGGATGACCCGGAACTAGGAGCAGCGGTAAGAGCGGAACATCGAGGTGGTGGAAAGGGTGTAACTGGGGGACTTTTAATCACCCCACAGACAGAGGAGGTGGGAGGAAATCCAGCGGGACCGGGAGGTGGAAGGCTGACCGAGATAGGAGGGAGCGGGTAAGTGAACTGGTGACTGGAGGGGGGAGTGTGACAGACAGACTAGAGTAGCGTCGGGATTGAAGCTTACCGACTGCAAGTGTCAGATTAGAGAGGGCAGCTGAGCAGTAAGACAAAATAAACTGAATGACAGTGTACTGTTGAGTACCTGTGTATTATTAGCACCTGTGTATTGTGAGTATCTGTGTATTGTGAGTACCTGAGTATTGTGAGTACCTGTGTATTGTGAATACCTGTGTATTTGTGAGTACCTGAGTATTGTGGGTTCCTGAGTATTGTGAGTACCTGTGAATTGTGAGTACATGTTTATTGTGAGTGCCTATTTATTGTGAGTACCTGAGTGCTGTGAGTGCACGAGTACTGTGAGTACTCAAGTAATGTGAGTACCCAAATGCTGTGAGTGCACGGGTACTGTGAGTACCCTGGTGCTGTGAGTGCACGAGTGCTGTGATTATCCGAGTGCTGTGAGTGCACGAGTACTGTGAGTACCCGAGTGCTGTGAGTGCACAAGTACTGTGAGTATCCGAGTGCTGTGACTGCACCAGTACTGTGAGTACCCAAGTGCTGTGAGTGCATGAGTATTGTGAGTACCCGAGTGCTGTGAGTGCATGAGTGCTGTGATTACCCGAGTGCTGTGAGTGCATGAGTACTGTGAGTACCCGAGTGCTGTGAGTGCACAAGTACTGTGAGTATCCGAGTGCTGTGAGTGCACAAGTACTGTGCGTATCCGAGTGCTGTGAGTGCACCAGTACTGTGAGTACCCAAGTGCTGTGAGTGCATGACTACTGTGAGTACCCGAGTGCTGTGAGTGCATGAGTGCTGTGATTACCCGAGTGCTGTGAGTGCACGAGTGCTGTGAGTACCCGAGTGCTGTGAGTGCACGTGTGCTGTGAGTGCACGTGTGCTGTGAGTACCGTGAATTGTATTGTTATGTACCTGTGTTTTGTTAGGTCTTAGTGTTAGCAAGCAAATTGTTAGGTAATTGGACAGAGCATATTCCTAATGTCCATTAAATTAGTGCGTACGATGCCTGGCGGGTGTGGAGATGCCACTCAGTGTACATCTTGCGGCATGTATGCGTTCCTTGATCATCCATTCGAGGGCGAATGTAAGCACGTTGTTTCCATGAAAGCCTATGTTCTGAATCTAGGGAAGCAACTGTCAACACTGAGAAGACTCTCCATACTAAAGGAGAGTTGGGATCGTAACTGGCAGGTGCCAGCAGGGGCCAGCACAGAGGCGTGTGGAGCCAAAGAAGTGCGGGCACCAGAGCAGAGTAGATGGGTGACAGTCAGGAAGGATGGAGGGGAAAGAGTCAGGGAGGCCAATCCTGGGCTGGAACATCCCAATAAGTACGCCCCGTTGCATGATATTATGGAAACCAGTCAGGGACCAGCATTGCTGGAGCTGAGTGACTCCCCTAGCTGCCAGGGGAAGAACTCCTCCAGAGAGGGCGGGGGGGGGGGATATCAAGGAAAAGGAAAGACAGATTTTAGTGGTAGGGGACTCAATTCTCAGAAGGACAGAGAGGACAATCTGTAACAAAGACATGAAGCGCCAAAACTGTATGTTGTCTATCGGGCGCTCGGGTTCGGCACATCACGGATCTTGTGGACAGATTACTGGGAGGGGCTGGGGAAGACCTGGCTGTCATGGTGCACTTTGGCACCAATGACAAAGTCAGAGGAAGATGGAGTGTCCTAAAAAATTATTTTAGGGATTTAGGAGCCAAATTGAGGAACAAGACCTCCAAGGTAGTATTTTCAGAAATACTACCGGTACCTCAAGCCACACCAGAAAGGCTGCAGGAGATCAGGGAAGTAAACAAGTGGCTGAGGAGCTGGTATAGAAAGGAGGGGTTTGAGTTCCTGGAGAACTGGGCTGACTTCTCAGTCGGTTACCAGCTCTTTAGCAGGGACGGACGGCACCTAAAAGGGGAAGGTGCAGATCGGCTGAGAGAGAAGATGGCCGGAAAGTTAGAGGGGCTTTTAAACTAGGCGATGGGGGGAGGGTCCATATATAAAGATAGCCAGCGTGGAACAGATTTCAGTGGGTAGTATTGGGGGCATTAGTGGTAGGTTGAGTAAAGCACCTAAAGCCATGGTAAGTATAGTAACCAGTCCTATTTGCAACCTCAGAACACCCAATAAGGAGATACTAGGCATCCGGACAAAACTATGAGGCATGTTCACTAATGCCAGGAGTCTGGCGGACAAGATGGGAGAACTAGAGATGCTAATGTATAAGGAGGATTTAGATTTTTTGGAAATTTCAGAGACTTGGTTCAATAGCTCTCATGATTGGCTGGCAACCATTCAAGGGTATTCCCTATATCGCATAAATTGGGAGGGTAAAAAAGGGGGAAGGGTATGCCTGTATTTCAAGAATGATGTGCAAGTGAATGTAATAGACGACATCACTAATGGAGCAAGGGAGGAAGTGGAATCCTTATGGGTAGAACTACAAAGAAGGGAAACCAAGGGGAAAGTAATACTGCAAGTATGCTATAGGCTCCCCAACCAGAGGGAGGAGGAGGAGGGGGAGGCTGACCCCCTATTACAGTTTGGAATGACAGCAAGATATGGAAGTGTCATTATAATGGGGTATTTTAATTATCCAGATATAGACTGGGCCGAGGGAACAGCGCATTAGTCTAAGGCTCGCCATTTCCTAAATGTCTTACAGGACAATTTCATGGGTCAGATGGTAGATGCACCAAGTGTGGAAATACGGGGCAACCTAGGAAACAGTGACCAGAGGTCAATTCGATTCAGTATAAATCACACAAATAGGAAACATAAGGGGAATACAAAGACACTGAATTTCAAAAGAGCCAACTTCGATAAACTACGCTCCTTGTTAGAAGATAATAAATGGGATAAAATTCTAAGAACAAAGAACATGGAGGAAAAATGGGTGTATTTTAAGAGCATATTAAATAAGAGTACTGGCCATTGCATCCCAATGGGTAATAAATTTAAAAGAGCTAATAAAAATCCTGGGTGGCTTAACTCCAATGTAAAAATGCATATAAAAACAAAGGAGAAGGCCTTCAAAAAATACAAGGCTGAGGGGTCATCATCAGCATTGATGATGACCGGCACATAGCGGAGGAAAGTAAAAAAAATCCCAAGAAATTCTTTAAGTACATAAATAGTAAAAGAGGGAGGACAGATCATATTGGCCCCATAAAGAATGATAAAGAGAATCTGGTTACAAAGGATGGAGAGATGGCGAAGGTACTGAATTTATTCTTCTCCTGTCTTCACAAGGGAAACGGGGGGCTTCAGTAACCAGATCTGCAAGGTTTATCCTCGTGACATCTCACAGGAAGCACCCTCATGGCTAACAGAGGATAGAATTAGGAATAGACTTGAAAAACATAACATAAATAAGTCGCCGGGACCAGATGGCTTGCACCTGAGGGTCCTTAAGGAACTCAGTCAGGTAATTGCCAGACCATTGTTCTTAATTGTTACGAACAGTCTACTGACTGGTATGGTACCAGCTGATTGGAGAAAAGCCAATCAATATTTAAAAAAGGACCAAGATATATCCCTGGGAACTACAGTTGGCCTAAAATCAATAGTATGCAAGCTCTTGGAGGGGATGATAAGGGACTATATACAAGATTTTAGCAATGAAAAGGGTATTATTAGCAGTAATCAGCATGGATTCATGAAAAATCCTTCTTGCTCTTGCCAAACCCATCTATTAACCTTCTATGAGGAGGTGAGCTGCCATCTAGATAAAGGAAGGCCTGTAGACGTGGTGTATCTGGATTTTACAAAGGCATTCGATACAGTTCCCCATAAACTTTTAATGTACAAACTAAGGTCTGTCGGCATGGACCAAAGGGTGAGCACTTGGATTGAAAACTGGCTACAGGGGTGAGTTCAAAGGGTAGTGATAAATGGGGAGTACTCAGAATGGTCCGGTGTGGGAAGTGGGGTCCCCCAGAGTTCTGTTCTGGGACCAATCCTTTTTAATTTATTCATAAATGATCTGGAGGGTGGGATAAACAGCTCAATCGCAGTATTTGAGAACAATGCTAGATAAAACAGGGCAATAGCTTCTCCGCAGGATGTGGAAACCTTGCAAGAGGATCTAAACAAATTAATGGGGTGGGCAACCACATGGCAAATGAGGTTTAATGTAGAAAAATGTAAAATAATGCATTTAGGTGGCAAAAATATGAATGCAATCTACTGACCTCTGGGGGAATCTAGGATGGAAAAAGACCTGGGGGTCCTAGTAGATCAGCAATGGCATTCAATGTCAAGCTGCTACAAGCAATGCCAAAAGAATATTGGCATGTATTAAAAAGGGGATTAACTTCAGAGATAAAATGATAATTCTCCCACTCTATAAGACTCTGGTCTGGCTGCACCTAGAGTATGCTGTCCAGTTCTAGGCTCCAGTTCTCAGGAAGGATGTGCTGGAATTGGAGTGAGTCCAGAGAAGGGCAACAAAGTTAATAAAGGGACTGGAGGACCTTAGTTATGAGGAAAGATTACAAGCACCCTCTAGAGAAGAGATGCTTGAGAGGGGATATGATTTCAATGTACAAATACCGTACTAGTGACCCCACAATAGGGATAAAACTTTTCCGCGACAGGGAATTAAAAAAAACACGTGTCCATTCACTAAAACTAGAAGACAAGCGGAAGTGATGTCATGTCATTGCTTCCAGGTTACCATAGCGGAGACCTGATCAAAGCCGATCCCGGCTTTCTTCGGGTCTCTGACTAGCCAGCGGACGTGACGGCTAGTAGCTCAGAATGTAGATACTTGCCAGCACACCAAGGATCAGCACAAGGTGGCGTCCAAACGGTTTAATTTATTGCATGATCACAACACAAAAAGGTGCAACGTTTCGCAGGACCCCTTTGTCAGGCAACATCTTTTTGAGTTGTGATCATGCAATAAATTAAACCGTTTGAACGCCACCTTGTGCTGATCCTTGGTGTGCTGGCAAGTATCTACATTGTGATTTGAACCAGTATCCAGCTGGTTGTTGCTGCAGCACCCAACCTTTCGAGCTTATACCAGGAACGTGTGCGATGGGAATATGAAACATGGCTAGTAGCTCAGGTCTCCTGGTGGGACGAGAGAGCCCAAGTGAGCCGCAGAAGGCGGCAGAAGGGGGGGCAGGAAGGGGGGTGTGGTTAGCCACTCCGGTTGTTATTACAAGAGAGATGACCGTCGGCTCTAAAAAATGGTACTGAGGTGACTACCCCGGTACAACCACTTGAAATAAAATGACGTACCAGATACCTGGGGAGTTTCATGACCAAGGACCAAAAATTTTGATGTTTGGTTCCCCAAGCCACATAGTTATCACTTTTGCCTTATGGCAAGGTGCTGCATCATGCTGGAAAAGGCATTGTTCGGCACCGAACTATTCTTGGATAGTTGGGAAAAGTTGCTCTCGGAGGATGTTTTTGTACTATTCTTTATTCATGGCTGTGTTCTAAGGCAAAATTGTGAGCGAGCCCACTCCCTTGGCTGAGAAGCAACCCCACACATAAATGGTCTCAGGATGCTTTACTGTTGGCATAACACAGGACTGATGGTAGCGTTCCCCTTTTCTTCTTCGGACAAGTTTGTTTCCGGATGCCCCAAACAATCGGAAAGAGGATTTATCAGAGAAAATGACTTTACCCCAGTCCTCGGCAGTCTAATCCCTGTACCTTTTGCAGAATATCAGTCTGTCCCTGATGTTTTTCCTGTAGAGAAGTTTTTTTTTTTGCTGCCCTCTTTGACACCAGGCCATCCTCCAAAAATTTCATCTCACTGCCTGTGCAGATGCACTCATACCTGCCTGCTGCCATTCCTGAGCAAGCTCTACACTGGTGGTGCCTCGATCCCGCAGCTGAATCAACTGTATGAGATGGTGGCGGTCCTGGCGCTTGTTGGACTTTCTTGGATGCCCTACAGCCTTCTTCACAATAATTGAACCTCTCTCCTTGAACTTCTTGATGATCCAATAAATGGTTGATTTAGGTGCAATCATAGTAGCAGCAAAATCCTTGCCTGTGAATAAGGATGAGCCGAATACCCCCCGGTTCGGTTCGCACCAGAACTTGCGAACAGACCAAAACTTCGCACGAACGTTAGAACCCCATTGAAGTCTATGGGACTCGAACGTTCGAAATCAAAAGTGCTCATTTTAAAGGCTAATTTGCACGGTATTGTCCTAAAAGGGGTTTGGGGACCCGGGTCCTGCCCCAAGGGACATGTATCAATGCCAAAAAAAGTTTTAAAAGCTGACGTTTTTTCAGGAGCAGTGATTTTAATAATGCTTAAAGTAAAACAATAAAAGTGTAATAATCCTTTAAATTTCATACCTGGGGAGTGTCTAAAGTATGTCTGTAAAGGGGCGCATGTTTCCCGTGTTTAGAACAGTCTGACAGCAAAATTACATTTCAAAGGAAAAAAAGTCATTTAAAACTACTCGCGGCTATTAATGAATTGCCAGTCCGACAATACACATAAAAGTTCATTGATAAAAACTGCATGGGATTTCCCCACAGGGGAACCAAAATAAAAAAAAAAAACTGGCGTGGGGGTCCCCCTAAATTCCATACCTGGCCCTTCAGGTCTGGTATGGATATTAAGGGGAACCCTGCGACAAAATTTTTTTAAAAAATGATGTAGTGGTCCCCCTCAAAATTAATACCAGACCCTCCAGGTCTGGTATGGATTTTAAGGGGAACCCCGCGCCAAAATTTAAAAAAATTGGCGTGGGGTCCCCCCAAAAATCCATACCAGACCCTTATCGGAGCACGCAACCTGGCAGACCGCAGGAAAAGAGGGGGGGGGGGCGATAGAGTGCCCCCCCCTCCTGAGCCGTACCAGGCCACATGCCCTCAACATTGGGAGGGTGCTTTGGGGTCCCCCCAATGCACCTTGTCCCCATGTTGATGAGGACAAGGGCCTCATTCCCACAACCCTTGGCCGGTGGTTGTGGGGGTCTGCGGCCGGGGGGGCTTATCGGAATTTGGAAGCCCCCTTTACCAAGGGGACCCCCAGATCCCGGCCCCCCTGTGTGAAATGGTAAGGGGGTACAAAAGTACCCCTACCATTTCACAAAAAAACTGTCAAGAATGTAAAAAATGACAAGAGACAGTTTTTGACAATTCCTTTATTTAAATGCTTCTTCTTTCCATCTTCTTTCTTCTATCTTCTTTCTTCTAACTTCCTTCGGTTTCTTCCTCCATCTTCTTCTTCTTTTGGTTCTTAATTTTGCCCCTTAACATCCATACCCTGGTATGGAATTTAGGGGGACCCCCACGCCAGTTTTTTTTTTGGTTCGGGGTTCCCCTGTGGCGAAATCCCATGCAGTTTTTATCAATGAACTTTTATGTGTATTGTCGGACCGGTAATTCATTAATAGCGAGTATTTTTAAATGACTTTTTTCCTTTGAAATGTCATTTTGCTGTCAGACTGTTCTAAACACGGGAAACATAACATGCGCCACTTTAAAGGGCATACTATAGACACCCCCCAGGTACGAAATGTAAAGGAATATTACACTTTTATTGTTTCACTTTAAGCATTATTAAAATCACTGCTCCTGAAAAAACGGCAGTTTTTAAAACTTTTTTTTGCATTGATACATGTCCCCTGGGGCAGGACCCAGGTCCCCAAACACTTTTTTATGACAATACCATGCCTATAAGCCTTTAAAATTAGCACTTTTGATTTCTCCCATAGACTTTTAAAGGGTGTTCCGCGGCTTTCGAATTTGCCGCGAACAGCCCAAATCGTTCGCTGTTCGGCGAACTGGCGAACAGCCGATGTTCGAGTCGAACATAAGTTCGACTCGAACTCTAAGCTCATTCCTTCCTGTGTATCCCTTTTTGTCAAAGCAATGATGACTGCACGTGTTTCCTTGTAGGTAACTATGGTTAATAGAGGAAGAACAATAATTTCAAGCACCACCCTCCTTTTAATGTTTCCAGTCTGTTATTCTAACTCAATCAGCATTATAGAGTGATTCCCAGCCTTGTCCTCGTCAACACTGACACCTGTGTTAATGAGAGAATCACTGACATGATGTCAGCTGGTCAATTTGTGGCAGGGCTGAAATGCAGTGGAAATGTTTTTTAGGGGGATTAAGTTCATTTTAATGGCAGAGGGATTTTGCAATTAATTGAAATCCATCTGATCAATCTTCATAACATTCTGGAGTATATGCAAATTGCCATTATAAAAATTGAGCCAGCAGACTTTGTGAAAATTAATATTTGTGTCATTCTTAAAACTTTTGGCCAGGGCTGTACATCACAAGATATGTAGTGTCATTAAATCAATAGCTCTAAATATGCTGTGTGCACCCCACCCCACTACAATAATTAGTTGGCAAAATTGCAAGAATATTTCTTTCAGAATTTGGGGCAATGGGTTGCAAGAGTGAAATTGGTAGAATGGAAGGTGATTTTTGGTCCTTATGTCTGGTTCTAATCCTTTTGGCCTGCACTTCTTTTGAGAGATGTGGTGGCAACGTGTTACACAATTAAGCTTTACTGTCATGAAAGTGTTTTTAAGAAAAAAATATTTGTGGATTACAAAAAAGAACATGTAAAACAGTAAAAGTAACCCAAAAAATGCTGTTTTTAATTTATATAATTTATCTATTTTGTCTTTTAACTTTTATTTAAAACACAGTAACACTTAAAACTTTATTGGTCCTTTACACTAGGGGAAAATGTAGAAATGTTGTATTATATTCCTGGTAGTTTACAGGTAGAAAGATGTAGACTATAGGTGTATGGGGTGTACAAAAAATGACATGTTGCCTGAAAATGCAATTGGAGTAGTGGAGGATCAACAGATAACTGTTTAAGGTTTAGAATGAGTGTATGGTAGAATATTAGAATAGCAAATTGTACAAGGGATTAATACTTCTGAAAAGAGGGCCATTTGTAAAATTAGTAAGTAGCTTGAAAGCACTGATGAATAAGGGATATATGCATGAGTGTTTGTGGAAGGCACAAAGAAGGCAGCATTTTTGGAAGAAATTTAGACGGGGTCTTGTTGGGCAAATAGAAAGACTTGGGATAGTGAGAATGAGATAGAAAAATGTAAATATCAAAAAGGAACAAATACGTTTTCCTCTTCAAAGGCAGTTGAGATTTCAATTGCTGGTGGTGGGAGATCATTTTTGAATGCTTGAAATATAAGGTCCACTTTGCTTTCAACAGAAGCATTATGTATGTTGGCAGCACAGTGGATAAGTGGTTAACACTTCCACCCAGCAGCACTAATCATTGGTTTAAATCTCAACCACCACACTACCTACATAGAGTTTGCATGTTCTCCTTGTGTTCTCCCTGTGTCTGCATAGGTTTTCTCCCACACTCCAAAGACAAGCTAGTAGGTTAATTGGTTCCTGTCTAAACTGGCCCTAGTATGTGTATGTATGATTGTGAGTTAGTAATCTTAGATTGTAAGCTCCTTGAGGATCCCATGATGTTAGGGAAAAAAAAGTAATGGGTAAAAAGTAAAGAATACAAAAAAAGAACATTTATCTATATAGTATGGGCCTTCCCTCTGGCAAATATTTGTTGGGGTGTATGGAGGAATGGATGTACACCATCAATCAACTTGGATACAATCAGCCTGTCAGATTTATTACATTCGATTACTGCCGGCGGCTGTAGCCGCTAGCAGTAATCATTGTATTCTGCCAGCCAGGAATGCTCCCCGTGGCAGAACAAAATAGCACTGTAGGAGACAATCCCTCATCAACACTTACTGAGTTGATGGGGAAGTAGTGCAATTTTCTTTCCTTCCACCTGTGGTGAAAGGAAAAATAAAATCGAGTCATCTATGGGGTGCTTTAAAATACAACGATAAATGGATGAATTTATTTAGGGGCCTGGGGCTTTATCTGCTGGCAAAAATTGTAAATGTAAAATTTTAACATGCAATATGGCATATTTACCTACATAAAATCAAAAATGATTTTTTTTTGTCTTGAACATAATAAAGAAAAAAAACTATGTGCCAAAATGTTATCTCTGTATCAGAATCACTGGTACTGTAATATGCAGGCCTTATAATGCATTATTATAGTGGCCATTTCCTGAATGCAGTTCCCTTTTCTCTCCACAAGCTGGAGCTTCTTTGGACTTAGAACTTTTGGTTCTTTTAAACTCGGAGCACTGAATGCTGGCAGATATAGTTTGGGCCTGGAAAGATGCCCATGTTTTTGCAAGTAAAAAAAACTACAGGATCCAGTGTGTCTGGAGAAAGGAGGAGCCATCGAGGGGAGTAGGAAATCCTGGGAAAAGCTTGGGGCAGTTGTGAGATAGTCTCTGGTGTGTGAAGAAGGGAAAGCTCTGCTGTGGTTCAGAGAGAGACATGACCGGTCCGGTTTAGAGACTGAGTGTGCAGAGATTCCCTGCATACTGCTGGACTGGGTTATAGTCAGAGTGCTACTGATTGATGTGGTTGAGTCCCGCAGTGAGGCCTACTGCTTGTGCTGTTAGAGGATCAACACAGAATCAGCACAGAATCCAGACTAGCTGATCGCTGCCACTGCCACGCAAAGTTTTTTTTACTTAAGTTTATTAGAATTTTGACAAGAGAGAAAAAAAAGAAAACAGTACACTGTCAATATAGACATATAACATTTTCGATAATCAGTGTACAGACCTTCCTCCCTTCTTGAAAGGCATGAGAGATAACATCGATGTGATAAGCTATGACAGAGATAATGAATGAGCTAAATTCCCATTCATAACGAGTAGAAGCGCCTGTTATACAGAAACCTTTCAATTATAGTTACCCCAAGAAAGTCAGCATTAAGGCAATCAAACCAGTGTCATACTCTTTCATTCCAATGCTGCTCTGAAGCCTAAGAGAGCCTATTTAAAAGAGGCCCAACCTGGTGAAATTAAAAAAAGGTGGTGGTTAGGGAGGGGGAGAGGAAAAAAAATTGTTGGAGGGGAGGGAAAATTGAAAAGGAAGTAAATGGCCATAGCTGGAAGGATTGTGATTGGCTGCTGCAACAAAGTAAGGAGAGGAGGGTCTTCAGGCTGATGAGAGGAAGGGAGAGGACAATCTTAAAGGGGGAATGGGGTGGGAAAAAGAGACTGGACCCCTTACTGAATGGACAGACTGGACTGCTGGCTGAACAGAACCCTGCCATAGCTGAACACAATTGGGTGAGACCTTAGAGAGGCTGCTCATTGCACAGGACCTTGCCTCAGAGATGAGAGCTTTCCCCCTGGGAAGGTGTGATTTGGATGCCTGGTTAAATCAGACTGTACTAGAAAGCACCCCCATGGCTTGTGAGGAAGGTAAAGGGGACTCTCTTAGCAGGATTGAAAGAGAGACATCACAGCAACTCCTATCTCTTTCTGAGAACTTCAGTTAAATCAAACCACGTGTTCATAGAGCCAGAAGAGGGTGCCCTAGGTCTGGTGAGAGACTAACTTAGCACAAGTTAACCTTTTGTTTGCTTGGAACTGTTGTGCTTTCTTCATGTACCCCAACATTGCGGGCCAATATTTTTTTATCATTCACTGGCCATTGAGATAAAATAGGTACTGTATTATCAAGTTAGGGCTGTCTAAATATACTGTTGCTAGGTAAAAGCAATTCAATTGTGTTATTTACTGATCTCTCAGAGTTACGTTATTGTCTTATTGATTTTTTTGTACAAGTATACTTGCTAATCCTCTCTTCTTTTAGGCTATTCTTGGCCTAATAAATTCTTTGAAATACCTTAAAGCGGAGTTCCACCCAAACATGGAACTTCCGCTTTAAGGGAAGGTGACCCCCTGACATGCCACATTTGGCATGTAATTTTTTTTGGGGGGGGGGCAGAAACCCTCATTTTAGAGGGTTCCAGCTCCCACTTCCTCCCAGCATACCGCGGCGCTGGAAGCAAGTTAACTTCTCCCCCTCCCTCTCGGCAATCATCTGGAACACGTCACAGGTCCCAGATGATTGCCCGGGCAGTCATATCGCGTCGCACGGCTCTCGCATGTGCAGTGCATGCTCGACTGTGAAGCCACAGCTGGGCGCCCACAGTGACAATGCCGGAGCCGCAGAGAGGAGGGGTGAGGAGGAGCGTGGCTTCGTTCCCCCGCATCGCTGGACCCTGGGATAGGTAAGTGTCCAATTATTAAAAGTCAGCAGCTGCAGTATTTGTAGCTGCTGACTTTTAATTTTTTTTTTTTTTAAGCGGAACTCCGCTTTAAGGTGTGTCAGTAAGTGCTGAGTGAGTGAGGTGTGTCATTTTTAGGTGTACACAGAAATCACAAAACAATTCAGTGGCTACTCAGGAGGTAGCACTACACACACATAGTTACAGATATAGCCAGGTTGTAAAAAAGACTCATTTCCATCTAGTTCAACAAAAAAACAAATAGAAAAGTTCCATATACACAATTTATACCCACCAGTCCATAACCAGTTTATCCAGAGGAAGGCAAAAAAAAACCAATAAAGCTTTACCCAATTTGTTCCAGTGGGGAAAACAATCCTTTCTGATCCTCCAGGAGGCAATCGGATATTCCCTGAATCCAGTACTCCTGGTATTATTACCTCTAAATATCAGAATTAAGTTATAGTTTGTGCATTTAGAAATGCATTCAGATATTTTTTAATATAGCCTTTGAGCTGGCCAGAACCAGTTCTTGATGGAATCTATTCCACATTTCCTTAGCTATCACTTTGAAGAAACCTTTCTGTATGTGGAGGTTAAATCTTTTTTCTCCAGACATAAAGCATACCCCTTTTTCCTCTGTAATGACCACAAAGTGAATAAATGAATACCAAGTTCACTATATAGACCACCTACAGTCAGGTCCATAAATATTGGGACATCAACACAATTTTACTCTTCTTGGCTCTATACACCACCACAATGGATTTGAAATGAAACAAACAGGATGTGCTTTAACTGCAGACTTTCGGCTTTAATTTGAGGGTATTTACATCCAAATCAGGTGAACGGTGTAGGAATTACAACAGTTTGTATATGTGCCTCCCACTTTTTAAGGAACCAAAAGTAATGGGACAATTGGCTGCTCAGCTGTTCCATGGCCAGGTGTGTGTTATTCCCTCATTATGCCATTTACAAGGAGCAGATAAAAGGTCCAGAGTTCATTTCAAGTGTGCTATTTGCATTTGGAATCTGTTGCTGTCAACTCTCAATATGAGATCCAAAGAGTTGTCACTATCAGTGAAGCAAGCCATCATTAGGCTGAAAAAACAAAACAAATCCATCAGAGGGATAGCAAAAACATTAGGTGTGGCCAAATCAACTGTTTGGAACATCCTTAAAAAGAAAGAATGCACCGGTGAGCTCAGCAACACCAAAAGACCTGGAAGACCACGGAAAACAACTGTGGTGGATGACCGAAGCATTCTTTCCCTGGTGAAGAAAACACCCTTCACAACAGTTGGCCAGATCAAGAACACTCTCCAGGAGGTAGGTGTATGTGTGTCAAAGTCAACAATTAAGAGAAGACTTCACCAGAGTGAATACAGAGGGTTCACCACAAGATGTAAACCATTGGTGAGCCTCAAAAACAGGAAGGCCAGATTAGAGTTTGTCAAACAACATCTAAAAAAGCCTTCACAGTTCTGGAACAACATCCTATGGACAGATGAGACCAAAATCAACTTGTACCAGAGTGATGGGAAGAGAAGAGTATGGCAAAGGAAAGGAACTGCTCATGATCCAAAGCATACTACCTCATCAGTGAAGCATGGTGGTGGTAGTGTCATGGCGTGGGCATGTATGGCTGCCAATGGAACTGGTTCTCTTGTATTTATTGATGATGTGACTGCTGACAAAAGCAGCAGGATGAATTCTGAAGTGTTTCGGGCAATATTATCTACTCGTATTCAGCAAAATGCTTCAGAACTCATTGAACGGCGCTTCACAGTGCAGATGGACAATGACCCGAAGTATACTGCGAAAGCAACCAAAGAGTTTTTTAAGGGAAAGAAGTGGAATGTTATGCAATGGCCAAGTCAATCACCTCACCTGAATCCGATTGAGCATGCATTTCACTTGCTGAAGACAAAACTGAAGGGAAAATGCCCCAAGAACAAGCAGGAACTGAAGACAGTTGCAGTAGAGGCCTGGCAGAACATCACCAGGGATGAAACCCAGCATCTGGTGATGTCTATGCGTTCCAGACTTCAGGCTGTAATTGACTGCAAAGGATTTGCAACCAAGTATTAAAAAGTGAAAAAAGTTTGATGGATGATTGTTAATCTGTCCCATTACTTTTGGTCCCTTAAAAAGTGGGAAGCACATATACAAACTGTTGTAATTCCTACACCGTTCACCTGATTTGGATGTAAATACCCTCAAATGAAAGCTGAAAGTCTGCAGTTAAAGCACATGTTGTTCGTTTCATTTCAAATACATTGTGGTGGTGGATAGATGGTGATGGATAGATGGTGATGGATAGATAGAATGGTGTCGATGTCCCAATATTTATGGACCTGACTGTATGTATTTATACATGGTGATCATGTTTACCCTTTATAAATGCAGTTGAGCTAATGTTTTCTCATAGCCAAGTTTCTTCATGCCTTTTATCAGTTTGGTTGTCCTTCTCTGCACTTTCTTTGATAACCTTTGTATAAATTGGTGCCCAAAATTGAACGGCATATTCCAGATGAGGTCTTGCTAATGATATGTACAGAGGGAAATTTTTGCCTGTCTTTACCTATTTTAATACAGTAAAGTATTTTGCTAGCTTTAGAAACTCCAGGTTGTCATTGCGTGCTATTATTACGTTTATAATCTACCAAAACATCCAGATCCTTCTCAACCATTGACTCCCCCAGCTGTTCTCCTCCTAGAATGTATGATGCATGCATGATTTTATCCCCTAAGTCAATAACTTTGCTTTATCAACATTAAATTCCATTTGCCACATAGTTGCCCATTTAAATAGTGCATTGAGGTTAGCTTGTAAATTGGAGAAACCCTGTAACATTATTCCACTGCAGTGCTTGGTGCCATCTACAAACACTGAAATGGTACTTTTAATCCCAAATTCTATATCATTTATAAATAGTGTGACAGTAACTCCCTGCCACTGTATAAAAATAGGTAAAAGGGACACAGGGTTTGCACATCTGCAGAGTGCAGGGCTCTGTAATATCAGTTGTGAGTCAAGAAAATGTTTTATTTGTTTTTCTCTGGATTTTAGTTCAGGGCTCCTATTAGGAGACAGGTGTGCTCCACTCAAAAGACAGCACTCCAAAGTGGAGGAGAGAGTCCGCATCCATAGGGCTTGAAGAGTTGAGACGGCTGAGGAATTCTGGGAGACTGGGAAAGCCGAGATGAATGGGGGAATCTAGAAGTCTCAGAGTAGTGAGAGAGTCCAGGATGTGAGGAGAACCCCTATCAAGGGGAAGGGAGTGGGCCTGTGCAGCAAGGTGCTGTAACTGAAAAAGTGATGTGACAATCTCATCATCTTTAGAAGAGGCTTTCTTCTAGAACAACAGCCATGCAGACCAATTTGATGCAGTGTGCAGCATATGGTTTGAGCACTGACAGGCTGAACCGCCCCACCCTTTCAACCTCTGCAGCAATACTGGCAGCACTCATACGTCTATTTCCCAAAGGCAACCTTTGGATATGACACTGAGTACGCGCATTCAACTTCTTTGGTCAACCATGATGAGGCCTGTTCTGAGTGGATCCTGTCCTGTTAAACCGCTGTATGGTCTTGGCCACCATGCTGCAGCTCAGTTTCAGGGCCTTGGCAATCTTCTTATAGCCTAGGCCATCTTTATGTAGAGCAACAATTCTTTTTTTCAGATTTTCAGAGTTCTTTGCCATGAGTTGCCATGTTGAACTTCCAGTGACCAGTATGAGAGAGTGAGAGCGATAACACCAAATTTAACACACCTGCTCCCCATTTACACCTGAGACCTTGTAACACTAACGAGTCACATGTTACTGGGGAGGGAAAATGGCTAAATGGGCCCAATTTGGACATTTTCATTTAGGGGTGTACTCACTTTTGTTGCCAGCGGTTTAGACATTAATGGCTGTGTGCTGAGTTATTTTGAGGGGACAGCAAATTTACACTGTTACACAAGCTGTACACTCACTACTTTACATTGTAGCAAAGTGTCATTTCTTCAGTCTTTATTATATCTTTTCAAATGAATAGATATAATAAAATATTTATAAAAATGTGAGGGGTGTACTCACTTTTGTGAGATACCGTATATATATATATATATATATATATATATATATAATTTTTCTTTTTTTTACAAGAAGGCAGAAAATGATATCTATTGGGGTGAAGTGGGGCAGCCATTGTTTCCAGTAATGAGAGGGGTTCTAATAGGTTAATAATAGGAAATGGAATAAGCAGAATGTTTGGTTGCAAGAGAATTTGGAAATAGGATTTCAGGTAGCATTTCTACGTTCCTAAATGTTATCTTTAGTAGCAGAGGAAGTAAGTGAGAGTCATAAGATTTCTAATAGAAATAAAGAATACAGAGGAATTTTGGTAAAATATTTACTGGATAAATAAAAAAAACACATATAAACATAAAGAATGGCTGACTTCTTTAAATAGGAAAATGTCTAGCATAACAGCATAATTCTATATAAAAATTAGTGGAAATAACTACGAGATTTTTTTTTATAAAGGTTTAAAAACTGGAAGATTACATATTGTTTCCACAAAGTCACTAGATACTTGGCTTACATGTTGGAGGCAACAAAATCCATGTACATATTGTGTTTCGACTCAGCACAACTGTGAAATACAATTTTTACAGCAAAAAAGCTTTGAAACCCAGGATATTAGTTCGAAATCTGTTCCCATACAGAACATGAACTGGTGGGAAAGCAGGTTGTAAGAAAGACTCTCTACAGCAGCTACCAGCTGCAGTGCGACCCAGTGTCTGTATAGCTGACATTGTAATCCATTCATAAATGAAGCATACTGAATCACAATGCTTTTAATACTAATATGTTATTTCACAGTTGAAAAAAAAAAATCACTCTTGGTGGTAAAAGCAACAAAATCCTTAGCTAGTGGAATGTTTCTTCTTCCTTCATTTTATGAATCCATGAATCCATTCATTCTGAATATTTCAGGAGAAAAAAATAATGAGCTAGTCTACTATAAGAAATATTTTTGAAATTGTGTATTGGGTTCTGTTTATTTACATGTTAATGCTTATGAGAAATAATACATCTAAAAATAAATGTTTTATAAGATATATTGCATTTTCACCAAAAAAGCTAGAAACCTCTTTGCTCTGGGACAGAGTTGGTGAAACACAAAACTGAGCAGAATTGCAAATCCTTTGCCAGGTTACTTAGTTGAGATGTATGTATTTCTACTACTTAGCTGTTTGCCTGGAGTTCTGCCTGAAGTGACCACAAAAAAAAAGAAGACAGTAAAGCTGTCAATACACATAAAGATTTTTTCCTGTTCAGCCTGTAGGCTGAAGCAAAAGAATCTAACAGATTCCTGCGTCCATGCTACACAGTGCGGATGGACGAATCTGCTGTTGCTATTGTATTTGAACAGCCAGCCCCACCAGATGTCAAATTACTCGCACAGTGCTTGCACCTGGTTGGCTGTAGGTGCTGTTTGACTACAATTTTCCACTCCCTTACAATTTTCTTCCCACTTACAAAGAAATTAAGGGTCTATAATTTTTATATATGTATATTTTAAATGATAGAAACAGGATATCAACCAAAAAAGAGAACTGTTAAAAAATTTGTTGCAGTTCAAGTAAAATAAGAATTTGGTCCCCAAGCAAGACATAGTTACATAGTAGGTGAGGCCGAAAAAAGACACAAGTCCATCAAGTCCTACCTATGTATGTGATTATATGTCAGTATTACATTGTATATACCTGTATGTTGCGGTCGTTCAGGTACTTATCTAATAGTTTTTTAAACTATCAATGTTCCCCGCTGATACCACTGCCTGTGGAAGGTAATTCCACATCGTTGCCGCTCTTACAGTAAAGAACCCTCTCCGTAGTTTAAGGTTAAACCTATTTTCTTCTAATTGTAATGAGTGGCCACGTGTCTTGTTAAACTCCCTTTTGAAAAAAATTTTATCCCTATTGTGGGGTCACCAGTACGGTATTTGTAAATTGAAATCATATCACCTCTCAAGCGTCTCTTCTCCAGAGAGAATAAGTTCAGTGCTCACAACCTTTCCTCATAACTAACATCCTCCAATCCCTTTATAAGCTTTGTTGCCCTTATTTGTACTCGCTCCATTTCCAGTACATCCTTCCTGAGGACTGGTGCCCAGAACTGGACAGCATACTCTAGGTGCGGCCAGACCGGAGTCTTGTAGAGCGGGAGAATTATCGTTTTATCTCTAGAGTTGATCCCCTTTTTAATGCATGCCAATATTCTGTTTGCTTTGTTAGCAGCAGCTTAGCATTGCATGTCATTGCTAAGCCTATCATCTACTAGGACCCCCAGGTCCTTTTCCAACCTAGATTCCCCCAGAGGTTCTCCCCCAGTGTATAGATTGCATTCATATTTTTGCCGCCCAAATGCATTATTTTAAATTTTTCTACATTGAACCTCATTTGCCATGTAGTTGCCCACCCCATTAATTTGTTCAGATCTTTTTGCAAGGTTTCCACATCATGCGGAGAAGTTATTGCCCTGCTTAGCCTAGTATCGTCTACAAATACAGAGATTGAACTGTTTACCCCATCCTCCAGGTCATTTATGAACAAATTAAATAGGATTGGTCCCAGCACAGATCCCTAGGGGATTTGGCTTAGTACGTGATGGAGAAACCCTTGTTGGCAAGCACAAAGGTAAGACGTTTCTTGTAGCTAGTGACCAGGTTTGCACACATCTCAGGAGGGATTTTGGTCCACTCTTCTTTACATATCTTCTCTAAATCCTTAAGGTTTCTTGGCTGTCATTCGGCAACTTGAAGTTTCAGCTCCCTCCATAAACTTCTATAGTATTAAAGTCTGGAGACTGGCTAGGTCACTCCATGACCTTAATGTGCTTCTTCTTGAGCCACTCCTTTGTTGCTTTGGCAGTATGTTTTGGGTCATTGCCATGCTGGAAGACCCATCCACAACCCATCTTCATTGTTCTGGCTGAGGGAAGAAGGTTCTCATCCAAGATTTTACAATACATGGCCCTGTCCATTGGCCTCTTAATGCGGCAAAGTCTGCCTGTACCTTTAGCAGAGAAACAGCCCCAAAGCCTAATGTTTCCACCTCTGTGCTTGACTGTAGGCATGGTGTTCTTAGGGTCATAGTCAGCATTTTTCTTCCTCCGAACACGAAGATCCTCCCTCCTCAAGAAGGCACATGTACAGGCCTGCCTGAAATTTGCAAGTGAACATCTAAATGATTCAGAGAAGGATTGGGAGAAAGTGCTGTGGTCAGATGAGACCAAAATTGAGCTCTTTGGCATTAACTTGGCTCACCGTGTTTGGAGGAAGAAAAAATGCTGGCTATTTAAATATCCATTCGACTTCTCTGTTTTTCAGTTTCTTTTCTTTAACACCACTTCTTCTGTGTTTAGGTATATGATCAATGATGATATCCCCACTAGGGATACTGAATGCAAATGTTCTATAAAATGCTTGTTGAATATCAATATGTTTTCACATGACTTATGGTGAACATTCTGTTCCCTTACTTTTTGAGTCATTCTACTGACATAGCATCAACTGCACAGACATTTGATCAGATAGAATGCATAGTTAGTTTGACAAGTATAGAAATCATTGAGACTGGCTAGACCTTGAAATGCTTCTTACGAAGCCACTCCTTCATTGCCCGGGCGGTGTGTTTGGGATCATTGTCATGCTGAAAGACCCAGCCATGTTTTATCTTCAATGCTCTTGCTGATGGGAGGAGGTTTGCACTCAAAATCTCAGGATACATGGCCCCATTCATTCTTTCATGTACATGGATCAGTTGTTCTGTTCCCTTTGCAGAGAAACAGCCCCAAAGCATAATGTTGCCACCCCCATGCTTCACAGTAGATATGGTGTTCTTTGGTTGCAACTCAGCATTCTCTCTCCTCCAAACACGACGAGTTGTGTTTCTACCAAACAGTCCTACTTTGGCTTCATCTGACCATATGACATTTTCCCAATCCTCTTCTGGATCATCCAAATGCTCTCTAGCAAACCTCAGACAGGCCCGGACATGTACTGGCTTAAGCAGGGGGACACGTCTGGCACTGCAGGATCTGAGTCCCTGGCGGCGTAATGTGGTACTGATGGTAGCCTTTGTTACATTGGTCCCAGCTCTCTGCAAGTCATTCACTAGGTCCCCCCGTGTGGTTCTGGGATTTTTGCTCACCGTTCTTGTGATCATTTTGACCCCACGGGGTGAGATCTTGCGTGGAGCCCCAGATCGAGGGAGATTATCAGTGGTCTTGTATGTCTTCCATTTTCTAATTATTTCTCCCACAGTTGATTTCTTCACACCAAGCTGCTTACCTATTGTAGATTCAGTCTTCCCAGCCTGGTACAGGTCTACAATTTTGTTTCTGGTGTCCTTCCACAGCTCTTTGGTCTTCACCATAGTGGAGTTTGGAGTGTGACTGTTTGAAGTTGTGGACAGGTGTCTTTTATACTGATAACAAGTTCAAACAGGTGCCATTAATACAGGTAATGAGTGGAGGACAGAGGAGCCTCTTAAAGAATATGCAGGTCTGTGAGAGCTAGAAATCTTGCTTGTTTGTAGGTGACCAAATACTTATTTTCCACCATAATTTGCAAATAAATTCTTTCAAAAATCAGACAATGTGATTGTCTGGATTTGTTTCCACATTTTGTCTCTCATAGTTGAGGTATACCTATGATGACAATTACAGGCCTATCATCTTTTTAAGTGGGAGAACTTGCACAATTGGTGGCTGACTAAATACTTTTTTGCCCCACTGTAGTTGTGAGATCAGCTCACTTTTTCAATGTCACAGTTTACATTACTAGAGTTTTCTTTTATCTTTGTTTTTATCATCTGTTAAGCTGTTATTGATGCTATATTCAGTGTAGTGCAATTCTGATTAATTTAAGAGAATGTGAACTTTTAACATTGTGAGGTCCACCATTTCACAGTCTTTGTCTTTGACTAGCCTTCCTGGGGATGCTAGAGTGCGAAACAAGTTGAGGCGGAGCCGCTGTCCTCACTTCCTGGATCCTACGTGACATCATTGCTGGCCAGTGGCCATTTCGATCCGTGGAACACACGCCGGCTCCACAGGCTATTAGTGACAGTGCGTTCCCCTTCTGAATACCAAAGGCTGTTTGCATTGGTGCTGTTCCAGCAGCTGTACATGTGAGTGTATTGGTATTTTATTTATATTGTGGATTTACTGAATAATATTACTATACTATAAAGACTTTTTTTGCATCGCATTTATTATTACCATCTATAATGGAGAGAAGCTTTTGTTGTTCGGGGTATTATTAAAGTGCTGATGTCCTCCATTATCATATCCTTAGGCTCACCTTGTTACATGCTGATTGGGTCATTTGTGGCCAGTGCTGTGTGGTGTATTGCTTATATCAGATGGTGGAGCACAGATTATTCATAAAGAAGATACACACTTCCTATTTCATCTGCACGGTGTTGGGAGGAGATTTATAGGACTGTGAACGTTATATGAATATTTTATTTGCTTAACCACTTCCGGACCAGCTCACGTCATTATACGTCGGTACTTGTTACTTGTTACGGCAGCAACTAGCTGTCATAATCTCTATATCCTCTTCTTCAGTGAGCAGTCTGGTTTGAGATAAAAGTGGTCTGTGCAGCGGCGGGAGAGGAGCCCCCCTCCCGCCGTGATTCGGTGCCCTCCGCCGCTTACCAGAGCCGACGGCATCGGTGGAGGCGATCGCGTCTGTCCCCTGCCTGGGTATGGAGACGAGTGAGGGGAAGATGGCCCCCACCCGTCTCCATTTCGCTACAGGGCGAAAGCGACGTCAAAACGCCACTTCCGCCCATAGCTCTTAAAGGGCCATTTTTTAAATTTTTTTTTTAAATGACATCATTTTTTTTTTATTATTGCATTTTAATGTGAATATGAGATCTGAGGTCTTTTTGACCCCAGATCTCATATTTAAGAGGTCCTGTCATGCTTTTTTCTATTACAAGGGATGTTTACATTCCTTGTAATAGGAATAAAAGCGACACAATTTTTTTAAAAAACAGTGTAAAAATGTAAAAGAAAGGTAAAATAAATAAGAGAAAATTTTTTTAAATGCGCCCCATCCCGACGAGCTCGTGTGCAGAAGCGAACGCATACATGAGTAGCGCCCGCATATGAAAATGGTGTTCAAACCACACATGTGAGGTATCGCTGCGATAGTTAGAGCGAGAGCAATAATTCTAGCCCTAGACCTCCTCTGTAACTTAAAACATGCAACCTGTAGAATTTTTTAAATATCTCCTATGGAGATTTTTAAGGGTAAAAGTTTGTCGCCATTCCACGAGCGGGCACAATTTTGAAGCGTGACATGTTGAATATCAATTTACTCGGCGTAACATTATCTTTCACAATATAAAAAAAATTGGGCTAACTTTATTGTTGTCTTATTTTTTAATTTAAAAAAGTGCATTTTTTCCCAAAAAGTTATTATCTAGGGTGTTAGGAAAAAAAATGTATAATGTTTGGGGGTTCTAAGTAATTTTCTAGCAAAAAGAAAGAGGCTCGGTCCTTACGTAGTTAATCAATGTCGGCATACAGTTATATATTGAGTTTTTATTGTGTAGTTATTACTGATATATATATATTTTATTTTTATTTTTTTCTTGTTGATTGGTTAGTGCACATTAATTAAAGAAGCGCTCTACCTTTCTTATATGACATACACATTTTTTTGAATGTTGTTTGCCACTTCAAAAGGCAGCAGCATCACCATAATCATTTTTTCTAAGTGTACTTTTTATGGGTTGGCACTCTTTTATCTATTTTTTACTATATATCTTGACAAACAGGTAAGTCTTCAGGCATTTGTTCAAACCCTGAACCCTAACCCCTAAGAGATTTCAGATGTAAGGAAGTGGGGTAGAGTTTATTATCATGTGACCGCCATGATTGGCTGTCATGGCGGTCACATGATGGAAAAGCTCCTGTTCAAAAGAAGCGATCAGGAGCTTTCCATTAGCCGCTGGTAACTGTTCCGGGAGCAGGCAGGGTGTATGCTCTTGGCACAGCTGTGTTGGTGCCTAGGGGTTAACCACTTAGGGTCTGGAAGATTTTACCCCCTTAATGACCAGGCTACTTTTTGCTATTCAATACTGCACTACTTTAAGTGGCCATTGAGTGGTCATGTAACGCTGTATACAAATTACATTTATATATTTTTATCACATAAATAAGCCTTTTTTGGTGGTATTTAATCACCACTGTTTTTTTTATTTTTTGACATAAAGGAAAAAACAAAAAAAACAATATTTTCTATTTTCTGTTATAAAACATATCCAATTAAAAAAAAATGTCTTCATAAATTTAGGCCAAAAAGTATTCTGCTACATGTCTTTGGTAAAAGAAATCCGATTAAGTGTATAATATTTAGTCTGTAGGAAAGTTATAGCGTCTACAAACTATGGTACAGTATAAATATAGCATTTGAAAATTGATCAATCCTGATGTTCTGACGGCGGATCTCATTTCTTGAAGCCCTTCAAATGTCAGGACATTACAAATGCCTTACAAATTACCCCTTAATGGAAAGCAGACAGTCTGAGGTATTTAGTAAGATGCATGGCACGTTTTTTGAAGTTGTAATTTTTTTGTCACAATTTTTTGAAAAATGAAGTAAATTAAAAAAAAATTTTTTACAATTATTTTTACATACTGTCACCAGCACAGTACAGCATTATGATATGACTGGTGTAGCAGTGGTCATGGACACATGATAGCATTTTAAAAAAATGTATTTAAATACATTTTTATTTATTATTTTTAATATTTTAAATATTTTTTAGCCTTATTTTTTACTTTTTTTAAAAAAATTACTTTCATCGCAGTAGTAGTAGGGGGGGGGGGGGGGGATGATCATGGATTATTTTTATTTTTTATTTATTTATTTACTTTGACTGCTGGTACAATTAAGATCATTGCACCAGCGAAGCTTTGAACTGTCATGAATGGGTTGAGTTCATGACAGCTGTGAATACTAGTGATCTGTGATTGGCTACAGCTGATCACATGGTACAGGGTGCTGTGATCGGCTCAGGTACTATGTGTTAGCTGTGGGCCAAATGACGTATGGATACGTTGCTTTGCCTGTACATGCCAGGCATCCGCAGTAAATGCACTGTGGGTGGTATTGCAGCTTGCCAAATCTTAGATTTGATAGATGCATTGTTTTTCTTTTTTAGTCTTTCTTTCTTTCTTTCTTTCTTTCTTTCTTTCTTTCTTTCT
The DNA here is from genome assembly GCA_037952925.1 of Lithobates clamitans. Taxonomy (NCBI): domain Eukaryota; kingdom Metazoa; phylum Chordata; class Amphibia; order Anura; family Ranidae; genus Lithobates; species Lithobates clamitans. The sequence continues at coordinate 3,555,413 of JBBGZY010000044.1, forward strand.
TTCTTTCTTTCTTTCTTTCTTTCTTTCTTTCTTTCTTTCTTTCTTTCTTTCTTTTTCATCTGGTGATCTGGCTAGTAAGTCTGTTGTTTTCCAAAAGAATAAGCTCACTTCCAAATGTATCAGTATACAGAGATGAGACAAATAATTTACCACAAATGGGGTACTTACAATGATCAGCTTTTTTTTATTTATGTAAATCCTTTATTTAAAAGAAAAAAGTTTGCTGTGACTGCGTACAAAGTATTAGCTAGAGTTTGCCCTCAATTTATTGGTGTAAATTAAATCTGCTAGTACATCGAACATTCCTCTCTCCCCATACTGACAATGTTGCTGTCCAAAGGTGCCCCCTGTGCTCATTTATCCAGAGTAGAAGCACTCTAATGCAGGAGGTGTGTTACTGGCCAGATCATCAGATGAAAACAGAGGGAAAAGAGCCTAAAAAAAGAAAATGAATGCAGCCACCGCATCTAATGATTGGTAAGCTATAACATATTATATTTTTAGTTTTATGTTAAACACAGTTTTAAGCAGATCTCTAATGGTAAGGTGCAATATATTCCACTTTTGTTCTTGGGTTTATTTATCAACTTCATTTACCACTAAGTTAGGCGTGATCAAACTATACTTTTTATTGAGCTCACAGTGCACCTGTCAGAAAGTAAGAAAGTAAAACATTCTTTAAGAACGTACAATTACTTTTCTAAAATAGCTACAAACATTACACATTCCATAATGATAGTTTGCAATTGTACCAGGACCTTAAACTTCGGGTCAGATTACACACAGCACAAATCCACACTATAGCCTTTTTTTGCAGTAGTATTTGCCCAGAAATGTTTACATAAAGTTCAAAGATATTATTGTTATTTCTTAGTGGTTAAATGTCCAGTTGAAAAGGATTTTCTTTCCATTTCGTTGAATTTCAAACATTCCTGCAGATCATTATCAATAGTCTTCATTCATGATTACACACTTGCAAAAATGTTTCACAAAAATTGCAGACTTCTACAACAGTGTTGTGAATGAAATGAAATGTTAGACACACATAGAAAGGGATTTAAAAAACACTCTCAAACTCTTGCCAAAAAGCATTCTAAAAGTGGGCCAGCTTAAATATTCCCATACCTCACTCAAAAGCATGTATTGTACCCTGATACTTGAAAATAAAGAACTACAGGGCTTGGGTAAAGGATTGCTGTTAAAGTGTATGTAAAACCAAAACTTGTTTTTTGGTCCTGACAAAGTCCATGACAAAACACGTAGGGTGGCATCCAGAGTACAGTGATGTCATTGCTCTGATGGGACACACAAGGAAAGTTGCAGTACATGGCTCCTACTAACATTGAGCAAATGATCCTGAACTGCTGGTGCAGCTCTAAAAAGACATGGTTTTATACCTACTTTTTACATTTGTTTAATAAAGTCATGTCTACACTATAAAGGTCATGTCTACACTATAAAGCTCCCTCTTTTGTTCGATATCAAATATTGCTTGGAGTATATCTGGGGAATGTTAGGAGAAGCATCAACTTGACTTGTGCTTTACCCATCCTGAATAAGCACTTATTGACCTTCTTATTAACCTAAGAGGTCACATTCAGTTCCCAGTTCTGCCCCATTGGTGGATTGTCATTTTCCAGGTGGCAGCGTGAATAAACATTAAGGGCTAGTTTACACTTGCTTCAAAAAATGGCTTCAGGCAGGTTTTTTTAAAAGCTCTCCGAATGCCAGTCAAAGCTCCTGTCACTAAATAAAATGGCTAGCTTACAGTCCTGTGTACACCTTGTGTTTGCTTTGCTTCACTTTGAAAATTATACCCTATGTTGCTTTAGTGGTGCTTCAAAGCATCTTTAAAGCCTCCATAGAAGCCTATGACAAAGCTTGCTTGAAGCATCTGAAGCTTTTGAGAGGCTTTAATTCAGCTTTAGCTTTGCTTTGTTTTGGAGAAATTGCAGGTATGAGATATGAACACACACATGGCATCTGCTAAGCCTCATTAAAGTTTCAAAAAAGTATCACCGAAGCTTAATCGAAGCACCACTGAAGCATCGCAGAAGCATCAAAAAGACACATCAAAGAAAGCATGTTGAAGCGGTAGGCGCTTTAATGTGTCTTGTAGTCGAAACAAGTGTAAATGAGCCCTAACTCTTTTTTGAGCGCGTAGTGAAGATTAATCACCACTTGATCACGATGACCAGTACTGTTACACGAATTGGCACAATAGTATTGTGGTACATGTTCAGTGGATTTTATTTGTAGCATTTTACATACGGGGGATTGATTTTTGGTGTTTTTACAGTTTACTTAAAGTGTAAATTCACTTTCCTGAAAAAATATAGCATATAAAAAAATAATATAGAATATACAATTGCTGCACAAGCCATATTGTAATTTAACCCTTTTACTGCCACTGCTGTAGAAACTACAGTGGTGGCTTTGGGGGTTTTACACACACTCTTGCAGCTGCTGGGAGTGTTTGTAAATCTAACAAGCTGACTGTCATTAGGAAGCAATCCAGCAGCTATGCAGCTGCTGGATCATTTCCACACAACCCTATTACTGTGTGACCTCCTGCACGTGCACTCGACCCACCATGTATCCTGGTCTCTGCGTGATGGAATCGACATTGGCGTGCAGGGTATCGCTGGGTAGAGGGGGAGGGAGAGGTTCATCTGTTTGCTGATCTCCCCTTCCTGTTACTGACCCTGAAGCAACATGTAAAACATCACTCCAGGTCCTGGTGTCACTTTCCCCGAGCACTATGTCAGAGGAAGAATCTAATGGAGGGTGATCTTCAATCCATTAGTTTCATTGGAGGAAAGGTGAGACATCTTTTATGCAGCGTACACACAGGCGGACTTTCCGACCGGACTGGTCCAATGGACCGAATCCGGCGGACAATCCGACCGTGTGTGGGCTGCATTGGAATTCCGACGGACCGTTTTGGTTGGAAATCCGACGGACTTTAGATTTGAAACCTGCTTCAAATCTTTACGTCGTAACTCCGCAGGACTCAGTTACTAATGGAAAAGCCATTCGTCTGTATGCTGGTCCGACGGACCAGATGCGACGCAAGGGCAGGGTACTATATCTCGAGCTCGCTGTAATAGGAAAAACAAATTTTCCTATTGTGGCGAGTGCAAGGGGGAGGCGACAATGTCCCTTAGGTCTGGTGTGGATTTTAAGGGGAACCCCCTACGCCGAGAAAACGGCGTGGGGTCCCCCCAAAATCCATACCAGACCCCTATCCGAGCACGCAGCCCGGCCGTTCAGGAAAGGGGGTGGGGACGAGAGAGCGCCCCCCTCCTGAACGGTACCAGGCCGCATGCCCTCAACATGGGGGGGTGGGTGCTTTGGGGGAGGGGGGCGCCCTGCGGCCCCCCCAACCCAAAAGCACCTTGTCCCCATGTTGATGAGGACAAGGGCCTCTTCCCGACAACCCTGGCCATTGGTTGTTGGGGTCTGCGGGCGGGGGGCTTATCGGAATCCAAGAGCCCCCTTTATTAGTGAGACACTAATGCATTCCAATTTCAGACTTCCCCACACTGCCCCTGCACTGAGGGGGAGGCACTGCACCCCCACACATTGTAAGAGATGGTAAACATTGTTTGGTTCTCTAACTTTGCTGTAGCTGCGATCGTCAGCTTTTGTGATGGTGAAGAGATTGGGTGCAGTTCTGCTTGGGGGGGGGGGGCGGTTCCAGGAGAAGGAGGACTGTCATTGGCCACTGCTAAAGCCAATCACAGTCCTGCTAACCCCGTCCACCATCTAGAGGAAGATGACTCGTTTGGTTGCCACTACCAATCTCCAAGAAGGGATTTCACTGTGATTGAGAAAACTACAATCAGGTGACAGTTTGTGAAATTACTGTTGAGCTTCTGGGAACTTTGTTGACATTATTCCTGAACCTTTGTGTTACTTACTACTGAATCCCGGCACTCTGTGTTCCTTTAAGCCACAGTCAGTATTTAGCGCAGTGAAAATCACACCCAACTTTTCCTGTGGTGCAGAGCGCCTCACTTTTTCTCAGCTGCAGGGGCCCAACTTATGATCCAGCACACAGGCCCACTGCTTTCAGAAAATACCCCTGACCTGAGCTCAGCATTGCACATCCATTCCAGATGCTTGTATGTGACATCACATACATCACATACATCATATACATCACATACATCACATACAAGCACGTGGGCTGGATGTGAGAGGTGGATCAGTGGGATGGGTGTGCCAGGACAGGTAGATGTATCTCATCTCTGCTTCCTTTTTACCACTCTGCATATCATGCAAATCATAGATGAGAAGAGGGTACAGTGGTGGGGCAGATGTGCAGGGAGGTACAGTGGTGGAAAAGATGAGAATGGGGTTCAGCAGTGAGACAGAAGAGCAAGGGGGTACAGTGTTGGGGCAGATGTGAAGGGGGTTCAGTGGTGGGACAGAAAAGCAGGGGGGTAGAGCAGTGGGGCAGATGTGAAAGGAGGTGTATTGGTGGGAAGGATGAGCAGGGGGGTACAGTGTTGGGGCAGATGTACAGGGGTTTCAGTGGTGGGACAGAAAAGCAGGGGGGTCCAGCAGTGGGGCAGATGTGAAAGGAGGTGTATTGGTGGGACAGATGAGCAGGGGGTTACGGTGGTGGGGCAGGAAAGCAGAGGGGTACAGAGGTGGGGCAGGTGTGCAGGGGGGTACAGTGGTGGGACAGATTTGCAGGGGGTACAGTAATCTGAGGTGTGAAGGTGCAGGAATTGGTGCTGATCTGAGGTGTGAGAGTGCAGGATGTTAATTTCTCACTACTAAAGTAGTTTACAGCATTTACTTTATAAAAATCCTTTTCGTGATTGAGAGTGTGAAGTTAACATTTTTTTGTTATAAAATGGGCACACTCAATTTCTTTGAACACATTTTTCAGCACACTGTGCTCAAAAGGTTGCCTACCCCTGCTTTAGACTATAGCATTTGTGCGGTTTTTACATGGTGCCATGCAGACCACGCAAAGCAACAGGACAATGGAGAACACATCTGTGGAGTCAAGTGTACCTTGTGATCCGACCATATGCTTTTAACTACACTGCCTACCACAAAAGGACTAGGGCGAAAAAGAAAGCAAAAACCAGATATTCAGCAAGGCTATCCAATTTAACAACAAAATACATTACAAACTGGGTTTGAAAAATTTCACTGTTGGATTTTTGTCATGGTTACCCTTACCCGCAGCTACTAGTACCCAGGGTGAGGATGTGGAAGTTGTTGCTTTTACTGAAATAGATGCAGTTACAGCAACTGAGTTCAAACAGGCATGTCTTGTGTGCCCATTACAATAACAATTACAATTACAGGACTTTTTGCAAAGCAAATGGATAATAAGCTGAGCATTGTTATTCAACCTTAATATTGGATTAGCTATTTAGGAGCTTCTAAATGCGGAGGCGGAGACAGACATTTGGGTCTTGTGACCACTGTGATTGGCTGTCATAACGGTCACATGATCGAAAAGCTCCCGGTCGCAAGTATGCTTCCGGTGCTTTCTGGTCACTGTGCTGGGATTGCATAGGGCAGTACTCTCAGCACACAAAAGTGTTTTGGTGATTTGGTGCAGTAAACTAGAACGCAATAGTATGTGGTGATGTGCTGCTAGCAAAGGGCAGCTTTCCCTGTGTCAGAAAGAAGTTCAGGCTTACGGGCCTCCAAAAAAACAATCTATTAAAATTATATAGAAAAAATATACCTCTTTCCCCCCAAACAAATTATAACTAAAACATTAAGTCCTAAACACCAACACTTTAACAGTATAACCCAAAACACTTTTTTTTTCACGTGCATAACCTTGTTATTTGATGGAGTATTTTAACTGTGCATTTTTTTTTTTAACTGACTGGGAAACTGTATAGACATTTCCATACAGAAAATAATTATTGTGTCAGAAAGCATATATAATGCCCTAGAAACATGATCACAAAATTAATACTACAAGTTTATAATGAGATTATTAGATTATTAGACATAAAGAAAACATGCAGTCGGTAATCACCTTGAGGGACGAATAAAATAATTTTGTTAGTTATCACAAGCGTACAAAGTAGATCAAATATTAAAGTATCACAAGCAGTGGCGGCTGGGGGGGGCAAACAAACCTTCCCCCTGACTCATACACCCGCTACCCCCCTGTGCGTAGGAGACGGACGGGGAGGCGGCGATTGGACGGTGGGCCGTGATGGGAGGTGGTGCAGGCTTCTGGAAGCTGCCCCTTGCCCCCTCATTCGCACTAGCACCCCCCCACCCGGACGGGTCAGACGCCATCCGTTTTCTTACCTTAGGAGGTAGTGGTGGATCAAGGGTAGGGCTCCTGGAAGCTGCCTCTCCACCTGCTGCAGCTTGCCGTAGGAAGTGCCGGGCCGTTGCTTCTCCTCCCAGCCGAACAGGAAGTGGGTCCTGAGACCCAATTGGCTGGGAGTCCTAAGGCTCCCTGGCCAATCGGGTCTCAGGACCCGCTTCCTGATTGGCCAGGAGGAGAAGCAGTAAGACATTAGCGAATATTTTCAGTGAACTCACTAGGTGAAGTTTCTACATGGTCCACCCGGTCTCTCCCAGCTATTGGATCTCTGCCTTATGCTGATTGATACAGATTAGGATGTCAGATTGTAATGATGTTCTGAGCGAGAGTAGCATGTTCTTAAGCATGGTATCTGACACTGGATGACCTGTAGTGGGAAATGCTGCTATCGGGTCAACATGAGGAGATAAAGGTGGTATGTTTGTTTCAGAACCACCCTCCCCTTGCATGTCCTCCGCACATGGTTGTGGAGTGTCCCTGAGTGGTTTGGACTTTGATGGGCTATTAAGTCTAGGGGTTGAGGCTCCTGAAACCCATGCTGCTTTTGTATGTGTAGTTGGGAGACAAGAAAATGGTGCCGCCACTAGAGGTCCAGCAGCAGGCCCCGAGTTGCGGAAACCACCATCATTTTGTTGTGTACCACAGGACACTGTCAGGCAGAAACCTGACAACTTACGGGGCTGTTGCAGTTCCCTCTTTCTGTGAGGCATGGCCGGAGGGTCCCTGCAGCAATAGGCACCAGATGATAAGACTGGATTTCTTCTAGGGCTTCTGTGGAGTGCGATTTCCCTGATGATTGTGAGGAGCTCCCAGCTTAGGCAGCCGTCACGCTGGGCAGTCACTATATTAATTCGCTAATGTCACACAAGTGGGTGGGCTCAGGCGCAGTGCTCTGCACCCCAAGTTCACCCTTTTTTGAAGCCAATTAGAGTCTCAGGCTCTAGTCACCTGCTTAAAAAAAACCCCAAAGAAATCCATGTGTCCGGCACCCTGCATGTAGATTAGGGGCTGGGTGCATGGATTAGAGGGCAACGCCCCTGCGCCCCTAATGAATGGGCTGCCATCGATCACAAGAATCTACTAGGCAACTTTCAATAGAAGGCCACCAGAGTTGTTATTGTTGAATAAAGACACCCGTCCATCCAGGGGGTGTGCTTTTATGTTGCTGCCATTTTCAAATTCCGTGTACATATTTGTTTGCTAGGAAACACATCTAATAGCCTTTTGAATTTATCTAAACTCCCAGCTGACATCACCAACTGTGGAATGGAGTTCTTGTCAGGATCCAGATCAGAGCCCAGGACCTCTGTAGCATCTCGCAGTAGCTCTTCTTACTGTACCATCTGAGATACTGGACAGATACTGGACAGCTTCCTACCTGATCCCTTGGACAATCCTACTCTCTATCTTGTCTCTGGCAAACCTTGAACTCCTTGCTTCTCCCATGAACTTCCTATCCGGTGTTGGCCCTCCTCCCTCTAATGGCTGCTCCCTTAATTAGGAATATTGTTTACATGCCCCTGCTGAGATATTTAGCTATATCTAATATACTTTCTTACTGCTGATTGAACTTTCTCATGCTACCGTGACTTGCATAATTTTGCATTCCAATTTAAGATAAAGAGACATATTTCCTTCTCTGTCTCATCTGTGAACCTTGGCCGTGTCCTGAGGAAGCCTAACGGTGAAACGCGTAGACATACAAGGGCTCATTGCAAAATAATCATAGATGCTATATGTTACAATTGTCATTGTTTTTTAGATATTGTATTTTTCAATAAATTTATATTTTTTATACTGCTATATCTTCTCCACTGGTTCTTAGCCTAAAAAGTCAGCCTCCCTGGTAATACTCAGTACTACCTTATTTTGTATCCTTAATGATTTATGGACGTGGCTTATTTTTGGTGCACTTTCCTCTTTTTTTTTTGTGTCTGTACTGTATTAAACGCCTTAGTGAAATTTAGATATACTGTATACTATGTCCAAAGGCCTTCTTCTATCGAAATTACAGCTCACCTCCTCATAGGATTGTAAACGGTTGGTCTGGCAAGAACGCTCTTTCATAAAACCATGTTAGTTACTACTAATGATACTATCAGCAAACTTTGAATATGTTCCTTTATCATTCCTTCCAATAGTTTACATACTACTAGTTTACATACTATTGATGTTAGGGTGACTGATCTTTAGTTTCCAGGTATAATTCTTGACCTTTTTTTGAATATTGGTACCATATCTGCTTTTTGCCAACCATCTGGTACCTCTTCAGTCAGTAAGCTATCCTTAAAAATTAGGATTAATTCATGGTCTGGCTATAACATGGCTACATTCTTTGACAACTCTTATGCCGCGTACACACGGTCTGACTTTTTGGCTACAAAAGTCCGACAGCCCGTCCGACAAACTTTCGACCGATTTTTGACGGACTTTTGGCGGACTTTCTAATGAACGGACTTGCCTACATATGATCACACAAAAGTCCGACGGATTCGTACATGATGATGTACACTGGACTAAAATAAGGAAGTTGATAGCCAGTAGCCAATAGCTGCCCTAGCATGGGTTTTTGTCCGTCGGACTAGCATACAGAAGAGCGGATTTCTGGGTCCGGCGGAGTTACGACGTAAAGATTTGAAGCATGTTCCAAATCTAAAGTCCGTCAGATTTGCGACTGGAAAAGTCCGCTGAAAGTCCGGAGAAGCCCACACACGATCGGATTGTCTGCCGGATTTGGTCCGTCGGCGTCCATCGGACTATTGTAGCCGAAAAGTCTGACCGTGTACGCCCTATTAGGTGTAAGTCATCTGGTCATGGTGATTTTTTCACATTAAGTATTTCTAATCTACTGTATCATAAACAAAGCTTTCTGTCAGCCACAATGGTACATTCAATATAATGTTATTAGCAGCACTGTATTGTTTATCATACCCCTCTTTTTTCTTCTCATAAACTGAGAAGGAGAATGTTTTTATTACAGTTGACTTCTCCCTGTCACTTGTGACCAGCTTCCCCTGATCATGTTTTTTTTTTTTTATTGCCAACATGTTCTGACCTAGCCTTTTTAATAATAATATATTTATAGATTTTGAGGCGATTTATTTTACCATTCTGTCAATAAACTTTACAGCTATACTTTCAAACTTGGACCTTGAAAAAGGATTTCTGTGACCCATAAGGCCGCGAACACATGAGCGGACTTTTCGGCAACAAAAGTCAGACGGCCATTCCGGCGGACTTTCGTCAGACTTTTGACGGACTTCCGACGGACTTCTGAACGAACGGACTTGCCTACACACGATCACACCAAAGTCCAACGGATTCGTACGTGATGACGTACGACCGGACTAAAATAAGGAAGTTGATAGCCAGTAGCCAATAGCTGCCCTAGCGTGGGTTTTCGTCCATCGGACTAGCATACAGACGAGTGGATTTTTCGACCGGACTCGAGTACGTCAGAAAGATTTGAAGCATGTTTCAAATCTAAAGTCCGTCAGATTTTCGACTGGAAAAGTCCGCTGAATATCTGATGAAGCCCACACACGATCGGATTGTCCGCCGGACTTGGTCCGTCGGACCAGTCTGGAGGAAAAGTCTGCTCGTGTGTACGCTGCATTAGTCTTACTTGGAGTTATCTGGTTGACTACCCTCCTAAAAGGGGAAATGATATTTAAGAACAAACTTGAGCATAAACAACTGGATGTGTTACCTATATAATGGGTTGATTTACTAGGCAAATATGCTGTTCACTTTGCAAGATAATTTTCCCTTAATGCATGAGGTGAAGCTCTGCTAACTCCTTTCATCCAATAATGTGCAAGCAAAAATACTGCTTCTACTTCTACTACTGCTATCTAAATCAAATAATATGTGGTGTGACTACCCTTTGGTTTTCAAACCAGTATCAATTCTTACATTTGCACACCTTGTACACTTACACAAAGTCAGGGATTTTGTAGGATTAGAGTCAGGTGTAAGATTAACCAATCATACAAAGCAGAAGCTAATGATCATCAATTTTATATGTAGGTTGAAACACACTTATTAACTGAAACAGAAACAGCTGTGTAGGAGCCTTAAAAATGGGTGATAAACAGCCACACATTGCTGCTAAGGTGAGGTTGTGGATGGCAGTTTCATGCCAAAGGTCATACATAATGGCAAGACTGAGCACAGGAACAAGATACAAGGTAATTATACTGCATCAGCAAAGTCTCTCGCAGATAAAGATATCAACCTGGGATTTCAGGATGTGCTGTTCAAGCACAAAGAATCCGGCAACGTTGAGGACCGTAGATACAGTGGTCGGCTAAGGAAACTTAATGCAGCAGATGAAAGACACATCATGCTTACTTCCCTTTGACATCAGAAGATGTCCAGCAGTGCCATCAGCACAGAACTGGTGGAAACCAGTGGGACCCAAGTACACCCGTCTACTGTCCAGGGAAGTCTGTCCAGAAGCGGTCTTCAACAGCCATACCTCCAACATGGAAACAAGGCTAGGCAACTCAACTATGCATGAAAACATGCATTTCTGAACTGGCGTGCAGAAAAATGGCAGCAGGTGCTCTGGACTGATGAGCCAAAATTTGAATAATGTGGCTGTAGCAGGAAGGACTGGAAAACAGTAGAATAATGAGTGTCTGCAGACAACAGTAAAGAATGGTCAACATCACTGTGTCTGTCTGGGATTATATAAAAAAAACAACAGAAGGATTTGAGGCAACCTAAATCCAATGAAGATCTGCAGTTAGTTTTCTAGGATGTTTGGAACAACATACCTGCTAAGTTCCTTCAAAAACTGTGTGCAAGTGTACCTAGTAATTAATTGATGCTGTTTTGAATGCAAAGGGTGTTCACACCAAATATTGATTTGATTTGGGCTTTTCTTGCGTTCATTTTCTTTCCATTTTGTTAATTGATAAAAATAAATTATTACTGCTTCCATCTCTGAAAGCATTCTTGATTTGCAGCAACTTTTACGTGGCCTAAAACTTTTGCATATTACTGTATATTAGTAGTAAAAAGAGGAGGTCATCACATATTGACCCCATAAAAGATAATCAGGTGAACTTGGTCATAAGTGACAGGGAGAAAACAACTGTCTTAAAACATTCTTCTCCTCAGTTTATAGGAAAGAAAAAGAGAGGTATAATAAACAAGACAGTAATATTAATAACATTATATTGAATGTACCATTGTGGCTCACAGAAACTAGGAGACTAGTGTAAAAAAAAGACTACAAAATCGTAATGTACCCAAGAACCCAAGAATTCTCAAATAACTTAGTGATGCAATTAGCAGATCATAGCCAGATCATTGTTTCTATTTTTGTTAAGGACAGCTTACTGATTGGAAAGGTACAAGCTGATTGTTAAAAAGCAAATGTACCAATATTCAAAAAAGGGCCTAGATATATTGGAAACTACAGACCAGTCAGTCTGACATTAATTGTATGTAAACTATTAGAAGGGAACATATCCAAAAATGTGCTGATGAAAATAGGTAATTAATAGTAACCAATATGGAGTTATGAACAACCATTCTTGCCAGACCAACCTTTGAACATTCGCTGAGAAGATGAACTGTAATTTGGATGGAGGAAGGCCTGTGGATGTAGTGCACATAGATTTCACTAGGCATTTGAAACAGTAGCACACAAATGATTCATTTACAAATCAAGGTACTTTGGCATTGATGACATGGTATATATCTGGATAGAAAACTGATTACAGGAGCGGGTCCAGAGGGTGGTGATTAATGGCATATTTTCTGAATGGTTTGGAGTTGTGAGTGGGGTACCCCAGGGGTCTGTCCTGGCACCAATTCTGTTTAACTTGTTCATAAGCTATACAAATCTTGTATAATAATAATAAAAAACTGACGATACAAAACTAAGCAGGGCAATAACTTCACAACAGGATATAGAAACTTTACATGAAGACCTAGATAAAATAGATGGCTGGACAGCTATTTGGTAGATTAGGTTCAGATGGGAAAATGTAAAGTAATGCACTTGGGAGATAAAAATATGCATGCAAGTTACACGCTGGGGGAAAATCTCTGGGGGAATCGAGGATGGAAAAGGATCTAGGGGTCCTAGTACATGACAAGGTCAGCAGACTATTAGCATGCAATGAAAAGGGTCTTTACTCAAGAGATAGAATTAGAAACCACTTAACCACTCATGCACATGGGTTTTTAACAGTATCAAAAAAACATTACATTGTAATTTGATAAAATGTATATTTTATATGTATGAAACATAAAATCACCAATCGGAATAACACATACTCCCTTTCTAAAAGAAATGATCCTTATAATAATAAAGTTTGGTGCACCTTATAAAGTATGTACCCCCCATCTGATACTATAATATTATACAATCAATCATGTCACAGGCCCAAAATAATCTCTTCTATTGGCTTCACAGGTAAAACAGAGGGAGGAAAGGTGTCGTCTCTATGTGTTTCACAGCTGGATATGCTGGTTCTTCAGGAGTCCAGTGTTTAACAGAGTCTACAGTAGTAAATACAACAATGATTATATAATATAATTATAGTATAACATAATAGTAATCTAGCTAGGTACTGGACTATGACAGTATGGAGATGGAGACATTGCTCTTTATTTATATCTCTTGTAGGCCTACTGAGGAGGCCCAGTAATGGGGCGCAATGCGTCTAGGGAGGAGCCAAGCCTTGTGACTTTATGCCGGGATTACGCTATACATGGTGGTGAGCTGGCTGGAGAGATCCTTTTAGTGCTGTTGATTTTATATCTTGTAAATGTAATTTTATTGCGGGGTAATTATTAACCTCTCTGGCGGTATGATTATTTCAGATTTTTGATGCTCAAAGTGGTACAATTGTTTTGCATGGAAATTTGGCTTTTTATATTGTAGGCCTGTAATTCTTAGGAATAACACCTAAATCTGTCCAAACAAGAGTCTAGTAGACATCCCGGGTATGATAAAGTTTGAAACGCGAAATCATAAATTATACTATAAAAAATACTTATAACAAATAATAATATAATAATAATAAAAATTATTCAATAATGTAATCAAATCAAAAACACAGAAATTTGCTCAGTTGCAGAATTGTCGCTGTCATTACTTTCAGTGTTTGATGACGAATTTTCCTACAAATCACTATCGCTCAATTCTGCAAGTGATTCTAATTATTTATCGCTGTTTTCTAGCTGGTCTAAAACCGCTTTTGATGTAAAGGGACAGTTTTGGTTGCTACGGACAATCTCCAGTTTCCAGGCAGAAAGAACAGTATTTATAATATAGAACTGCATGCAGGGCACTGGACAAACCACTAGGGACAAAAGGGATGTGAAATTATTGGATACAGTAATGTAATCTGTAAGATTACAGTGTACTGTATGTATTATGTGTGTTTCACTTTTTGAATTTGGTGCCGTTCTCCGTCCCCGTGTTTCGCAACGCTCCCAGGGAACGGAGCCCGGCGCTGTGATACATCGAACAGAGGACACAGCCGGCAGACACAGTGGGAGGACATCGCAGGATCCTGGGGACAAGGTAAATAACTGTACCAGGATACTGCTATGCGATCCCGAGTGTGGCTCGGGGTTACCACTTTTGGTACTGAAAAGCCACTCTGAGCCACACTCGGGATTACCGCCAGGGAGGTTAAAGCTATCAAACAGAGTACACTATGTCTATGCCCTTTTGCCTTATATGACATGTTGACATGTGAGCTGAATTGGAAGAGTGGTTCGGGCAGTGGACTGGTCTATTGGCAATCAAGGAGGAGACAAGATTTATCTGGGTGGGAGTTTGATGGATGTGCTGTTCATTGCTTTGAGGTGAGCAGGCACCCTATCTGGTGAAGGATAAGCACATTGCATGAAGAGTGAAGACATTGGATATTTTATCATATATACGGTATGTAACGGGTACACCCCCCCCCCCCCCCCGTGGGGGCTGCAGAAATTTTGTATATGGGGGCTGCTGAAATGTTGGATTGTCTGTCACCCTGCCCAGCCCGGCATTCACTTCTCAAACACTCAGAGACATAGAACAGTCCATGTGTTTTGTTTGTTTTTTGTTTTATTGAGGGGATTGAACTTAGATGGGGTAAGGGAAATATGGGATGCCCAGTAGAATTGGTAGAAACTGCTTGGAACAACTATATACAGTCCAGTATATACTCTCCATTTCTCCTCCTGTACATCGCCTCTCTCATCTTCAGGTCTTTCACCTCCTGCACATCGCTTCCTCTCTAATCTTCAGGTCTCTCACCTCCTGCACATCGCTTCCTCTCTAATGTTCCAGGTACAGCTAGCACAAAGTGGTTAGGCCTGACACTGGCTCAGCCAGACCCTAGCAATTGCCTTTTGCAGGCAGGGACTATAGGCACCTATAGTGTAGCAAAAATATAAGGTCTCTGGTGCTAGCTGTGCTACACATGGCTACTGAGCCCAGTAACCCATCTTCAGGCCCTGCCAGCCTGCCTGGCTGCAGCTGCCTCTTTCCACTGCCCTTCCCACAATCCACTCTTCTGGTTCTGCACCCATCTCAAACTGCAAACTCCCAGTTCTCTCAGGCATGACTCCCCAGTCCTCCTGACTGTTCTTCACTCATCTCCTGGCTGCGACCAGTTGTCCTCTCTGGAGTCTCTTAGCAGTGCTCTTATCAGCTGTCCTCTCTTTGCTCTCTCATGTGCCTCTCCTCCAGGATCTCTTCTCCTCCTGGCTGCACCCGAGCCCAGGCCCAAGGTCACCCACTCCCAGACTGGGGAGCTCCCAGTTGGCCCAAACAGCCTTCACACTCTCTCACTTCAGCTCTTCCACCGACAACTCCTCCCCAACTGGGCTGACCCTGGGTATTTAAGAAAGTCTGCCCCCTGCCAATCTAAGTTGGGGATTGGTCAGGGCTCCTTAGTATACCCCCGACACAGCTCCACCTCACCTCCTCTCTTTACAGAATCTTCTTGAAAGAAGAGGGAGGTCTTGGTGATGCTGCCTGTGAGTCACCAGCTGCTACACTGAGCCACTGCCAGCCCAGAATGAAAACAAACAGGCCTAGCAACCAGACAGACCTGCCTAAATTTATCTACTCTCTCTAGCACACTACTAGAGGGTGCTACATATATTTTTCATGTTATTTTTTCACAGTATTTTTGCTATTTTTCCATTTTTGGAAGTAATTGGACACATTTAATCATACCAATTGTTGGACACTTACCTTTATGGGACTTTGATTTGTTTATATGTGGATTTTAGTGTTGCGCTACACTGCATTTTCTTTTAATTTAATATTTTGGTGGTGTGAAATCATTGTACAGTGTTCGGCTGTGCAACACAAAACTGATTTATATTTAATATTCAGTATCATTATTTTGTGCTGATTGTATTTATCATTTGTATTGTACCCTTTGCCATTCACCCTTCCACTTCACCCAGTTCCTCACGGAACTGGCCTCTCTGCTTCACCTCATTTTTCACTCACACCCTCCTTCATCCCCTGTGCACCACATCCACAAGCCCTCCTTCCTTCAGTAGGTCCCTATATTGGGGCCTCTCAGTTTATTTCTATTTCTCTCTCCCACCCATTCTCCATCCTCACTTTTCCACTTGTACCAATTAGGGATGTTGTCGCTGCTGTTTTTATCATAATGTCCCTATTATTATTTTTATCTTCTTAGATGTTGATTACGGTCTTGCTCCTGACGAGTGACTTAAAGGTCCAGAAACACGTAGAGCTAACAACTACCGTTACAACTACCCATTCATGAATTCACTATGGCCGTTCTTCTCTACAAAGTATTAGTTCTCCTTTTTTCCTAATGTGATGCTTTAATGCATCCTTTTACTGATTTCAGTATTACCTACACTGCAATTAATCACGCCCTTATGTGACCCGTGCAACTGTAAAATACTGTATTACATTTTCTACTAGAGTCCAGATGCAAGTTTTTAATATTATTTTCCTACTTATCTTATCTCCACTATTATTTCTAATAATGCTGTAATGCGCTAGCTACTTTTATGAGTATTCCTACAATAAAATTAATCATGTTATTACGTGAACTGTGTATCTGTAAAATACTGTTTTATAATATGATAATGTATCTATATGTGATGATTTATCTTGAAACAATGACATACTATATGCAATGTATTTTCAATCTATGTTCTAAAAAAAATTTGACTCAATTAATAAACCACTTCTTAATTCATTTCTTTACTGCATCCGTGTGCTTCACTCAAAGTCCCGCCCCTTCAAAAACCACTCTACAATACTAAACGGGATGGAGGATGGGATGTAGTCGGCCCCCCATCCTCACTCAAAGTCCCACTTTTTCCATTCCTTTGTTCACCCTATAGGGATGGAAGCACACGGCTGCACCATTAATACTATGTTAGCATTTGCTATGGCTGCTCCACAGCCGTCCATGGTAATTCCTTATCCTCTTTCAATTTCCCTGTGCTATGGGTCTGTCCCACTGCACACATCATTTACACCACCAATTCCATAGTTCTACTTCCTATTTACTACTTTTTTTTACATTAATGTTGTTTTTTGTGCAGGGGTCACTGGCCGTTGCTTTTCTCTTCCTGTGCCGCCCTTGTCTTGTGCTGGAGCTGTGACGTGCACTGGAGGCTTCCCCCCCGCCCCCCCTTGCATGGGGTGGGCGGGGTTTTCCCCACTGCTTGTCAGCGTCATGCCTTATTGTCAGCTGGTTGGCGCCTTCGAGACGCCTATTTATCAGCCAGCATCATTTACCATCTGAGCAGTGGTGATTTCTGGTTGGCGCCCATGACTGGACACGCTGGGTTTGGCGGCCAGGCATCTGGTGTGTCCCCTGCTCCCCATCCTGCTTAGCAGCATGACGTTGGGGGCTGGTCTGGGTCGGCTATCCCTGCTGGGGCTTCCCCCCTAAACTGTGACCTGCACCTGCACCTTTGACTTTCCCCCTTACCACATCGTCTCCTTTTGGCACATTGGCCCAATTTCACCTGCACCAGGTAACACAGTCTTCACTTTTCAACTTCCATTTACCATCTCCAGCTTTTTCCCCCCCTCTCTTACCCTTCTCCCCCCCCCCCTTTTTCCTGTCCTTGTTCTCTCTTTCCCCTCTTGCTTTCCTTTCTTTTTCCAATTTTTTATTAATTTTTTTTCGCTCCTCTTTAGCACTTCACCCTTCCACTTCACCCAGTTCCTCACTCTTTTTACTCTCTGCTTCACCTCATTTTTCACTCACACCCTCCTTCATCCCCTGTGCACCACATCCACAAGCCCTCCTTCCTTCAGTAGGTCCCTATATTGGGGCCTCTCAGTTTATTTCTTCTTCTCTCTCCCACCCATTCTCCATCCTCACTTTTCCACTTGT
Source organism: Lithobates clamitans (assembly GCA_037952925.1). Lineage (NCBI taxonomy): Eukaryota > Metazoa > Chordata > Amphibia > Anura > Ranidae > Lithobates > Lithobates clamitans. Next base: position 3,573,104 of record JBBGZY010000044.1, read on the forward strand.
ACCAATTAGGGATGTTGTCGCTGCTGGTTTATGCTGCCTGGACAGGTCCCCTCAGCTCCGGGACTGACATTAGTGGCCGGGTTGACTTGCACGGCTGTGCTCCCCGCTCTGCGCAACCACACGCATGTAAGTAGTAAGGACAAATGTATGGATGTGTGAGGGGATGTTGCACATTCCCTGCATTTGCCCACTCATCTTCCAGATTGTCATAATGTCCCTATTATTATTTTTATCTTCTTAGATGTTGATTACGGTCTTGCTCCTGACGAGTGACTTAAAGGTCCCGAAACGCGTAGAGCTAACAACTACCGTTACAACTACCCATTCATGAATTCACTACGGCCATTCTTCTCTACCAAGTATTAGTTCTCCTTTTTTCCTAATGTGATGCTTTAATGCATCCTTTTACTGATTTCAGTATTACCTACACTGCGATTAATCACGCCCTTATGTGACCCGTGCAACTGTAAAATACTGCCTTACATTTTCTACTAGAGTCCAGATGCAAGTTTTTAATATTATTTTCCTACTTATCTTATCTCCACTATTATTTCTAATGACGCTTTAATGCGCTAGCTACTTTTATGAGTATTCCTACAATACAATTAATCATGTTATTACATGACCTGTGTATCTGTAAAATACTGTTTTATATTATGATAATGTATCTATATGTGATGATTTATCTTGAAACAATGACATACTATATGCAATGTATTTTCAATCTATGTTCTAAAACAAATTTGACTCAATTAATAAACCACTTCTTAATTCATTTCTTTACTGCATCCGTGTCCCGCCCCTTCAAAAACCATTCTACGATTTATATTTAATATTCAGTATCATTATTTTGTGCTGATTGTATTTATCATTTGTATTGTACCCTTTGCCATCTTACTGCAGCAGGTTTAAAGGACTATAATAAAGGGCCCCAACATTTACCGGCAGAAGATCAATTTTAAGGACTGCCCCTATCATCCATTTTGCAAGGTTTACCATTTATGTCGCTCAACGCTGACAGTGCCTTCTCAATCGGTTTAAGCCTAGCACAGACGTTAGTGCACACTGGCTCCTGCATTGTTAGATCAAGTCGTTACTGCTCACGGTTGCATTTCAGGTGGCACTGCTACTGTTTATGCTGATCTGGGTATTCAATGCCATTTATACTTAGCCCTCACTGTTAGACAACTTTACTGAGTAATACTACATTAAAGTGTTACTAAACCCAGAACCTGCATTTACTATATCTGGTCTCCCACAGTAATCAGAACATGGAAATGCAATTATTTTAGTAAATATAAACTGCTAAATACATTTTCACATCAGCAGTATATAGCAGCCTTGTGATCAGTTCCTAGTAAAGTTTGTAGGAGGAGTTTTCATTCTCTCCTGACCCTCTGTCTGGACAGTGCTGATTAGCCCTGTGCTGATCACATGCACCCTCCCAAGAAAAAAAAAATCTAGCAATACATACCGTGCTGAACATGTGCAGCCCGTCCCCTGGCTCTGTAAATATCAGGTTATTTTTTTGGAGACAGTGGAAGAAGAGGAGAATCAGAAAGACAGGATCAAACAGCTTTTATACACAATGCAAAGGAATAAACTCTTAGGTTCCACTGTGTGTTTAACAATCATGCGTTACTGCATATACAGACTGATTGTGGGTTTAGTAACACTTTTAGTTTTTACTTGCTACCTGCTTTGGTGCCTGATTTCAAGAAAGCACTATTATTGAGTGATTGGGAATTGTTTTCCATGTTTTAAATTATTTTCTTGCTTTTATACTTAACCTGGTATGCCAGAAGGAGAGGCCCTTGCAGAGGTTGAGGCAAAAAACAGAGGACCCATAAGGGCAATAAGCACAAATTTATATTTATAGCAACCATTTACATTTATATTTATAATTCTACCACTTTACAAAACTCTGGTTGGGCCTTATCTTGAATATACCATCCAGATCTGGTCACCAATCCTTGGGAATGATGTGCTGGAACTGGAAAGAGCCCAGAGAAGTGCAACATAGCTAATAAGGGGCCTGGAGAACCTATTCCAGTTATGAGGAACAATTACAAATGTTAAACTTATCCTGGAGAAAATTAAGAGGGAATATGATAGCAATATACAAATCCTTGAATAGCGACTCTAATATTGGGAGGAACATTTTTAATCTTAAGTATCTAAAGAAGACATGCGGCCACACATTCAAGCTGGACAAGAAATGGTTCAATCGTCAACTCCTTAAGGGTTTCTTTATTGTTACGGTGGTACGGATGTTCAATGCTCTTCCACAGCTGGTGGTTTCAGCGAAGAGTGTACATAAGTTCTAAAAACTTAGATGTGCTTCTTAGTGAACTCAGTATACAAGGATATGGAAAACAGTAGACACACACACACAGATTGAACTGGATAGACCCATGTCTTTATGCAACCTTACCAACTATGTAACTATTTAATATTTTTGACAACATATAGTCTTTGATAGGTATATGGTATGGTTGGTTCTTTCCAGTCACTTAAGACAACGTTTCTGGCTACTATCAAAATATTGTTATGTATTGAACTGAGTTTTGGGTCCAGCTTGAATAAAATATTGGGAAGGAGAAATTTAAGCTGTAAAAGTACAATAAGTGGGTTTACGTTTGTCAACTTTTTATTACTGTCTGCATCTCCATTTGGGAGGCGTTCTTACATCCTCTATGTTGGGTGTCAGACAGAACAGAAAGTGAGGGGACAAAGACAAAAATATTTTTTTGATGGAGTGAAAGGTTAAAACGGAATTCCTGGCAAACCTTTTTTTACCTGCCAAAGGATTTTTATTTCTGCCCATCCAATCCTAAGGTTTACACATGTCCATACAACCCAGTCCTGTCTGGCAGGGTAGGGGACCTGATCTGTTTCTGCTGCAATGTATCAAGGGCTCAAACATTGGACTTTGTTGTTGAATTTAAAAGACTTGTGTTTTATTTTTTTTGTTTTTCCAATTTTTTCAAAATTTTTATATTAATTTAGTTTTTGTGTCACATGTTTTTTTTCACCCTATAAGGTGGATAATTATATGGTTCTTGTGAGGATATCAATCAATGTCATAATGTTGAATATTTAAGTTCGTTTATACACAGCTCACAAGTTCACTTTAAGGGGATTAGCGCCCACTTTATCTGTTTGGTTTTTGATTATTAGTGTGGTTCACACCTAAAGGGGCAGCTGTCACACATATCTTTTTCACAACCCAGTATTAGTATAATCACGAAATAACTTTCTGCGAAGGCAGCGCTATTAGTGTTCTTAAATAATCAACTAGATAGTGTCCTTCTGTTGAATCAGTTAAAAAGTTCAAAATAAATATGTGTCATCCAAGAAGACTTAGTAACACTGTTGCAAATTATCCTTCCCAGTCTATGGTGCGTGGGATCTCTATGTGTAGGTAGGTGTGATTGAAGTGATGAAACGGGACATATAAACTTCCTCGGCTTTCAATACACATATAGATCACAAGTGAATTCTCTTATAGATTCAAACCTTACCAGACCATAGTGGGAAAAACAGCATGCGGACAAGATAGGCTCATTTCAAATAGCTGCCGTCCAAAGGAGGAGGAGGAGTTGTGTGGAGACACCTGTTTTGGAGAGCTGTGAGCATGCTGGAGGCTGCTAATCTAGCCAACAAGGACTGCTAAAACATTGGGGTGAAGACCCAACCATGAACTATGATTGAGCTGCTCCGAGAAAAAGACCGTTCTGCCTGTCAGTCATCGTCCTTCATCCACTGGACGCCAGGGATTCCTTTGGACGGCAGGTATTTGAAATGAACCTTGTCCGCATGCTGTTTTTCCCACTATGGTCTGGTAAGGTTTGAATCTATAAGAGAATTCACTTGTGATCTATACGTGTATTGAAAGCCGAGGAAGTTTATATGTCCAGTTTCATCACTTCAATCACACCTACCTACCCATAGAGATCCCACGCACCATAGACTGGGAAGGATAATTTGCAACAGTGTTACTAAGTCTTTTTGGATGACACATATTTCATTTTGAACTTTTTAACCGATTCAACAGAAGGACACTATCTAGTTGATTATTTAAGAACACTAATAGCGCTGCCTTCGCAGAAATTTATTTTGTGATTATACTAATACCTTTATTGATTTTCTCTTTAGGAAGTGTTTACGGCAGCAGCTGTTTATTATAGATCTGTAATTAGATTTGGTGTATGTATGTAGTTTTTTTTGTTTTTTTATTAATCATTAGTTGTCAGTGATACAAATTTTTATTTAACTGCACCCAGGAGCGCTTAGTGTTTGTAGTAAGTGACGCTTTGGGGATCTACAATTTTTTATATTTTTACAACCCAGTATTAGGTTGGCGCCATTTATATATATATTTTTTTAAATATTACAATTGTACCTTTATGGTAACAAGGGTGGCACAGTGGTGTAGTGGATAGCACTTTCACCTAACAGTAAGAAGGGTTGTTGGTTCGAATCCCAACCACAACACTACCTGCCCGGAGTTTGCATGTTTTCCCTGTGCCTGCGTGGGTTTCCTCCGGGTACTCCCCACACTCCAAAGACATGCTGGTAGGTTAATTGGATCCTGTCTAAATTGCCCCTAGTATGTATGAATGTGAGTAGGGACTGATGTGAATGTACAATGTATATCGAAAGCGCTGCATAAATTGATGGCGCTATATAAGTACCTGAAATTAAAAAAATAAACAAAGGGGGTTACATAGGCAGGCTAATTTCTAATTAAAGCATTCTATGAAAAGCATACAAGAATAGAATACAGTTTTATATAGAATTTACAAATGTCCTTTATACGAAGTAACCTGATTAGCTCATTGTCTTTGTTACTCTGCTCTCTCCAACTATCAGTATGCTCTTTATTCTGCTACACACCTGACTGCCTCCTTGTGCTGCTTCCTCTCTCACTGTGGAGCCCTGCTGTACAACATACTGCAACATCTTACACTGCTTTAATTTAAAAAAAAATGTATTTTAACTTCATTCATTACAGAACTACATTAATGTATGTTTTTTTTGTATTGTCCAGTTGTGTCAAAACCAGAAATCAAAAGAAATCTTCTCAACATAAATACTTCTAGTATTCAAAATGTGACTTCATTTTTCACCTTTCTGAATCTAACCACAACTACATAGAAGGTTTTGGCAGAAATTGAGTAAAGGCCGGTGTACAAATATGCCAGTTAGGAGATATATTTAAAATACGTGGCAAATGTAAGAGCCAGTAGGCCACATATGAGGCAACCACCACTGATGTAGGTCACTATAGATACAGACACAGGTTTAGCAGTCTTTATTGTTATTGAACAATAACATAAGAGTATATCAGGTGTACTCAAAAATGTGAAATGAATTGGTTCACACAGACTGATATGGCTAAGAATAACAAAGAGACATTCCCAATTGTAAAATACTTCAGTTTTGGAAACAAGATTTACTTAGGATTTACACAACCTCCCCATGCCTAAAAACGATTGCTTATACATGCCCCTAAAGAATTCAAAGAATGCTGCTAAAGACACATTTTACTTCATCTTAACAGGGGTGGGTTCAGTCCTCATAGCCCCACATTTACAATGTCCCTGAAAACACAATCCTTTGATGGTATGGTGTCTGTAGGGGATAGAAAATTCCTTAGTGGTCTGGTCCCTGCTGAAACAACAAACTGTTCTAACCTATCTTGTCTCCACACATCAGAAAAATTCAAGTGTCAGGAAGAATTCTATAAAAGGCACATTCTAAAAAAAGAAGGTTTCCCTCTCAGATGACACAAAGCACCAGCCAGAAAGATGCAATGTATTCTGACAGAAAGCAAGGCAGATACTGTCATATTTAAAGTGCTTAAGGCACCTGATAAGTTCAAATTCGGCAAGGAGTAATGGGACTGTTGCAAAATGTAACTAAATAATTATATAAAAGGGAATTTAAATAATTATTCTATAATATAATGTAATATCATACATCTAAGTGGAAAATGGTAGGTTTGTGAAGACTGCTATTCATAAAAAATTGTAAATTCTTTGTAAAATAAAAGTATGAATAACCATGCCAAGGAATATATATACTTTTACACAGTGGCGTCTGGTGCTCAAAATTATTTTTTTTGGGGGGGGGGGGGGGTGCAAAGAAACTGAAAAATACTAAATAAAAAACCCCAGCAATCCTCACTGTGCCCATCAAATGCAGCCACTGGACCCATCAAATACAGCCACTGTGCCATCAATTGCAACCTCACTGTGCCCATCAAATGCAGCCACTGTGCCATCAAATGCAGCCACTGTGCCCCATCAAATGCAGCCACTGTGTCCATCAAGTTAAGCCACTGTGCCCCATCAAATGCAGCCACTGTGCCCATCAAATTAAGCCACTGTGCCCCATCAAATGCAGTCAATGTGCCCATCAAATGCAGTCAATGTGCCCATCAAATGCAGCCACTGTGCCCCATCAAATGCAGCCACTGTTCCATCAATTGAAGCCATTGTGCCCATCAAATGCAGCCACTGTGCCCATCATATGCAGCCACTTGTGCCCATCATATGCAGCCACTTGTGCCCCATCATATGCAGCCACTCATGCCCCATCAAATGCAGCCACTTGTGCCCACTATATACAGTCACTTGTGCCCCATCAAATGCAGGCACTTGTGCCCATCAAATGCAGCCACTTGTGCCCATCATATGCAGCCACTTGTGCCCATCAAATGCAGCCACTTGTGCCCATCAAATGCAGCCACATGTGCCCATCAAATGCAGCCACTTGTGCCCTATCAAATGCAGCTGCTTGTGCCATCAAATGCAGCCACTTGTGCGCATCATATGCAGCAACTTGTGCCCATCATACGCAGCCACTTGTGCCCCATCAAATGCAGCCACTTGTGCCCATCAAATGCAGCCACTTGTGCCCATCAAATGCAACCACTGTGACCCCCGCCCACCTGCTTTCTTCCCAGCATTTACCCCATCTTGGTGGCGGGTCAGGCATCGGGTGACGGTGGCGAGCTGTGGGACAGCTCCTGTGTCCTTCCTGCTTCCCCCTTCTCTCTTCCTCTGTTCTGCTAGGCGTCCAATAAGGGCACCTGTGCCTTCAGCCAATCAGGTTCAATGCATGAATCTATCCATTAGTCATATAGGGGGGTGGCGTGATGGAGGGGGCGACGCTCGTGCGCCCTTTACATCTCAAACATGTGACCTCCTATCCTTGTTTACCTTTATGGACTAGATCAGTTTTTACTTTTGTCATATGGACCTATTGATTCAGCAGTTTATACTCTAGACACAAAAGAAGATGAAAACAAAAACACATTTTCAGGAGTTAGTGATTAGTGTTAACTTATAACAAGAGCAAATGTTATTCTTTGATTTGTGTTGTTTTAACGCATTGCAAAATGCACAAATTGAAAATCCACATAGACAATCAGCAAAAATAGCTAAGAAAAGGAGGAAGAAGGTATTGCAGGCCAATTCTGGGTTAAGAAACACTAGAGCAAAATACCTATTTTTACAATGCATTTATTAATGAAGCTTGCAAGTGCAACCACTGTTTTCTGGCTTCATTCACAAAGGTGCCCTGAAAGACAGAGCAGGTCCTGGCTGTCAAGCTAAAAAAACATGGAAAAGAACTGCATTTTCTTTTAACGTGCACATACAAACACTAGATGTGTATATAAAAATATTTGCATATTCATGACTGAAAGTGCTTTGTGTTATAGGATCTTCCTTTAAAGAGCTGTTCCGGACAATCACTAAAATAATAAATATAACTACTGCCTATTTTGGAGTATTGTTCTGCAGATACATGCCTAATGCACAAGCCTTGTAGGACATACCGTATATATATATACTCAAGTATAAGCTGAGTTTTTCAGCCCATTTTTAGGTTGAAAAACCCCCCCTCGGCTTATACTCGAGTGAGCCGTACCTTTTATTACTAAAACAGCGTGTGTTTCCGTGTTTAATGCATTCTGTTCGGCCGTCCATTGAAACAAAGCCCGCCCGGCCTCCTCCTCGTTAGTGATAGGCGAAACACTGATACAGTTACCCAGCATCGTACCAGTGTTCCTCTATCAAGGACGGATGAGAAGGAGGCGGGGCGGGCTTTGTTTCAATGGACGGCTGAACAGAATGCATTACACATTACCTTTCATTAACAGTGTGTGTCCCGCTGTGTAATGCATTCTGTTCAGCCATTCATTGAAACAAAGCCCGATCCTCTGGCTTGACCCTTTGGCTTGCACCTGACTTCCTCCCGCCTGCTCCCAGCATCTGACCCCAGCCTGGCTTTTGGACTCTGCTTATCTTGCTCCCTGTACTAAGACGCAGCTGATCTTAGGTCATTCTGATCCTGGACTGTCTCTCTGTGAATGACCCCTGTACCGACCCGGCTTGTTTTGACCTGCTCTTCCCGATCCTCTGGCTTGACCCTTTGGCTTGCACCTGACTTCCTCCTGCCTGCACCCAGCATCTGACCCCGGCCTGGCATTTGGACTCTGCTTATCTTGCTCCCTGTACTAAGACGCAGCTGATCTTAGGTCATTCTGATCCTGGACTGTCTCTCTGTGAATGACCCCTGGCCTGGCTCCTGGCTCCGCTATTCAGTTATTCCACTGGACTCTGTCTCTGGACCTTTCAAGCACGCTTGTCCCCAGCAACCGGGGACCCATGCTTCTGTGGGCACCACACCTGCTGTTCCACCTTCAGTGGTGTGCTGCGCTCGGCCGCAAGGGGAGCCCTCCCAGCATCTCGGCCTCCTACCAAGTTACTGACACTCGGCTTATATTCGGGTCGACTTATACGGTAATGCAAAAAGAAAAGACAACTAAAAAAAAAGTTATTCAGCAATCTGCAGTATAATAATGTACTTTGCATTCCTGAATCTTTACCCAGTCAGCATATGAAAGCAGCACCTGCAGATGGTGATGTAATTTTTATGTTTTGTCATTTCATACAGACATAGAGGATCATTGCAATGATATCTGCAAGTATAAATTAGTAGTTGTATGCTAAGATCCATTCCCACCATTACAAATTTTCTGTATTCATCACCACTCTATATATAACGTGAACAAAAATGAATCTCCCAATCCAGAAGGCAAAGGTTGGGAGATTTGTTTTTGTTCACGGTATATATAGAGTGGTGCACTGGTAGCACCTGCAGCATGGGAGTACATTGACATATTTTATACAATAAATTTGAAGTTAAAACGTTATCACACTATCTAGCCTACTATTTTTTATATATATGATCTGAGGACAACCATATGGAAGCGCATGAGGATACACAGAGTCCATTAACCTTGAGCCCAATGAAGGTTTCATTGCTTGTCTCACCAAACTTAACTGTGCGGTCGCATCCCCTGAGGTGAGCGCAATCACACGGGGGGGAGCACGTGTGAAAAGTCACCAAGGGTTTTATATCTGAAGCACTATCACAAGTCACTGAGGAATTTTCTTTGGAAGCACTATATATAGATCGATCGTTTAAGGATTGAATTTTTATGTGTAAAATTTGTTCACATTGATTTATCGCACTTGAATATTTATAGCACATATTTAAATATTCTATATTTTTATATATTCTTTTGTATTTGCACCATATGAATTGGAATTGTTTTATATTCATTGTGTTATATTGTAGCAGATTAATTTACGTAGTGGTGCACAACATTTATTTATTTTTGTACTTGCATTTTATGGATTGATAGCAGGTTTGAATATTTAGTTTGCAGTATTAGGCTCCATGCACACTGGAGCTCATAAACGGCCGTCTTTTGGAGTTTGGGCGTTTTTTTTAAAAACCCATAAACTCCACTCTATGTTATCCTATATGTCCATGCACACATGGAGGTTTTTGGACATTTGTCAGCAGTGGAGTTTATGGGCTGTTTTCTGAATGCCATAAAATTACGTTCAAGAGCAGTCCTAGAAATGCCAGACACCAGTAAAGTGTGTTAAACGAGGGTTAATTCTGTAAAAAGAGCATTAAGCCTCGTTAGGCGTTTCTCTGCCTCTATTCAAAATCAATGGTTCCCTATGGGAGCCCATTGATTTGAATAGAAGTAGCACCAGAAGTTGGATCATCATGATCCGACTTGCGGTGCGACTTATGTGCTGAGGATGAAGGGGAACCCCGCCAAAATGAAAAAAAAATTGGCGTGGGGTTCCCCCCTCGGGCGATACCAGGCCCTTTGGTCTGGTATGGATTTTAAGGGGAACCACCTACGCCAAAAAAAGGCGTGGGGGTCCCCCCAAAATCTATACCAGACCCTTATCCGAGCACGCAGTCCGGCCGGTCTGGAAAGGTGGTGGGGAGGAGCGAGCGCTCCCCCTCCGGAACAGTACCAGGCAGCATGCCCTCAACATGGGGGGGTAAGGTGCTTTGGGGCAGGGGGGCTCTGCGCCCCCCCACCCCAAAGCACCTTGTCCCCATGTTGATGAGGACAAGGACCTCTTCCCGACAACCCTGGCAGTTGGTTGTTGGAGTCTGCGGTCGGGAGGGCTTGACGATATCTGGGAGCCCCCTTTAATAAGGGGGCCCCCAGATCCCACCCCCCCACCCTATGTGAATGAGTATGGGGTACATCGTACCTCTACCCATTCACCTGGAAAAAAAGTGTCAAAAATAAAACACACTACACAGGTTTTTAAAGTAATTTATTAGGCAGCTCCGGCGGTCTCTTCCGACTTCAGGGATCTCTCACGATTTCTTCTTCCTTCTCCAGATCTTCTCCATTCTCTCTTTGATTCTTCTTCCGCTGTCCGGTGTCTTCTGCCGAGCTCCTCTGCTATCTTCTGCTCTTTTGCCCGCTCTTTTGCTAGCTCTTGCCCGGTCTTCTCCATTGTCTTCTTATTTCCTCTGCTCTTCTTCCGATGTTGACGTGGCGATCTCTCTCGCTGTAATGCCGTGTGCGCGGCGCGCAACGACTTATATTGGCATGGGGCTTGGTCACCGGGTGATGTCATCCGGTGATCCCGCCCCTTATGACTTCACCATCCTTCTCTTCTCGGGTCCCTCTTTGCTGCTCCTGGCCCTTCCCCCCTATCGAGTGCCCCCACAGCCAGCAGCTTCCTATGGGGGCACTGGGGCTGAGTCACAGCTCTGTGTGTCCATGCAGACACGAAGCCCCAACCCGACCCTGCCCCCTCTCTCCCCTGATTGGCTAACTGACTTTGATTGACAGCCACGGGAGCCAATGGCACCGCTGCTGTGTCTCACCCAATCAGTAGGAGAGTCCCGGATGGCATAGACATTTGTGGACATCGCTGGAGAGAGATGGGGCTCGGGTAAGTAATTAGGGGGTGCTGTGGTTGCTACTACACACAGAAGGTTTTTTTTATCTTAATGTATAGAATGCATAAAGATAAAAAAAAAATTCTGCCTTTACAGCTCCTTTAAAGCGGTAAATACCTCTTAGTGAATGAAGCCCTATATAATTTATTATACCAGTATTATACTATTTTTTATACCATTTTATTATTATACCATATAATACCATAATGTCCCATAGGCCCCGCCCTGGAAACCTTGCCAAAAAACTCCCTGTTAGCAATCCCCACGTCCTGCCTTGTTGCTAGGACCAAGCCTCTAACAGTTTTTAAGTACTAGCAGCAAAGAAGGTAGGGTTGCCACCTCATCTCTTTAAACACAAACACATATTGATTACACAGGTTCTGTGGCTGATTAAGGTGCTAATTAAACTCACTTGGTGCCTTATCTGCATTAAATTAGCGTCAGAATCTGTGTAATTCATATGTGTTCGGGTTTAAAGGGATGAGGTGGCAACCCTAAAAGAAGGACATTGGAGTTGCAAGCTAAGGCCTCATGCACACGAGACGCCGGTGCAAACTCTGCTGAACACATGTTTTTAAAAGCTGAAACCGGCGTTTAGAAATGCCCGTTTTTCTGCGTTTGCATGCCGCGTTTAGCCGCGTTTGCGTCTAGAAGTGTCTGCAGAGCAGAGAATTACATTTTGCGACCCAACTTTGGGGCCCCGTATCTCAGGGCCACTTAGTACTAGGAACCCCAAATTTGGTGTGCTAACACAGTGGTACCCGCGTTTAGCCATGTTTGGCATCTGAAACGTGGAAAACTTTTGCGTCTGAACCAATTTTTTTGCTTCTGGAAAAACGAGGTTAAACGCAACTGCCTAAAAACGCCAAAAAACGAGACTGTGTACATGGACACATAAGATAACATTGAATGGGTTCAGGGGCAGTTGAAAAAAGTGTCCAACTGCCTCTGAACACGAGTTTAACAGTGTCTCGTGTGCATGAGGCCTTAGAGTTTTCCAGCCATTCTTTGAGGAAAGGGTCACCTGATTAAAAAGATGCTGTCATCAACCCTGTGTAAGCACTGACACCATCCAAAGGTGAGATTACCACAGCAGCAGGTCAGTGGGGGGGAAAGTATTAGCGGATCAGAGATTGGCTTGAAGGAAACTCTGTCACCTTGCTCTGAATCGGCAAAGTGACACATGCACCAGGCGCTGAGTAACTGTGTCTAAAAGATATTTTTCTACATCTCATTTTAATGGTATAAGAGTTTGATATTTGTCAGTATAGTTGCTGAATTCCCATGATTTCATTTTTACTGACTTATTCTTCACTCACAGGTTATAATAATTTATGGCAACAAGATGTGAGATGCTAAGAAAAACAGATGTTGCATTTTCTCAAGGCTAATTTGGTGATTCAGCGGGAAATGAGCTGGAGTCAACAGGTGTGTGTGTATGAAGTACCAAACTAAGCCAGTACATGAAGAAGAATTAATGCCACTATAGAATCCCCGCTTCAACATCCTTACATTAGGGCGTAAACCCAGTCTGCATTCACATGAATGAGCTGAAGAGTAGCCTATGTAGTGACTGGAAACAGGTTTTCTGTTATGCTTTTGTGCAGCTGCTAAAATATCTAGCCTGAAACAAATATGGTTCTTTTCTATTATATTCAGAATTTCCTGAGTAACAGCTGTACATTAAAATGATGGTGTGGTACGTTTCATTCAAACTATTTACGATCACACATTGAGAACATTTTTTTACAATGATCCTTTTTGCTTTTTTGGTGATGCCAGGGCAACCCTATTATAGTGTCCTCATTTTATATACTGCAGGTACCTAACATCCACGTGGTCAAGGGAAAATAGTATTTATAGTACCTAACTTCTCTGTATCTGGTTTACATTAGATATTAGTGAAAAAATATGTTTTAAAGATAACCCATCCCAAATAAAATACAAGTCATTTTGTGATATCGGTCTACGAATACTAGTGACTTTCTAAAAATGAGTGGTTTCTGAGTCACTAACCTAGAATAAGCATGCAATGATTGAAACCAATAATTTTTCCTCTGCTTATGTGTTCCAGGTTGGTGCCTCAGTAAATATTCAACGTGAAAGCCAGGTAAACAGTATTATTAGAAGTAGAAGTCAGCAATGACAGCCTTCTCATTCTCCCTGCATAGGTTTTCTAAGGACAAATGTTACATTATTTGCATCACCATCATGGTTGCATTATTTGTCAATAATTAATATTTTCTTATGAAGGGACCTTGGGCAGAAAATGGTGTATAGTGTATAGTACAATAGTACAGTAAAACCTTGGATTGAGAGTAACTTGGTCTGAGAGTGTTTTGCAAGACAGGCAAAAGATTTTTTTTAATAAATTTTGACTTGATAAACGAGCGATGTCTTGACATACAAATAGGGTCATGCTTTTATACTGAGTATAAAAGAGAAGAGAGGTACCTCTAAGTGTAGCAATATGGTTACATGTAATGATGATACAACAGTTAGCAACTCACATGGTTGATGATTAACCCTTAAATGACCAGGCCATTTTTTGCGATACGGCACTGCGTCGCTTTAACTTACAACTGTGTACAGTCGTGCGACATTGTACCCAAACAATTTTTATTTTTTGAGCTATAAACAAAAAGAGAGCAAAAATTTGGGAAACAATATTTTTTACCTTTTGCTATAATAAATATCCCCCCAAAAAAGTGTCTTCTTCTATTATGGCCAATATGTATTCTTCTACATATTTTTGTTAAAAAAAAAAAAAAGACAATAAGCGTATATTGATTGGTTTGCGCAAAAGTTATAGCGCCTACAAACTATGGGAAAGATTTATGGCATTTTTATTATTTTTATTTTTTTTACTAGTAATGGCGGCGATCTGCGATTTTTAGTGGGACTGCGACATTGCGGCAGACAGATTGGACACTTTTGACTCTTTTTTGGGACCATTGACATTTATATAGCAATAAGAGCTAAAAAGAGCCACTGATTACTGTATAAATGTTACTGGCAGGGAAGGGGTTAACACTAGGGGGCGATCAAGGGGTTAACTGTTCCCTAGGGAGGTGTTTCTAACTGTGGGGGCAGTGTACTGATAGGGAATAGAGAGAGATCATTGTTACTGATTACTAGGAAAGGCAGATCTCTCTCTAATTCCCTGACAGAACGGGGATCTGTCTGTTTACATTGACAGAATTCCGTTCTGTCTCTCTCAGGAGCGATCTCGGGCCGCCGCCGGACATCGCGGCCACCGGCCACGTACATGGGGACCGACATCACACGCCACTTTAAGGAGTATAGGGGGCAAGCGCGACCGCCGCAGATGCCATACAGCTACGGCGATTCGTGCAGGGCAGCCGCCCTGCCGCTGTATAATGGCGGTGGCTGGTCGGCAATTCGGTAAAACAGGCACATCTAAGTATGCAGGCATCCGGGGTAAAGCTGTCCACATAGACCGTCATCTGCACTGCCATCAACGTCATCCCTTCCACGCTGCGCTCCACAACCGCTTTAAGCCTCGCTTTCAGATCAATCTACTACAGGGTAGTCTTCCCAGTCACCATTGCAGACTGTCAGCGGTGAGAGCCAGCAGTGCGGAGGACGGTCTATGTGGACAGCTTTACATCGGATCCCTGCATGGATTTTGCTTCTAATTCCCTTGTGGAGGCTGCTATTTGTTGACGGACATTTTATGATTACACAACCTGGTCACATTGCTATAATCTTTTTATATGGACTATAAACTAAAGGACTTGACATAAACATGAAGGCCATGAATAAATGGTTGTGGAACGAATCATCAGAGTTTCCATTATTTCTTATGGGGAAATTTGCTTTGATATACAAGTGCTTTGGATTACAAGCATGTTTCCAGAACGAATTATGCTCGCAATCCAAGGTTTTACTGTATCTGGAAGATTATGAGGGAAAGCCCTTTATGGAAGAGTCAAAGCTTAGATAACAGTACACCTGTGTTTTATTTTTTATATGGAGGAATGTTTGAAGGTTGAAAATCAGAACCTGAGTTCTCCAGTTAAGGTGCTTGTATAGACCAGCTGTTGTCTAACTGTGAGGCCTGTTTCACCAGTGGAACTGTTTTATCTTTTGGAGTATACAAGCAACATATTTGTACAGTAGCCTGAAGACCCAGTGGCCAGAAAACAGTGGAAAGCAAAGTAGAGGAGAATACTCTGGCTGTGTTCAAGTAGTATTTAGCTCCATGAAATGTGGAATGGGAATTACAAGGTGAAAAAGCTCTGTGCTCAGGTCTTTACTGGGTGGGCCTGGGGCAGTAGCAGAGTGTCTGGCAGGACATGCTAAAGCTGGTAAAGTCAGAGTAAAGGGCTACTAGCGCTATAGCAGGGCTTCCTTGGCACAGGCTCCATAGCTAGTAAGAACAGAGCAAGGAAACATAAGGGAAACTCAAATGATGTGATAGCAGTACTCTATCTCTGTTGTTCTTGGGTGGCAGGCACTGTGAAGCCAGTTAGGGAGACAGTACATTCTGAGAGTGGTGAAAAAGATGGGCACACGGTTGTGTGTAGAAAGTGGAGAAGAAGGTGGACTGAAGGTGAAGAAGTAGAGTCTGGACTGGGTGGGTGAACAATAGAATAAAGAGATTGAGTTAAAACAGACAAATTGAGTATGTATGCACCAAAAATAGTGATAAGGCAATGGAGATCAGGGTAAGAGGTTGATTTACTAAAGGCAGACTTTTCATTTTGCAAGGAAAGTGCACTCTGCAAAGGAATTTTACCCATAACTAAGTGAAGCAGGTGAAGCTCTGCTGACTTCCATTATGCAATCATGTGCAAGCAAAAATGATTATTATTTTTTTTAATTTTTCTTTCACATATTTGGATATGCTTTGCAGAGTAAAATTTTGCCACATTTATTAAGCTCTAGGGAAAATTCCTTTTGAAATGCAACTTCTTTTGCAAAATGAACCTTGCCTTTAGTAAAACAACCTGATTGAATCCTCCTCTAAAGCAGCTCTATTTGCCGAATGCTCTAATGACAAGCAAACAGCAATAACAGAATCCACAGTATCAGGAGAACAGACTCCAAAAACCCAATAATGTAGCTCTACTTCAACAAATCTATCTATTATGTTGCAATTTTCTAATGTATTATCTCATTTCACTACTGTATTGACTTTTTTTCTTCAAATAAAAGCAAAAGGGAGACCTTCTGAGATGGCTTTGCTCCCAGGGCCTGATCACTTGTGTTTCAGGGAGGACATCATGCTCTTTATAGTGTAAATCCAGGCAGAAAAGAAAATATGGCTTTAGCAATGATGTCTGTAGCCCACATTTTCACTTGTAGTGCCTTCTTGGCTATTGGGGTTCCCAAAACCAAGTGTGAAGCTGTCAAGTAGAACATTGCAGAAGAACTCTGCTGCCAGCTTCATGAGCTTCAGGCATTGCAAAGGGTTTGCAACCAGTACTAAAATAGATGTTACTTTACTAAGGGCAACATTGAATGTTGGAAAATTGCCCTTACCTTCATGGATAGGGACTTGAGAAAGTGCTATTGTCCTAATTTTAAATGGATTTAAATGAACTTATTTGGGTGTCAGCATAACTGAGTTTCGTCAGGGTCAGTAAAATATAGAGCCCTGAACCTGGATCAAGCCTTTTCTCTTTTCCCTATCCACAATTTATTGTGCGCAGAATGAGCAGTTTTTGCAAAGTCCTTATAAAAAAGAAATGAGTATTTAGAGAAGATATGCCTTGAGTCCCTCAGCTGTAATTTGCTGTCAGATGAAGCCCTGTCTGAAGTAAAGTAAAACAGCTGCTGTGAGTCAGGTAAACCTTCTCCAGAGATAGAACAATCTATACAGGCTTCTATGGTGGTCTTTAACCAGTCAAAAAACTACTGAACTTGGGGAACCAGCATGGCAACAGAAATGCAGTCATCTAAAAGGTGATGCTCACATGAGGTGCACCTGTGTTATCTAGACTTTCTGCTCCTAATACATGACTCCTTAAAGTTAGAATAATTCAATGAATGAGATTTGGGAAAACAGAAAGAAAATTGGTCTCAGGTCTTTGGTTATTCAGGTAGGAAAGCAGATACAGGAGTCACATACTGTAAGCATTATAAGAAATTAGTGCACAGCGCAGAAGAGGTATGAATCATTCAATCTACAAGCCTGTAGTGGAGAAAACCTACCTGAGACAGGAATACTGTTTACGAATTGTCACATGGAAAGTGCTGACAAACTGTAATGAAAAGGAATCCATATCCAGTTTATAAGAAATAAGCATTTCACACACTATACCTTAAAACCTGAATCAGGCTCCTAAAAAAGGAGCCTAATATTTTAAGGTCTGCTGCGGGTGTGAACTGATAAGGCAGACACTAAAACCTAGTATACACGGGCCAAATATTGGGCGTCATCAGCCAGTTCAATAAAAACCATCCGACATGCGACCCGTGTGTATGCCAGCTGGTCCGACAGAAGCCGGCTGTTCAACTGGCTTCTGTCGGACAAGCATGCTGGAAAACCTGGAGCTGACCGTCTCCCAATCAGCGCCCTCAGCCAATAGCTGAGAGTGCTGACTGGAGTGTTCTGGTGGGTGTCAGAACACAAAATAGCTCAGCAGGGGAGATCGCTTCGCTGTACTAACATCAGATTGTTAGTACAGCGGCTCCGATCTGAGCTGTCAGTTTTTGGGGCTAAATGAAAAAAAATAGTAGTATGTACAGTTCTATGCTTAAGAAGCCAAAATATGCCACCCAATATTCCTTGATATGCAGAGTCTACCTTAAGTGAGAGAAGCCAACTAAAATCCTAGCCTCTTCCTTCTTCTCAGCACCACCCTTTTTCTCAGAGTGTGTTATTTTATTACAAGTACTTATAAGAAGTCATAAATGTACACATTCACATCAGTCCCTACACATACTAGGACCAACTTAGACAATAGCCAATTGACCTACCAGCATGTCTTTGGAGTGTGGGAGGAAACCCACGCAGGCACAGGGAGAACATACAAACTCCAGGGAGGTATTGCCGTGGTTGGGATTCAAACCCACAACCCTAGTGTGGGCAGAAGTGCTACCTACTTAACCACTGTGCCGGACTCAGCTGGCTTTGAGAGTAGGTAGTAACATGTCATCTTGAGTACCTAGAGCAACAGCCATTTTTAGGGCAGATTGCAGAAATCATGCAATGCTGGTTTCTTCAGACATTTACACAGTCAAAAACACCCTTCTGAACTCTGGTGATTCTCAAATAAAAAAAATCAGCTCGTAAGACTGGCAGTCTACCTCATCACCACAGGATTGTTGCATGAGCACAGGATAGCACACTCTATCCTTACTGGCTGAGTAACTAGAAGGGAAAATATGAGTTTGAAGCAATCAGTATGATTTGTAGAATTGTGTTTTATGCAGTAAGGGGTTTTCTTTTACTTTCACTTTCAATGATAATGGTAAACAGGACAAATAGAGAGGATGAATCTCCTTAAAGCAGTAGTAAACCGCCGGATGCACGCGGGAGCCACTGTTCACAGCACAGGACTCTGAAGGTACGGCACGGGTATGCAGTTCCTTCTGAGCACATGCGCCGGTGACATCACTGGCAGCTTCACAGGTAAATATCTTTCTACCTAAAGTTAAGCCTTTTTATAGGCTTACCTATAGGTAAAAATCAACCAATGGAGTTCACTCCAACTTTAACGAGTGCACAGACAGCAATAAAAACTGACGAGCATTCTTATTCTCCTACACTAAAAAAAAGTTCTACCTTTAGTTATACTTTAACTGCCACTAATGTTGAGCTTGTTAAGCCCTGATAGGTTTCTGAGAGGAAATTGACTATATATATATATATATATATATATATATATATATATAAGCTCTAATGAGCAGGGCCCTCTGATTCCTCCTGTATTGAATTGTATTGTAATTGTACTGTCTGCCCTCATGTTGTAAAGTAAAGCGCTGCGTAAACTGTCGGCGCTATATAAATCCTGTATAATAATATAATATATATATATATACACACAGTATATACACACACTGTATATACTCTCTGTTTTAGGACATAATAGGACAGCACATTCTGACATAAGAAAAATAAGTAACCATGGGCACTAAATATGGTATATGTATAGGCAATTAAGAGGAGGACAAAGTCAAACATGGAACCCTTGTGCAGAAATTATGTTATGCCCTACTACTTTGCAATTGAGAGCCAATGAGGTCTGAAAACAACATATACAGTAGCTGTAAACAGCTATCAAAATGCCAGATAAACAATACATTATAGTTGAGAGAATTTAGTCTTTTTCATTAAATAATGATTCATAACATCATACTTCATTAATAGCTCAGTAAATTACCTTATAAAACTTTCATCAGATTAATGCCCATTTCATGCAAAAAAATGCAAAATATGGTTTATGTTTGTGAAATAAACCTTTTTATGTGGAAATTAGCCTATAAATATAATAATATATTTAATAAAATAATTCTATCACAGTAAATTATACCTACTTTGCCATGCCATGCAAGCATGACTGTTGACTTTTTTTGTAGCTTGGGATCTCTGGTGAATTATCACAATGAGAACCCAATGCTGATATCTTTCAGCGCAAAGATGTCAGTACAAGTGTGAGGATTTGATGTAGCTGCTCCCAGTGTAGTACAAGGGTTTAGATTAGTCTTATGGTTTAGTTTAGGTGTTTTGTTATGGTCAGGGATTAATGGATTTAGTTTAAATTTTAGGGTTAAGTTTAGGTTTTATAGGGGGAGGTTAAGGGTCAGGAGATCACATGAGGCATTAGATTCAATGTTTTGGGGGAATTATATGTAAACCCAATCATCAAAATATCATATAAGCTTTAACATATCAAAGTTATTTTCACTATTTAAATTTAAAGCTTTCATTTTAATAATGCTTTTGATTTGATTAACTTTTAACTATATCCATTGGCTTGTGGAAATGTGCTTTGTAAAAAAACATTTTGCTTTAAATGGTTTTGGGTTGTTGCAAAAATTAACCTGTTTGTGACAATGTTCTGTTTCTGGCCACAGTAGACAATAAAGTATCTATTGCATACAGTGTAGTTTAGTCCAAAAATGGCTTCTTCCCCATCTACATAAGAAGCTTGCACATCTGCTGTAGAACAATTGTCAGCAAGTTCTGCAGCTCACAGTTGAAAAAGAAATTTCAGTTGCAGATAACTTATATAACTTTGCTGTCAACATTTACACTGATTGAAGGTCATCCTGTATTGCCTTTCTGATATTTGACTAAAGTACCCATAGCACTTCTACAAGCAAGCAATAGTGCTTCCTGATTCATGTATGTGCAGAGGGTGCTTCTAGAAGGGAAGCAACAGAAGCTATAGCTTTGTAGCTCACATTGAGGGAGCTTTCCAGTGTACCATACGTAAGGGCTAAGTCCACCTTTTTCAAAAAATAATAAACGAACATGTATTTGCTTAAAAAATGAGCCTGCTAAGCATTGATACTGCAATCACTGTGTGGGTGGGCCTTCATGGTCTCCATGGTCTTCAAAGTTGGAGTAATTATCCTTTAACCGATGCAAATAGAAAGTGTCAAGCCAAATAGTTTTTTTTATTATTATAGAACTCAATAGTAAAATCATCTTAATCAATAGTAATAATGTTTACTGAAAATTCAGCTTTGCTTTAAGAAGAGAAGTTTACCTTTTTTCCATGTGGTAATTGGAACTGCCCTTGCACCCATGTGTGAGATGCAAACCCACATTTAAATATTGTGGTGTATTGGTTTATCTCTTGCCAAAATGAGCTAATGCAGCAATCCCTGAAAAAAAAATCATTTTGCTGACATCACATAGATGAAAAATGTAACACAATTTGCAGAGGAGACGCCTGCATGTGGAAATAACAAATTGTCACTCTCAATGTAAACACCTATATAAAACAGAAATTCTATTCCAAGAGGGAAGGCTCCAGTGTCTGCCTTCCCTCAGTCTTATGCCAGTCCCAGATAGGTTTCCTCAGGAAATGGCACATGTGAGGAATTTACTTTAGTTTCAGAGCTTCTGACCTTTCCTTTAGAAGATTTTGAAAGATGAAAATCTGGAAAGGCTAGACTCAAAATACTAACACACCAGGAAGAGGAAGTTGCCAAACTTGCCAATGAATTAACATGTGCTAGCTGGGGAAATCAAGGCCCTGTCTGTAAACTTAAAATAAACATAAGAACATTTCAACTTTAGTGGTTCACAATGTATAATTTACAACGAGTGAAAAATAGTCCAGTCACAATATTTGAATTCATGCTGAAAACAACTGCGTTTTAGAGCTGGATGTCATGGTCGTAAGTTATCCTAATTACATTTGAGCACTGCCCAGTGTTTTGGCTGTGTCCTGATCATATCTCCAGGATAATATTAAGTTTACACAAAAGGGAAGAGCAGTGAGCAACGATGATCTGCAACCTATAGCAGCTAGATTTTAGTACAGTGTGTAAAATTAATGAATCTCTAGGGCACAACACCTTACAAATTGGTCTTTTTTCTGATTGAATTATCACATATTTCTTGTTTAGAGTTGCTATTTATTATTAGTATTATTTATGCTAGTATAGTTTTCATTCTGTGAATTCGATTCTGACTAAACTGGGCACCATCTACAAATCTGTGTGACTATGTGCAGGACCATTAGGCTGTAAGCTAAGCTTCCCTTGAGTAGGCAATTGTGTGAATTGTGAAATGCCAAACACAATCCTAATT
Source organism: Lithobates clamitans (assembly GCA_037952925.1). Taxonomy (NCBI): domain Eukaryota; kingdom Metazoa; phylum Chordata; class Amphibia; order Anura; family Ranidae; genus Lithobates; species Lithobates clamitans. The sequence goes on from JBBGZY010000044.1 coordinate 3,595,152, forward strand.
TTCAGAGCCTGCCTCCACTTTTAGAATTTTTAGGTTTTAACATGTAGTATATTATGAAAATGTTGTCTTCTGAGTGTGAAGTAGTACAAATGATGACCAGAACTTCTCTATATAGTGGCCATGGTATTCAACTGGAAAGTAGTAGTCTGTCCAATATCATAGGGAGGCTCTGTTTTTTGTGAAAGTGTTCAGGTATACCATCATAATGTTTACAAATTCTGGAAAGAGGGAATATGGAATGGACATGTGAAATACTGTACTCAGTAGTCTTCTGTATGCATGGGATCTGTACCTATGCATTAAACAAAAGCTGGGTTTTTAAGAGAAATCCATCCTACAAACTAAGCTTCACTGATGGACAGGTACAATGCCGCAGTTATAGAATTGCTTAGCACACTTTGACGAGGTGAAACTATTGACTATCTAGGAGAACCTCAGAGGAAGAACTTTCTTTCAAGCTTATTGAACCAGTAGATAAGGTTTGGCCAGGTGGATGCCCCAGGTTAACTACATGGGTTGATTTACCAAAGCTAAAAAATTCAAAATCTGGAGCGGCTCTGCATAGAAACCAATCAGCTTTCAGGTTTATTGTCAAAGCTTGAGGTGAAGTTAGAAGCTGATTAGCTATCATGCACAGCTGCAGCAGATTTTGCACTCTCCAGGTTTAGTAAATCAATATCATAGTTAGGTTGAAAAAAAGACTAAAGTCCATGTAGGTCTACCAATAGAAAAATCTCCATACACACAATCCTATCCAAACAAACAAACAATAAAGCGTGACCCATTTTGCTCCAGTGGGGGAAGAAATCCTTCCTGATTCCCTAGGATTCAATCAGATACCCCATGAAGAAACTACCACTAATGTTATTACCTATAAATGCTAGTATCCAGGTATATTTTGTGTATTTAGAAATGCATCAAGCTCTTTTTTTTATAACAGTCTGCTGAGTTGGCCAGAACTAGTTCTTGAAGGAGTCTATTCGACATTTTAACACCTCTTACTGTAAAGAAGTCTTTCTGTATGTTGAGGTAAATCTCCTTTACTCCACACTTAAAGAGTGCCCCTTGTTCTCTGTAATGACCATAAAGTGAATAACTCAACACCAAGTTCACTCTATGGACAACTTATGTATTTATACATGTTGATCATACCCCCCCTTAATTAAATTTTCTCAAGAAAGAATAAATTATGTATTTATACATGTTGATCATATTCCCCTTAATCACCTTTTCTCAAGAGACCACAAAGTGAATAACTCAACACCAAGTTCACTATATAGACAACTTATGTATTTATACATGTTGATCATATCCCCCCTTAATCACCTTTTCCTAACTTTAGAAACTGCAGCTAGGCATTACATGGTATTAGTAAGTTTATGATTTACCAGAACACCCAGATCTTTCCTCACCATTGACTCCACAGCTTTTTTTCCAACTAGAATGTATGAAGCATAGACATGTGCATTCGTTTTCGCCTGAATGCATTTCCGTCCGAATTTCAGGTATTTTCGTTATCGTTTTAACAAACAATAACGAAAGTGCAGAATCTGAAAAACGAAAGATCCGACATAAACAAATGCTTTATTTTCGTTTTCGTTGCTACAACAGTTCGATATACATAGGAGATTCGACATGATGATGACAATAACAATCTGTGTCCATCAATCCTGTGGTCGAATGAGCCTAACCTTAACTCTATTAGTCCAAGATTATTCTACATAGAGAGAAAAGATTCGACATAGAGAAAAGATTCAACGTAGGGGAGAAAAGATTCGACGTAGGGGGAAAAGATTTGACGTAGGGGAGAAAAGGTAAATAAAAATAATGATAATGATGATGATGAATGTTATTGGCTGATGGTAACCAAAGAGGAGGAACAGTAAAATAGCTAGAATTAAGTACACATGTACTTTGGCTTATGGTGTCTGTTGAAAGATCTAAGAAGATTCGACGGAGCAGGTAAACTATACAGCGTCGTACAGTTTAGCTGCTCCGTCGAATCTTCTTTGAGCATTCGACAGACACCATAAGCCTTCAATGACAGATTTGACCTTAATTTGGATTTTCGGACTAATGCAATTTTTAACGAAAAACGAAATAAATAAAAACGAATTTCGGGAGTAACTAAATAAATTTATTTTTTGGACGAAAACGAAATTCCGAAATGAAATTTTTCAGTGTGCACATGTCTAATGAAGCATTCATGTTTTTAGCCCCAAGTGCATAACCTTACATTTATCAACATTAAACCTAATTTGCCACTCAGTTGCCCAATTAAAGAGTGCTTTGACATTGGCTTGTAAGTTGGAAATGGTACTTTAATCTCAAACTATACATCATTTATAAATATGTTAAAAAGTAAGGGTCCCGACACTGGACCTTGGGGTACGCCAGAAATAACCTTAGACCATTCAGAGTATGAATCATTACTCACTATTCTCCCAATATTGTCTTTTAGACTGTAGACTTTACCTTACACATTAGCCATGTGTGGAGAACTGTGTCAAATGCTTTTGCGAAATCCAAGTATACTATATCCACAGTCACTCCTTTTTGTAAGTTTTGTTTAGCTCCTCAAAAAAAAATAATCAGATTTATTTGACAACTTTGGTCTTTTGTAAATCTATGCTGGTTATTTCTTAGAATTACATTTTCCAGCAAAACCTCTTCTATATGGTATAATAATAAACTCTTAAAGGGTAACTCCGCTTTCATGGGGAAAAAAAATAGCAAATAAAGAAAAAATAATATGGCGTATACAATTGCGACACAAGTCTTATTGTAGTTTAATGTTATTAAAAATTACCTTTCCTTTTCAATCTGCAGCCGCTGTATCTTTCTAAAAATGTAATGCATAATGGCTACCTGGAGTTGTTCTGTACATAGAATGTGTACTAAACACACCCCAGAAACATAATTTCCAGCTTGTGCGATTGGCTCACCATTTTTCCCAGAAGTCTACACTAAGATACAAGTTAGATTTCAGGCATCATTTGCAACAAAAATGTCATTTTTGGTGAGATACTCCCAATAGGAACATGTCTAAAGGGATGTAGGCCCAGCAGCTTTCCTCGTTAGTACTCTGCAGCTGCACAGCTGATTATTAGTTATGAAATCCGGGGAAAATGCAATACACATGTTATTCTAGGATCCATAAAACCTTATCCCGTATGGATATGATGTTGGGATCTTATGAAGTATTTAGCTATATTTCTTCTATTGATATCTTTCCTAGAGGCGTGTCTGACTATCCCCCTTGCTTGCCACTCTTATGGGTAACACTATCAGAGTAAAGCGATCTATGTGGAAACGTAACCCACTTTGGCTTCAGATAATTTCTACACATCATATACAAAGGGCCCAAAATCTTTTTTTTAGAAACCACAGCCTCTCCCCTGATTGTTTGGGACACTATGAAGGCCTATCTTAGGGGCCTTCTTATTAAAGAAATGAGTGCGGTCAAAACAAAAAGTAGACAGCATTTAACTTTGTAAACAAGCGGGTGATAGTGGCCGAGGCAGCATATGTTCAGGATTCAACTCCTGAAAATTGTTCTACATAGGAAGAGGCGCAATCTCAACTTAAACTCCTTATGGAAGGGACTGCCCTGCTTTGTAAAAATTTTGGCTGGGAGTGTATGATCATCTAAACCTTAGAATGGACCTGTCTGTTCCCAAAACACCCGAGATAGCCCTACTGGAAATACATGAGGATGAACACAGGTCGCATCACACAAAAATTTTAATCTCACTTCTCTTCTACTATGCTAAAAAAGAGATCCTTGTTAGATGGACCTCTGCTGTACCCCCGACCCTATCCTCCTGGGAAAAGAGAATTAACAAAGCATTGCCCCTCTATAAATTGACATACACTAGTCGGGGTTGCCCATGGAAGTTTGATAAGGTTTGGTCACCATGGATGAGCTGACAAGGTTTGGATGTATCTGATGGGAATATCTAGTATGGTTTACAAGTAATTACTTACTGAATTGTGGTAGATGCCTTGAAAATGGTATGATAACAACTATGTGAGCAAGAGATTATCTCCAATCAAGAATATGATCCGTATTTGTATGTACTTCTATACACATGGTCTGTGTTACTCCTTTTTCTTTTGTACTGTATCTTATACTTTTCAATAAAGCACTCCTGATTGTTAAAAAAAAAAAAACTCCTTATGGAAAAAAGAGCGCAGGATAAACAATTTTTCAATAGACGTTTGGTATGGGCAGAGGGGGGAAAAGTTAGGAAACTTCTAGCTGTGATTGCCGATCACAAACGAACACTCCTTTTATAAATGCTATAAAATCAAAGGACGGGACGCTTTGTACTAAAGCAGAAGATATTTTGATGGTTTTTAAATCCTTTTACCAGGAGTTATATAGCTCAAGAGCCACTTATGCCAATGCTGAACTTTCTTAATTCTTAGATGATATTAGTTTTCCTACGTTGCCCTATTCTGATAAATGCATGTTGAATGATTCGATTACAATAGAGGAATTGGAAGCTGTTGTGGTGACTCTTCCTAAAGGAAAAGCCCTTGGATTAGATGGTATCTCTAATGAAGTCTATAGCCAATATGGTAAAGTACTTTTATCCCTTCTGCTATAGACCTTTAGTGCTGCTCTAAGGGAAGGTTGCTTGTCTCGGTCTATGACAGAGGCTATAATTGTGGTTATACCTAAGAAGGGGAAAGACATGCTATTTTCTGACTCTTATAGAGCAATATAGTTGCTGAATACTGATATTAAATTACCAGCTATCTGTTCCTGTTACCGAACTCTTTTGACTACGTTTTCTCCTTTATACCTTTTTATTATTATTATTAAACAGTGTGATTTTTACTGCACTTCTGTCTGTCTGATTCATGGTTCCTGACATTCATACAGATCAAACACATTTTATGCCCAACTCCTCAACTGCTGTAAATGTAATGCCGTGTACACACAACCGTTTTTTCCGTCAGAATAAACTCTGACCTTTTTTCCGACGGAGTTCCGACTGAGTTCCGCTGAAACGGACTTGACTACACACGATCACACCAAAGTCTGATCGTTTAGAATGCGGTGACGTACAACACGTACGACGGGACTAGAAAAAGGAAGTTCAATAGCCAGTAGCCAATAGCTGCCCTTTTTGGTTTTTGGTCCGTCGGAACAGCATACAGACGAACGGTTTTCCCGATAGAAGTTGATTCCGTTGAAAAGATTTAAAACATGTTCTATTTCTAGGTCCGTCAGAATTTTCGAAAAAAAAAGTCCGCTGAAGCTCACGATCGGAATGTCCGATGAAATGATTCCGTCTGACTTTTTCTGCCGGAAAGTCCGACCGTATGTACACGGCATAAGACGGCATAAGACGCATCTTTTTAAACATACAAACTCCTTTTGATAACTCAACTAGCAGAGCTTTGCTGTCTTTAGGTGCCGCTAAGGCGCTTGACAGTATAGAATGGTGTCATATATGGGAAGTACTTAAACGTTTTGGCTTTGGTGACAGTTTTTGTAACTGGGTCAAACTCCTATATACAACACCTAAGGCCGCTATAAGAGTCAATGGGAGCATGTCAGATCCCTTTAATCTCTCCCGAGGTACTAGACAAGGGTGTCCACTATCACCCTTTCTGTTTTCAATAGTGATAGAACCCCTTGCAGTTATGTTGAGGCGAATGGAGGGGGTGAGAGGTTTCCGCAGAGGTAAATATGAGGATAATATAGCTCTGTATGCAAACAAAATCTTGCTATATCTAGATGATACTCAGGAAGCATTGGTTGCTGCAATGTCTGCTATAGAAAAGTTTGGTGTCTTTTCTGGTCTTAGGATTAACTGGAATAAGTCAGTACTGCTCCCACTGGATCCTCTTAGGGACCATCTCCTCCTTGCAGTATTAAAAACTTTGGAGTGACTATCTCTGCCAAACCTAAAGGATATATTTCCCAAAATTTACTACCACAACTTCAGAAATTTAGATCTCAAAATGAAGTTTTGTGTAAACTGCCACTTTCCATATCTGGTCGTATCAATCGCTTGAAAATGATATGGATGCCACAATTACTGTATTATTTACATAGCTCGCCATGCTGGATTCCGCAGAAATATTTCAAGAGATTTGATATGATCTTTCGGAGATTGATATGGCAGAATAAGCCAGCTAGAATTAAATATGAATATCTACAATATCCTAATGATCAAGATGGGCTTTTGGTTCCAAATCCTTGGATATACTTCCTGGCAGCTCAACTTCAACATCTTGCGGGTTGGGAAACTCTGGGCTTTAATACATCTTCTTTTGATATACTTAGCACTTTATTTGATAATGGTAATCCATTACTCTCTCGATTCTTCTATTTCATTCTTTAATCAATATACTTACCTGCATTTTAATTGATATAAGGCCTGGCAGTCTACCAAAACAATATTAGGTATTCAGGTTATATATATAATATAGAATTCTAGGACTTAAAGTGGAGTTCCACCCACTTTTACAACTCTTCAGCATCCCTCACTAAACTGTGCACTGTAAACTAATTGGATATTTTTTTTTCTCAGCACCTACTGTATATCTGCTGTATTCATTTTTCACTTCCTCCTCCCTGGCCGCGGCCCATCGCATCATTTCCTGTTTGCAATGCCTTCTGGGAAGGGGCGGCAACTTCCTCTGACACTGCCGTTGCTATGGAAACCTGACCTGAAACCTATTACACTGCTTGTGCTGCACTGAGCATGTGAAAGATCTGCAAGGATGAGATCCAGGAAGAAATACAGGCTGGCTTCAGATGCCCACACTTAAGATGGCCACGGCCTGCTGTAAGTTTATAAAATAACAAACTACTGCTATAAACTAACAAAATAGACCTTAGTTTACAGACTAATTTTACTAGAATACATTAAGCTTGTGTATTATAGGGGTATTTTTATTTAAAAAGTATAATTTCGGCCGGAACACCACTTTAATTCTTGATCATATGGGGGAGGGGAGGAGAGAGAGGGGAATGCTCTTCTTTTTTTTCCCCATCCCTTTCTCTTTCTCTCTCTGGAACGTTTTTTCTTTTCACCCTCTCTTGAATATATTTCGAGAGAGTGGATGATAAACTAATTTAAGGAATAAAATATAATGTTGTTGATGATATACAGTATTTGCTCAAAGGGAAGGAAGTAGGAAAGAAAAGGGAATTGTTTATTAAATTATTGTAATTTTTTTGTTGTTGTTGTTGTTTAATATCTGTTCTGTCTGTAATTTGTTATATTAAAACTTTCAAAAAAAAAATCTAATTTAAAAAAAGAAAAAATATGAAATCACTCCCATTGGACCCACTCGGCACAGAGGAACAAACAGTGCCACTATTCTGGAATGTTCAGGTGTGAATGGAGCCTTATGTCCCGTAAACACGGTCGGATTTTCCGACCAAAAAATGTTCGATGGGAGCTTGTTGTTGGAAATTCCGACCGTGTGTAGGCTCCATCTGACATTTTCCATCGGAATTTCCATCACACAAAATTTGAGAGTTTGTTCTCAAATTTTCCGACATCCAATCCGTTGTCGTAAATTCCGATCGTGTGTACACAATTCGTAAGCACAAAGTTCCACGCATGCTTGGAATCAAGCAGAGGAGCTGCACTGGCTATTGAACCTCATTTTTCTTGGCTCGTCATACGTGTTGTACGTCACCGCGTTCTTGACGTTTGGAATTTCCGACAAGATTTGTGTGACCATATGTATGCAAGACAAGTTTGAGCCAACATCCGTCGGAAAAAATCCATGGATTTTGTTGTCGGAATGTCCGATTGTGTGTAAGTGGCATAAAACATTACAATATAAGAATTTAACAGAGAATAATTGAAGACTGATTGTGGGGTTTGCAGTGCTTTGATACACTTTGCTGCATATGTTGTCTCAAAGAAGCCCATTCATTAATGGGCTGCTAACATTCCACAATGATTTAAGAGACACACACTCTTTTTTAGCAATGAAGCACACCACAATATGTGTATTGTGGTGCATTGTGGTGTGCTGCATTGTGCGCACCACTTTACAGTGCGCTAGTATGCCATTCACAAAGAATGGCACCTCAACACACTGCTCATAGAGCAAGTGTGTTGCTGTACATTGTGCAAACGTGTTTTAGTGAGCATCTACGCATCACACAGGTGCAAATGGGCCATTAACACATTTACTTGTGTTTTGCTGCAATTGTTGAGACACAATTTGATACTGTCTGAAAGAATTCAGTTCCAATCCAATCAGAAACTCAGCAGCAAAAGGACAGAGGGTATTTTTGGACTTTGGATATACCCCAGTGTGCACACTTACCACGTAAAACGAAACAAAAATATTTATCCTATATCATACAGTTTGTATAAAAATCATTATTTATTTCATACAATATAAAAACACATATTGTTGTTTGTGAAATACATTACAAAGATAATCACATTAAATCTTCTGAGAAGGTTAGCGAGTTTTGCAGATCATCTGCTTCATCAGGACCAACAGAACTGGGTGTCTTGAAAACAAGTAAATCACATGTATCTGAATATAATCATACAGAGTTCAATACATTCCTCATGCAACAATGAATTAGTATCTAAAATCTTATCAATCCATTAGGGAAAAACATAAGTTACTTACCCAGGATGGATGCAATATAGTGTGCTCAGTGCTTTGCTATCAATCTCACTGACCTTTCCTTTTCTGATGACGAATTATCAGTTAGGTTTGAGTTTGGATAAACTTGGATAAATTTGACTTGGTTAAGGACCTACAGCTGTTCGCTCGTAAATTAAATTTTAAATCTTTCTTTGTAACTCAGATAACGGGACTTAGATCCAAATTGAATTATGCCAAATATACCATAGCAGACTACCGTACACTCATGACAATTACATTATTAGAACAAGAAGGTGGAGTCTGGGACAGTCCCGAGGATCTTCTTCGGTATTGTGAATCCACCAATACTAATGCAACTACAACCAAACGTACTATATCTGTCCAGGAGTACAAAAATACAAAAGTATTGCTCATTCCCCTCTACCAGCAATCCTAGAGTTAAATCATTTTTGGATTCAACCCTACATGACATTGAAAATATGCATTTTAAAACTAAGGCATCCAATGAGCAGATAAGGATCCTTAAGACATTAAAACAACTTATTAAAATTTTGATTAAGCCCATGGATAAAGGGGGGAACATTGTCATCATGCAGGAGACCCAATACATTGCTATGTGTAAAAATATTTTGAACAATAAGAGCTGGTATCGGAAAATGAATCTCTCTGACATTCAAAAACAATATGAGGTCCTCATTGACATAACCCATCTTAATAACCTTATCTCGTGTAAGACACGTGAGTTTCTTAAAGTGAAATTCCCGATAATGCAAACGTTTTAGGCGCTACACATGAATGCACAGTGGAGCCCCTGGCAGACCAATTATTTTGGGTGTTGAGTCCCTGACCCACAAAGCTAGCAAACTCATAAATGACTATTTACGACCCAGTGTGGAGTCCTTACCCTCTTATTTAAAAGATACAATCCATCTTTTGACTATCTTAAATAACGTACATGTTACAGAAGAAACTCAACTAGCCTCTATTGATGTGGCAGTGCTATATTCTAGCATACCACATGAGAAGGGCCTTCAGGTTATTTCATCATTTCTGAGGGAAAGAAGTAATGACTATCAGGATTACAATCAATTTGTCTTGGGTCTCCTTGAATTTGTTCTACCTCATAATGTGTTTCTCTTCCAGGGCTCCCACTACCACCAGGTACAGGGGGTAGTGATGGGGACAACTTGTGCACCATAGTATGCCAACCTGTAGCTGGGGGGGTGGGAGTGTTTTTTTTTCTCGAGTGAGGATTTATCGTTGTACCTGCGCCACGTTTTTTATGGCGCAGGTACATCGATGACATTTTTTAATATTATGGTCAGGTTCAACTGTTAACTTTTGAGGATATCTTGCTTAAACTGAATCAGAATGCATTTAATCTCAAGTTTACGTCAACTATACATGAAAGTACTTTAGCATTTTTGGATCTTGCAATAAATAAAAATCTGGACAATGATATTGAAATGGATTTATTCAGAAAACCCATGGCAAGTAATTCTCTCCTGCATTTTGACAGTGCCCACCCCAGACACCTTGTAAAGAGCATACCTCGAGGCCAATACATGAGGAATGTATTGAACTGTGTGTGATTATATTCAGATAAATGTGCCAACAACTCATGAATAGGCTGTATTTTTTGCTGTTGCCTATTTTTCTTTCTTTTTGCTTTATTGTAGATTTGTTTTAACTGTCTGTGATTTACTTGTTTTCAATACGCCCACTTCTGTTGGCCTGGATGAAGCGGATGATCTGCGAAACACGTTGACCTTCTCAGAAGATTTGATGAATGTATTTTTGTAATGTATTTCACAGACAACAATATGTGTTTTTATATTGTATGAAATAAAAAATTATTCTTATACAAACTGTATGATATACTAAAATAATTTTTGTTTCTTTTTGGGTGGTAAGTGTACACACTGGGTTATATCCAAAGTCCCAAAATACTCTCTGTCCTTTTTCTACTATATCGAGATGATACCCTAGTGCTCTCACATTTTAGCTTTACTGCACTATTTCCCACAAACATAAACTCAAAGCATAAGCCAATCAGAACTCAGTTCAACATCTAACATAGAAATGCCATTCAATCATGGATTGAATGTCCTATGTAATCCGCATCAATTCCGGTTTGGAAAAGCCAGATCTCAGAGTTTGCATGGCCCCTAGGTACATTAAGGAGAATGTCATACTCCCAATATATAAGGTATAGGTGAGACAAGAATAGCAAAGGCAAGTTCCAGCAACAGCCCATTTACACTAAAGTGTTCACAAGGCGAGTAGGAAGTTACTCTTGTTTAAAGCAGGTAGAACATTGCAGCTAATGGGGTGGGGAGGGACTTTTTAACCTCTCTATGCTTCCTCTCCCTTAACGGTGTGATGAAGCAGTACCTCAGTAAAGGGCTCTTAAAGGGTAGGATACACAATAGAAAATCATTACAGTCAGTTATATGCAAAAGTTATGCTACTGTCTTCATACAGAAAACTGTACAACATTCGTGCAGTGCAAGAAACATAGGTCCAAACTTTATTTTACATTTTTTCAGTAATATATCACTTTGTAACTGTCAAAAAATATATATCTTCTAAAAATAAAAACACTTTGTATTTTGCTTACATGCACAAAATCTATGCAGAAGATTTTCAGTAGAGCTAACTTTGTTGTAATCAAATTTGTTACTCATTAACCTTTCAATTGAATCTAAAGCTGTCTGAATATGTTTTTGCATTTTAATGGCCTGAGACTGAGGTTATTGTAAAGCTGCAGAATACATTTTTAAAAAGTATATAGGCTGTATAATTTAATAATATAATGCCATCAGTGTAAAGAGCCTTGAGAATGTATTCTGGTAAACAAGAAGTTGTAGTATTAGATTTTTACAACCCCAAATCCCAAAAAGTTGGGACGCGGTGCAAAATCTACATAAAAACAGAATGTAATGAATTTTAAATCTCATAAACCTTAAGAAAAAGATAAGATAACTTGGGACAGGACCACAAAAATCTTGCAAAATAGGTGGTATTAACAAGGAAGAGCTGGAAGAATATTTTGCAACTAATTAGGTTAGTTGGCAACAGATCAGTAACATGATTGGGTATATAAAGAGCATCTTAGAGAGTCAGAGTGTCTCAGACTTAAACAAGGGTGGGAGTTTACCAATATATGAAAAGCTGCATCTAAAAATTGTAGAACAATTTCAGAATAATGTTCCTAAACATAAAATTGCAAAGACTTTTAATATATCATCATCCCAAGTACATAATATCATCAAAAGATTCTGTGAATCCGGAGAAATCTCTGTGTGCAAGGGGCAAGTCTGGAACACAATATTAGATGTCCATGATCTTCGTGTCCTCAGATAGCATTGGAATAAGAACAGGCATGATTCTGATGGACTCAGGAATAATACCATCAATGCTGAAATATATCCAGGTTTTAGAGCAGCATATGCTCTCATCCAGAATACATCTTTTTTTAGGGAAGGCATTGCATATTTTAGCAGGACAATGCTAAACCGGACATTGCATCTATGACAACAGCATAGCTTCATAGTAGAAGAGTCCTGGTGCTTAACTGGCCTGCCTGCAGTCCAGACCTTTCAGCAATTGAAAGCATTAAGCTCATCTTGAAAATACGACAAAGAAGATCCAGGACTGTTGAGCAGTTAGAATCCTATACAGTTTAAGGCAAGAATCGGACAACATTCCCATCACAAAACTCCAGCAACTGGTCTCCTCAGTTCCCAGAAGTTTACAGAGTGTTGTCAAAAGAAGAGGGGATCCTACATCATGGTAAACATGACCCTGTCCCAATTTTTTTGAAATGTGTTGCTGCCATCAATTTTAAAATTACCTTTTTTTTCTTAAAACCTAATTTGCCGCATAACTGACCAATTAAATAGAGCATTGAGGTCAGCTTGTAAGTTGGAGACATGCTGTAAGGACATAATTCCACTGCATAGCTTGGTGTTATATGCAAAGATTGAAATAGTATGTTTAATCCCAAACCCTATATAACTTTTAATTATGTTAAAATGTAAGGGTCCCAACCCAGCCGGACTTGGCCCCACAACCATCCTTAGCATATAGGTTGTACCCCAAAGAAAGCTCAGCACAGTGCTATAGAAACCCAAATCCTTCCCTCTTACACGATGTATTTAGAGATTTCTCTAATCTCCCTCTATCTTTTCTGGCACCATGGCATCCACAGCACAGGTAATACCGTATTTTTCGGCGTATAACACGCACCGGCGTATAACATGCACCCCAAGTTTAGGAAGAAATTTTAAGGAAAAAACTTTTAAGAGGGAAGTTTAGGGAAAAAAACTTACATTTAAATGCCCATCAATGCAGTCTTATCAGTGTCCATCTACAGCCTTGTCCATCATTGCCGAATGATCAGTGTCCATCTGCAGCCTTGCCCAGTGTTATTGCAGCCTTGCCCAGTGTCTTTGCAGCCTTGCCCAGTGTCTTTGCAGCCTTGCCCAGTGTGATTGCAGCATTGCCCAGTGTCTTTGCAGCCTTGTCCAGTGTCATTGCAGCCTTGCCCAAAATTGCAGCATGTTTGGTATTTTAATTTTAGCACCGCCGAGATACAAAGAGCCGGATGTCCTGTGTACTCAGCTCCTCTCGGCTCTCGTAGTCCCGTCCAGTCCTGCCCCTTGGCCCGCCTCCTATGATGGACATAACACAGGTCCAATGGTGGGACTGTGCGTGACTGCGAGCAGAGCCGAGCCTAGCCGAGTACACAGTACGCTCGGCTAGGTGTATATCGTGACGCTCACTGCTCCAGACAGCGGGGATCGACGTATAACACGCACCCACGATTTTCCCCTGATTTTAAGGGGAAAAGGTGCGTGTTATATGCCAATAAATACAGTATTTCAGAGAATATAACCTTGGAGGTCCTTCAACTTGCAGCCTAGCTTTTTAAACTGATTCTTAATGAGCCTCCATCTTTCATGTAGTCTATTTGTCCCAACATGGACCAGCTTGGTCATGCCCTGTTCTTCCCAGTAATTTATCAGCCCAGTCTACCACTTGCCGAACCCTGCCACCTGTGAGACAGCAAACCATTTGTTTGAGGTGATCCTGATGACAAATTATTCTATCAGTCCTTGATATGTTTTCTATTGTGAATAAAATATGGGTCTATGAGATTTGCAAATCACTGCATTCTGTTTTTATGTAGGCTTTACACAGCGTCCCAACTTGGGGTTGTATTAGGTTGAAGCCCAAGGTCGCTTTATTTAAACAAATATCACCTAGTTTCTTCTAGATTTTTTTTTCTAAACCTTTAATACAAATGCACTTTGTGTGTTGTTGTTTTTACCCAAAAAAAAGCATCACATGTATTGTTAGATATCATTTATACATAATATGAATGACCATTTTTGAAAGTGTACTGGTAATAAAGAGTTAAAGCTGAGCTGATGATTATAAGTGGCACTGAAGAATACATTTACCTTAAACCTCTGAACCTGGAACCCTCAATTTAAATCGGAACTTTAGTAAGAACATTAAGTCCTGATAGATCACTTCATTCACTAAATCACTACAAATAAATGCTCATACTGTTTAAAATCCACCAATGCATGGTCTTGTCCTGCTCTGGACATCCTCAGTTGCTCCCTGTTCTTGGCACTGTGCCTAAAATCAGAGTCACTAGAAGCCGATCTGCTGACAACCTAATAGTTTGCTGCTGCTGCAAAATGGCAATCTCTGGTACAAAGAAACAGGAGCAATGCTGGAGGCAATTTACAGCACACAATTATTTTGGTAGCACAATTATTATGTGGAATGTATGTTCCTTTGCTAAAGAACATTCTTTTGTTGTTGTTGTGGGTATAGTTCCACTTAAAACTGAATGATCTATACACTTAGGTACCTAAATGTTCTGATTCAAGGGTCATGTGGGCCAAGCTTCATGTAAAAAAAAAAACTGCCCTGCATGCAATATTTCTTGCTGCTCTATGCAGTAACTTTCAGGTCAGGCTGATTTCACTGAAAATATCCATTTTAAAATATACAATCCAAAAAAAAAAATTAGAAAGGAAAACATCTCCAGCACAGGTACAACATTCCATGTCTGGGCAGAATACTCTAAGTAAGATTGATCCTATTTCCTATTTCTGTGAGAGCAGCAGTCTCTCTGTCGCAGTCCGACATGCCCCCAACTGAGTAACAGCAAGTGCCATAACAGTAGCCATAGCAGATCATGTGGCTGCTATGGGGTCTGGGAGTGGAAGGGCTCCATTAGGAGGGCTCTTGAGGCAAATGAAACAAAAAAAAATCTTTGTGTGTAGTTAACACAAATCCACATCTGTATCATTAAGGATTGCAGGGCTTGTTGTTAACACTGACCCTGTAGCCAATGTGCATTTCCAGTCAAGAGCTGTTGCCAACAGATGTACAGATACTTTGGAATCATTGTTGCTAGTCACACATCTCCTTGACAGGATGTACAGTAAATAGAATTTGTTTAGCTGTCTAAGCAGTGTAGATTTATTGCCCTCAGAGCTTCTGCATTTCTAACACAGTTTTTCTCAAGCAGAAAAATCCCCAGAGTATATGCTCAGCTAAAAACTGACAGCTATTTGTAGTCCTGAAAAGCAAAATCCACAGTTTAAAGAAGTATATAATCATATATCATATGATATATAATATAATCTATATAACCATATAATAATAATTATTATTTTTATTGTCATAAAGTAAAATATTGCTAAGGTTGATATTTTTGCTACTACACCTCTTAGTTTTTTTTTTTTTATTATTTAACTTACTACTAGACAACCACTTTCAGCACTTACTTGCTGTGGTGGTGAAAGGGCTGGGTGGGCTTACAATTTACACTGAGGTCCTGAGATCTGAAATGCGGGAAAAGACTTGGAAGCTACCAAGGACAGAGTGGTAGCTAGAAAAATAAGGTTTAGAGTTAAATCCCTCCACTAGTGCCCCCCACTTCCTTAACAATTTCTGTCCACAGCTCTGATCCCTAGTAGTGTATTAACTATGCTGATAGCTCTCCTGCTACTTGCCTTTGATTTAGATATATTTTTAGTAAGGATCAAGAACAGTAGGGAGGTCGCTGGGGGGGCCTGATCAAAATGTTGCTATGGGACCCTGTGATCTGTAGTTACACCTCTGGTAACAGCTAGTCCTCTGCAATCAACATAGAGAGTGTGAATGTTGCTCATTGCAGAGCTATAGGTCTGACTCAGCAGGAAAGAGAGGGATGTAAGACCGCTGTAGAGAGACCACTGCTTTCACATAGACAGCAGCAGCACTCACAGTTAAAGAGGAAGTAAAGTTGTGTTTTAAACAAATGTCTGACAGGCAGGGTTTTTATGATAGAAGAGATCCTACTGGTCTCTTCTGTCAATAAATGCATCCTTTTGCCTATTAGCTGTCATGTTCACTGAGCCGCGCATGCGCAGCTCAGCAAACATTTATGGCCCCGATTCGTGCCGCTGTGATGTGACTCCCATGCTCATGCACATGAGCGGTATTACAGCGACCTGGCTTATCAAGTGACCGAAGGCACGGGACCCAGAAGAAAGACCGGGCGAAGATGGAACCGCCGGGGGTCCCAGCGCTGCGCTTGGGGACACCATATGACAGGTAAGTCTGCCATAATGTACTAATATGCTATGCATACTAGTACATTATGGCACAATCCACCTGGGAGGGGCCTTAAAAACAAAAAAATATAGCAGACTTTAATTCCTCTTTAAATCTAAAAAAGTGGACAGGTCATGAAGGACAGTTAAGTGAATAAAGGTGAGATAGTAATTATATATAATAGTGGAAAAGAAGAATGCATAGTAATAAATATGTTTTATATTGAAAGTATTACAATGGTGAACTTGTATTTTATTATAACAAAGCCTAGTTCCCCACTTCTACATCTACAACTGTTGGTCTTCTTTTAAGGAGATGCATTCAATATCTCTGTACTAGTAGGGCACCAATGTGTCATGGAACATGCCATTAGCAGCATTAGTCAGATGAAGGAAAAAAAGTCAGATGGACAAACATAAAGAAAATGTTTAACTTTCTAGCATTTGAACTTTGGCCTGTTGTAAAGGAATATAAATTTTGTAATATCATATTAAATTCTCTAACTATGATACAGATATATTTTTACAGTCTGTGATAGTCTTGATAACAAATAATGTGAAAATAATTAATGTTTGCAAGCTAGAAAGAAAAAAAAACTTCAGGGAAAATAATAAATGTAAGTACTGTTCCTAAGTAAGGATGAGCCGAACAACCCCCCGGTTCAGTTCGCACCAGAACTTGCGAATAGGCAAAAAATTCAGACGAACACACGAACACCGTTAAAGTCTATGGGACACGAACATAAAGAAATCAAAAGTGCTCATTTTAAAGGCTTATATGCAAGTTATTGTCATGAAAAGTGTTTGGGGACCGGGTCCTGCCCCAGGGGACAGATATCAATGCAAAAAAAAGTTTTAAAAACGTGTTTAGTACCACAGCAAAATGACATTTCTAAAGGAAAAATTGTTATTTAGAACTGATCGCGGCTGTAATGAATTGTCGGGTCTTGGCACTATAGATAAAACTCATTGAAAAAAACGCCATGGGTCCCCCCCCCCCATTACCAGGCCCTTTGGGTCTGGTATGAATATTAAGGGGAACCCCGAACCAGAAATTTCAAAAAAAATTGCGTGGGGGTCCCCCAAAAATCCATACTGGGCCCTTCAGGTCTGGTATGGATTTTAAGGGGAACCCTGCGCCAAAATAAAAAGAAATTGTGTAGGGATCCCCCCCAAAATCCATACCAGACCGTTATCCAAGCACGCAACCTGGTAGGCCGCAGGAAAAGAGGGGGGATGATAGAGCGCCCCCCTCCTGAACCGTACCAGGCCACATGCCCTCAACATGGGGAGGATGCTTTGGGGTCCCCAAAGCACCTTGTCCCCATGTTAATGGGGACAAGGGCCTCATCCCCACAAACCTTGCCCGGTGGTTGTGGGGGTCTGCGGGCAGGGGGGTTTATCGGAATCTGGAAGCCCCCCTTGAACAAGGGGACCTCCAGATCCCCCCCCAAAAAAAAAAAGCCGCAACAGCTCCGCCTCCTTTGGAGGCTCCCGCCGAGTGTTGCTTCTTCTCGGTGACAGCTGTTATATAGCTGAGGGCGGGGCCACCTGGTGACGTAAACTAGTGACCTCGCCCCCCCTCTGACGCAACCTGACGTCAAAGAAAGGCGGGGGTGGCCTATCTACGTCACCGATAAGGGTCTGGTATGGATTTTGGCGGCGACCCCTACGCCATTTTTTTTTACATTTTGGCGCAGGGTTCCCCTTAATATCCATACCAGACCTGAAGGGCTTGGTAATGGACGGGGGGGGGGGGAGAGAACCATGCCGTTTTTTCAATGAGGTTTTTTTTTTTTTTCAATGAGTTTTGAAATATTGCCGAGACAATTCATTACAGGCACGGTCAGTTTTAAATGCCTTTTTTTCCTTTAGAAATGTTTTGCTGTGGTACTGTTCTAAACATGGGAAAACTGCACCACTTTACAGGCATGCTATAGGCATGCTATAGGCACCCGCCAGTCACGATATTTAAAGGAATATTTCATTTTTATTGTTTCACTTTAAGCAGTATTAAAATCACTGCTCCCGAAAAAACATCAGTTTTTAAAACTTTTTTTTGCATTGATCCATGTCCCCTGGAGCAGGACCCGGGTCTCCAAACATTTTTATGACAATAACTTGCATATAAGCCTTTAACCACTTCCGGCCCGCCCACCGTCATGACGTCGTGGACTTTGAGCGGGTATATCTGAATGATGCCTGTAGTGACAGGCGTCATTCAGATATTGCCGGTTTCAGCTGGTGAATCTCTACATCATAGGAATGATCATAGCGGCCGTTCCGCCGCTTGATCGTTCTTACGGGAGGCGATAGGGGACGCCCCCCCCTCCCGCCGTCCTCCGATGCTTCTTCCGACTCACCATTATGATTGGTGAGGCAGAGAGCGGATCCACCGGCGCCAGATGTAGATCATAGAGATTTACGCCGGAGTCTCTATGATCGTCGGAGGCGGGGCGCGATGTTATGACGTCACGCCCGGCCTCTCCATTCAAAAAAACGGCGCAGCTGTCCCCGTGTGCTTGCACACAGAAGCGAACACATACGTAAGCGAACGCATACGTAAGTCCTGCCCAATATGAAAACGGTATTCAAACCATACATGTGAGGTATCGCTGCGAACTTAGGAGCGAGAGCAATAATTTTGTCCCTAGACCTCCTCTGTAACTCAAAACATGTAACCAGTAAAAAAATTTCAAGTGTCACCTATGGGGATTTTTGAGTACCGGACATTGGCGCCATTCCACGAGCGTGTTTTGAGGCGTGACATGTTAGGTATCTATTTACTCGGCCTAACTTCATCTTTCACAATATGCAAAAACATTGGGCTAACTTTACTGTTTTGTTTTTTTTTTTTAAACACAAAACTGTTTTTTTCCCAAAAAAAAACGCGTTCGAAAAATTCCTGCGTAAATACTGTGTGAGATAAAAAGTTGCAACAACCGCCATTGTATTCTCTAGGGTCTTTGCTAAAAAAACATATATAATGTTTGGGGGTCCTATGTAATTTTCTAGCAAAAAAATGATGATTTTTACATGTAGGAGAGAAATGTCAGAATTGGCCTGGTAGGCAAGTGGTTAAAATGAGCACTTTTGGTCTTTCATGTTAGTGTCCCATAGCCTTTAACTGGGTTCTGCGGCTTTCGAATTTGCCGTGAACACCCCATAATGTTCGTTGTTTGCCAAAAGTCCGAACAACCAAAGTTTGGCCCGAACTTATGCTCGGACCGAACCATTCGCACATCCCTATTCCTAAAGTGATGATTCCTTCCTAATTTAAGGATTAGTATGTCCAATCTGCAGAATGGCTGTTAAACTACAGATCTGATGATCAGAAAGCTTTATTGTGATAGGGTCTGCTTTTACAGTTCAGTCTTTGGAGATGTTGCTGAGGCACTGGTTCCTTCGGCACCACCTGATGCCTCTGCTATGAAGTTCAGTGATGCTGAATTTATACAGTATCTTTTTCCAGTTGGACGGGGGCCATCCTCGAATACATGACCAAGATGGGCACCGCACTACAAAAAAACAAAATAAAATCTGAATGTTATTAAATATAACACACTGCCTTATAATACAATAAACTATAGTGCTAAACAGGCACCTGTAATGGTTTAATATTTATTAACCCCTTCCTGCCACCACCTCACGACCCTTTAAGAACTTCTAGATGTCGGGAGGCGGAGGTGGGCAGTTGGGTCATGTGATCGCTGTGATTGGCTGTCACAGCAGTCACATGATTGGAAAGCTCCCGCTTGCAAGTATGCATTGGGAGCTTTCTGGTCCCCGCCAGTGACTGTGCTGGGAGTGTGCATGTGTTTACATAGGGCTGCATATATGCGGCCTCTCTGCATTAAAGCCCACCTGCCGAGAGGCCGCATATATGCGTATGGCTGGCGGGAAGAGGTTAAAGGTTTGCTGCATTTTGGAAGAATGATATGAAACCTGTGCACTCATACCAGCTAAGCCCTAAATCAATAAGCATGTACTGTATGCAAAACAGAAAATGAAATATGCATGGTACACCACAAATATGCAGCACTATGTATATCCGGATACAGGAATATTAACTATAAAACCAAAACAGTGCCAAAACCACATGAAAAACGCTCACAGATCGATTTTCATGTGGTTTTGCGCACTGTTTTGGTTTTATAATAAGCCTATATGTACTGGGAAAGGGTTAAACCGTAGTGGTGTTAAAGTTACTAGTTAAAGAGGAACTGCAGTCTGCTCATACAATTTGTAATAAAAACATCTTTTGCCATTCTGAAGCTTCCCTCCAACCACTTTGCATATTATTTTATATATACTGGGATTCTGTACTTGCCAAATATGCTGCGGAAATCTCCCTCCACTGAGTCCGGCTGCAACCATTTTAACTGTGGGCAGCTGAAGCTTCTGCCTGTTCACTTCCTGAATAGACACAGACATACATACACATACACACACACACATATACAGAAAGACACACTCACACCACTGCTTGCCTGCACATTTCTCCTCTCTGGATGAATACATATGGATCTCTGCAGTCTCCTGTTATCTCTGCCCTCATCCAGCCCCCTCCAGCTCTGTAGCTCTCATTGGCCCTCCTATGACTCATCCCTCCTCCACTCTTCTGCCCCCCCCTCCTTGCTGGCAAACTCTCATGAAAGTGAGAGAGCTGTGCATGATGTCATAAGCCTAGGCTAATGACCATACAAGAAACAGGAAGTGGGCTGTATAAGGTATTAGGAAAAACTCCTATTACAGTGATGTTCTGAGAGGCTGAATGACAATTGAGCTGCCCCCCCCCCCCATTTCTTGTTCCCCCAGTGTATGCTTACTGAATATTGATTATAACAAACAGTACAGAGGCACATGGAACACTAGAACAACACGAGGAAATAGAGTAAAGCCTGCATTCTCCTTCACAGCGTTTGATTACCACTAAAGCCGGACATAGATGGTTCAAACTTTGGCCGGGTTCAGCAGGGCAAGCTGATTGTACTTATGTCGATTCATCAATAGACCTGGGTACAACCAGCATGTCAGATTTTTTTATAGCTGCTAGCAATAATGTGTGTTCTTCCAGCAGGGGTGGCTCCCCGCGCCTCCCCATTGGTGGAACACAATGGCTCCGCGGGAGGGATTCCCCCATCAACACTGACTGTGTTGATGGGGGAATCAAGTGATACTCTTTCTTGCAACCCGTGGTTGAAAGAAAGAAAATGTCACCGTGAAATGGACAGACTTTCGGTGAACTATGCTTTAAATACTGACCTGAGTGCAGCTTGCTTCTACTCTGTGCATCCCATATGAAAAGTCATCAGCAACTGATATTGCTTCTGGATTGACAACATCAGAAAATGAGGGCCAACCTGCAAGAGCAGCACAAGACAAATGTTAATGCCAAATGTATGATATGGGGAATATTCAGTAACATCAGTGAAATTAAGCTAAACCTTCTATTAAAATAATTGAATGGTATGTACACACAGATTACTTATTCTTCTATTTACAAAATATCAGATATTACATTCTTGATGACAAACATGTCAACATACTTGAAGCAGAACCAAACCCATCGATTGAACTGTTACCAAATACATACACAGGATGCCGTGAATGATAACTGTCACTGTTGCTTGTGCCCTCAGCTCAGCTGTCAGGCCATCACATGGCTAGTACCATAACTGATCACATGTGCAGCATCATGGCAACTGCAGATCAAACAGATGCTAATATGGCAGCCTCCTTCACTGTAAGGAATAGGAGGGTTTAGTTCCCTTTTAAAGGGCTAAAACCCTAAAAATGTGAAGATGTTCAAACAGTTACAGAAATGGCTGTTTTAGTTTTCCCTTTTCATGCACATTTGCGCGTACGCGCACATACATAAAAAAAGAGTCTGAAAAAGTAGATACTCAAGCAGGAGTATCATGTGCAAGAGGCCTAATGCTTGACATGTTTGGTATCTATCTACTCAATGCAACCTCATCTTTTATATTGTACCAAAAATTGGGTAATATATTGCGTTTATGTGCACTCAACTAGAGCAGTAGCTTGTTCTCGCATGGTCAATGTCAATGGACAAAATGTGTGCAAATGTGCGCAAATGCATGAGGCGTAGGTTCCTGACCGAAAATGCAGATTTTTCTATTTATCTATTTTTGTTTACTGAAGAATACACGGCGCTGTGTACACGCCTATGCGCATTACAATTAATGAGCTGTATTTTAGCTCAGTGAAAAAATAAGCTGTACTGAGCATTTTCAAGCTGCAGTGTGCAAGAGGCCTTAAAATTGCGTGCATTCTTGAGTGGGAGTGGGTGTTGCGCAGGGCTCAGGAGTGGGTAAGGATGGGCCCTACTGTGATACTGCAGGACATGGGGCGCTCTGTGTGAGTCCAGGAGAGCCATCGTTTTAGTTTACAACAAGTGACAGCAGTGAGCACAGGACCAGTACTGGAGGTGGAAGTACTGAGTATTGCCTTATTCCTGTCAAAAAAAAACCCTGCCACATAGCAACACTGCTCCCGAGGCATGTGCCCCTTCTGCCCCCTCCCTTGTCACTGTACTGCCTAGAAGCTAGAGTGTGTAAGAAGCTGCACTTTATCTTTATTCTACGCAACAAAAAGTAGTCTATTAAAACAATGCACTGTTTGGTGACAATTACAGATCATAGGTATAAGTGGCTTATAATGCCAAGATAATAGTTGTCACCATTTAGTAATACAAAAGTTTAAAATAAGGGTTTAAGAGCCAGAAAGTCGGTACTCAGCCTGATAGTGAATATATTTAAAAAATAGTATAATGGGGCATAGTTATAAAGCAGTGAATGTGATTTTCACCAAACATTCAGTGGGGGTGAAAAAATCACTGTCACTTAAAAAACGTGCACCTGCAAGTGTCACCTGCAATGAATTTTTGGTGAATATCAGATTCACTGCCTTATAAATATGTACCTTGAGCTAAATACCTGTTTTACGTTTTACAATAACAATACCTCAATATATATGAATACTGGGTGTGCAGTACATTCCATCAAGGCTTTAATAAGGATATGCATTTCATCTTATGAACACCTAGTTGGGTTGGTAAATCATCTCTTATTTAATATCTGAACAAAAAAATAGACGATTGTCACAGGAAAAAAAAGTCCATTAGATGGTGCAAAAGAGCTAAAAATGTGACTACAGCACTAACATATTAAAAAGAGTTTAGTAGAATTTTGTATAATCATTTTTTTCCTAGACATTCCAGTCTTGCATGGTTTGCACCGCTATTGGTAATATCCAGTAATTCTACAGAGCTGCATTGGTCAGTATTCATTTTCTTTACATTTACTGTTTAAAGCTGAAAATGTATCTACTTATATTTTGCTTTCCCTGGTCCCTTCTTCCCCCTCATCAACATGCTAATGATTTTTTAAATAAACGCTCTGTTTTTTTTATTACATACCAATACACCCAGTGATGTCATAACTGGGTCTCTGTGCTTCTCTAGAGCGGCCTTTGTCAACAGGGGTGCTGTGGCAAAAGGCTTTAAAGTTGCCCCAACAGGCAGGTGGATCAAGCGTTTTTTTTGTGTGGAGCCACATGCCACTACTTGTCCCTGTCATTACAGTGCTTGGAATACAAATACAGTATTCCAAACACCGCAGGGCCAGTATTTCAGCATTAGTCATTGCTGAACTCTGCTTTACTTGCTGCTGTCCCCTGAACTGTGCATCACAAATGACTGACCCCTGAACTGTGCATCACAAATGACTGACCCCTGAACTGTGCATCACAAATGACTGACCCCTGAACTGTGCATCACAAATGACTGACCCCTGAACTGTGCATCACAAATTACTGACCCCTGAACTGTGCATCACAAATGACTGACCCCTGAACTGTGCATCACAAATGACTGACCCCTGAACCGTGCATCACAAATGACTGACCCCTGAACCGTGCATCACAAATTACTGACCCCTGAACTGTGCGTCACAAATGACTGACCCCTGAACTGTGCATCACAAATGACTGACCCCTGAACTGTGTGTCACAAATGACTGACCCCTGAACTGTGCATCACAAATTACTGACCCCTGAACCGTGCATCACAAATTACTGACCCCTGAACTGTGCATCACAAATTACTGACCCCTGAACTGTGCATCACAAATTACTGACCCCTGAACCGTGCATCACAAATTACTGACCCCTGAACTGTGCATCACAAATTACTGACCCCTGAACTGTGCATCACAAATGACTAACCCCTGAACTGTGCATCACAAATGACTGACCCCTGAACTGTGCATCACAAATTACTGACCCCTGAAGTGTGCTTCACAAATTACTGACCCCTGAACCGTGCATTACATATTACTGACCCCTGAACTGTGCATTACATATTACTGATCCCTGAACTGTGTGTCACAAGTTACTGACCCCTAAACTGTGTGTCACAAATTACTGACCCCTAAACTGTGTGTCACAAATTACTGACCCCTGAACTGTGCATCACAAATTACTGACCCCTGAACTGCGCATCACAAATTACTGACCCCTGAACTGTGCATTACATATTACTGACCCCTGAACTGTGCATCACAAATTACTGTCCCCTGAACTGTGCATCACAAATTACTGTCCCCTGAACTGTGCATCACAAATTACTGACCCCTGAACTGTGCATCACAAATTACTGACCCCTGAACTGCGCATCACAAATTACTGACCCCTGAACTGTGCATCACAAATTACTGACCCCTGAACTGTGCTTCACAAATTACTGACCCCTGAACTGTGCTTCACAAATTACTGACCCCTGAACTGTGTGTCACAAGTTACTGACCCCTAAACTGTGTGTCACAAATTACTGACCCCTAAACTGTGTGTCACAAATTACTGACATCTAAACTGTGCATCACAAATTACTGAACCCTGAACTGTGAGTCACAAATTACTGACCCCTAAACTGTGTGTCACAAATTACTGACCCCTAAACTGTGTACAAATTACTGACCCCTAAACTGTGTACAAATTACTGACCCCTAAACTGTGTACAAATTACTGACCCCTAAACTGTGTACAAATTCTGACCCCTGAACTGTGCATTACATATTACCGACCCCTGAACTGTGTGTCACAAGTTACTGACCCCTAAACTGTGTGTCACAAATTACTGACCCCTAAACTGTGTGTCACAAATTACTGACCCCTAAACTGTGTGTCACAAATTACTGACATCTAAACTGTGCATCACAAATTACTGAACCCTGAACTGTGAGTCACAAATTACTGACCCCTAAACTGTGTGTCACAAATTACTGACCCCTAAACTGTGTACAAATTACTGACCCCTAAACTGTGTACAAATTACTGACCCCTAAACTGTGTACAAATTACTGACCCCTAAACTGTGTACAAATTACTGACCCCTGAACTGTATACAAATTATTGACCCCTAAACTGTGTACAAATTACTGACCCCTAAACTGTGTACAAATTACTGACCCCTAAACTGTGTACAAATTACTGACCCCTGAACTGTGCATCACAAATTACTAACCCTGAACTGTGCATCACAAATTATTGACCCCTGAACTGTGTGTCACAAATTACTGACCCCTGAACTGTATACAAATTATTGACCCCTAAACTGTGTACAAATTACTGACCCCTAAACTGTGTACAAATTACTGACCCCTAAACTGTGTACAAATTACTGACCCCTAAACTGTGTACAAATTATTGACCCCTGAACTGTGCATCACAAATTACTAACCCTGAACTGTGCATCACAAATTATTGACCCCTGAACTGTGTGTCACGAATTACTGACCCCTAAACTGTGTACAAATTACTGACCCCTAAACTGTGTACAAATTACTGACCCCTAAACTGTGTACAAATTACTGACCCCTAAACTGTGTACAAATTACTGACCCCTGAACTGTGCATCACAAATTACTAACCCTGAACTGTGCATCACAAATTATTGACCCCTGAACCATGTTTAACAAATTACTAACCCCTGAACTGTGCATCACAAATTACTGACCCCTGAACCATGTTTCACAAATTACTAACCCCTGAACTGTGCATCACAAATTACTGACCCCTGAATTCTGCGTTACAACATTACTAACCCCTGAACTGCGTGTCACTAACTATTGACTACTAAACCAGAAGTAGTAGTAATTTCAAAGGTGCCTTGACTGAAAAAATATTTAGAAACACTGCTCTAGGCAATGCAAGAAGATCATGGATAGTGCAGACATTCCAAGTCTCCCGCATTTCGGCTGCGGCTCCCTGACACTCTCAAGTGCAGTGTGATATCCCGGCTGCAGGGCCGATCCAGCAGAGCCAGCGCTGACACTA
Source organism: Lithobates clamitans (assembly GCA_037952925.1). Lineage (NCBI taxonomy): Eukaryota > Metazoa > Chordata > Amphibia > Anura > Ranidae > Lithobates > Lithobates clamitans. Next base: position 3,621,743 of record JBBGZY010000044.1, read on the forward strand.
CCCCCCTGCTGCTTGCACAGCCAGACAGGAGAGGAGAGGGAGCTGCTTCTACTCATCCTCTCCTCCTGTGTCTGCCCCACCCACACTCCCCAACAGTGTGTTCTGCCTACCAGAAGGGGATGTGTGGGCGGGAAGTGTGAAGCCCAGAAAGCCCTGCAGCCTTATCCATCCATCCATGCAGTCCCTCCTGTCTCCCAGTGATTACTCTAATGTAAGGAGCATCCTTCCTTCCGCCCTCCTGCTCCCCCCCTGTACTGTGCCCACAAGCTTGTAGACTTTCTCTTACACATTAGCCGTGTGTGAGGAACTGTGTCAAACGCTTTTGCAAAATCCAAGTATACCATGTCCACAGACACCCCTCTGTCCAAGGTTTTACTTACCTCCTCATAAAAAGAAATCAGATCTGTTTGACAACTTCTGTCTTTCGATAACCCATGCTGTCTGTTGATTAAAATATTTTTTTCCAGCAAGAACTCATCTATGTGGTCTTTTATTAAACTCTCCAGTATCTTCCCGACTATAGAAGTTAAACTAACAGGACTATAGTTACTTGGTAAAGACTTTGTTCCCTTTTTAAATATTGGCCCTATGCCAATCCAGTGGTACCATTCCAGTCATTAATGAGTCCCTAAAAATTCGAAATAATGGTTTTGAAATGACAGAGCTCAATTCTTTTAGGATGCCATCTGGTTCCGGTACTTTAACGAACTTTATGCCCCGTACACACGATTGGAAATTCCCCCAGCAAAAGTCCGATGTGAGCTTTTGGTCGGACTTTTGCTGGCGGAATTGCCGCCAGCAAAAGATTGAGAGCAGGTTCTCTATTTTTCCGATCGGAAATTCCGATTGTTTGTAGCAATTCCGACGCGCAAAATTCCTACTCATGCTCGGAAACAATTTGACGCATGCTCTGAAGAATTGAACTTCATTTTCTCAGCTCGTCGTAGTGTTGTACATCACCGCATTCTTGATGGTCGAAAATTCAGAGAGACCATGTGTATGCAAGCCAAGCTAGAGCAGAATTCCGTCGGAAAAACCATCCAAGTTTTTTCTGACGGAAAATCCGCTCATGTGCACGGGGCATTAGTCTGTCTAAATATTCCCATTATGGACTTCAGTTCCCCCCCTCTCTCTGAGCCCCCCTCTCTCAGTCCCTCTCTCTCTCTCAGCCACCCTCTCTGTCAGTCACCCCACTCTCTCTCAACCACCCTCTCTCAGCCCCCTCTCTCTCTCAGCCACCCTCTCTGTCAGCCCCCCTCTCTCTCAACCACACTCTCTCTCTCTCACCAACCCTCTCTCTGCCAGCCCCCCTGCTGTCTGACAGCCCCTCCCTCTCTCACCCCCCATCTCTCTGTTATTCTCCCCACTCCCCCCCAGCCCCCCTTTCGCAGCCCCTCCCTCTCTCTCAGTCCCACTTCTCTCTCTCAGCCCCCTTACCTGTTTCAAGCAGAAATACTGCACATACTGACCCCTACCACCACGACCACTTCAAATCACTGAAGTGGTCATGGTGGCTAGACCATGACACCTCCCTAAAATTAGCTTTTGCAGGCTGGGATGTCTGCTAGTAGGATGGGCTGGCAGGGTAATGTGCATACCTTCTTGAAAACATCACAGCATCTCGTCTTAGTACTCCTCTCAAGAGCCCTTGGCCCTGATACAAGCAGTGGGGTAACTCTTAGGAGGAGTAATGCAGATATCAAAATCCCTTGACAGGAGTCTGGAGGAGTGGGTGTTTCTAGATAGGCATCTGCCAGCCAGAAATGTTTCAGGTTCTAAAACTTGACATACGTGGATTGAAATTTGGCCGGTTAAGCAGGGACTGGGCGAACTTCGATCCATGTATGGCCACTGTTGTTGAACAGATGTCGATCTACTGATCAACTTCTGTACAACTGCCTTATAGCGGGCAGAAAGTATTTACCATCACTTTGTTGGCTCCTTTTGGAATACAGAGACATCGACTGCCCGGTATAAATGCACACACATCTCATTTTCAGTGTAGGAAAGAGTAATTATCAATGACTGATATAAGAGACTCATTTACAAAAACACAGTTTAAAATGTCTGCAGATTAGGCTGAAACCTGTGGTAGGTATTTTGCCTTTTAGTTTGTCCAGTTTGTCCAGTTTGCAAGCATCTACCTACCTGCCCTGCTACAACATAACTGCAATTTACCTCCCCTACGCTGCCTTGCTAACAGGCTAATGATTTGTTAAACAAGTCATTCAGCAAAGGATTTTTTTCAGGTTTGTGTCTGTTTGCACACATTGACCTACAATCTTAAGTGGTCAATTATATAATTTTGAAAAGGTCTGCAATAACATTTCCAATGAACTTGCAACAGATTTTAACATAAAACACAATCACCTAAGAAATGATCAATTAATTATAATTATTATTATTTCAGGATTTGTATAGTGCCAAGGAAGCGATTTACTAAGCAATGGAAGACAGTAAAGTCACAATGCAATTCAAGGCAAGATAGTTAGGATAGCCTTACTAATGAGAGCTTAAAATTTAGAAGGGAGGGGTAAGGCTACAAGGCTACATTCACATGGCATTATATCTGTGGCCAGCGGTGACTGTTGGTAAGATTCAGTATGTAAGCAGGTTGAAATGCTAGACAGCTGCTGCCCCAGCTGGGAGGAAATGGTAACTGTATTTCCCGGGTCTCTTGCTTTGGTGCACTTCTGCTGGGCTCTGCCCCCCTCCCTGTGTACATAAATTCAGGAGGAAGGCTCTGCCTAGAGGAGTTCCAGCCTCATGGGAACCAGGGAAGGCTGACAGTTAAGATGTAACCCGATCCTCTAGCAACCACCCGCCCAGAGAGGCTCTGCTCCTCTCTGCCTTCAGCTACATTCTTTACTGACTCATCAGTGAAAATTGCATGCCTGAGGAACTTGCCAACATGCCTGGGGCTGCTGAGACCTTTAGTCCTCCCTGAAGAACACCAGCTTTGGAGGGCTGCTACTGTGGACTGTGCTGTGTATGGACTCTTGGGGATTAGTTTCAGGAAAAGACTGTATTTTGTTTTGGAACTGTTAGGCTGAGAGTTTTCAGTAAAGCCTTGTCATGCCTGGTATGAAATTACTTAAAGGGGTGCATCGTGGTAATGGCTTATGGAAGAACAGGGCATGTAATTCACACACACGGGTTAAAGTGTTGTCATGCCCTTGCTAGGGGAACAAGACAAGGATCACATGGCAACCAGACAGCGAGAGAGCGGTACCAGCAGTGGTGAGGGGTCTCATGAATAATGCAGGAAACGGTCAGTGCCCCAGCAATCGGGACCAGACCCACGAAGCAGATATCATAGGGACATAGCTGCATGGTACGCATACCCGTTCTGTCACTAGGAGAAAGGTGGCAGAGTCAAGCTGGACTGGTGTAACGTCTGTGGTGTCTCCTTCAAAATATGACATCCTGAACAGGTGTATGTATTGTGTGACCGGGAGGCATCTGTACGACAGCTTCAGGTCATGGTACAGAAACACTGGAGTGTAAGGCTCATTTCTAAGTTGGGGTACCACCATAATGATGTCACGTGAATGTGGCCCTGCCTGGTACTGGGCAGTAGCGAGCATGTACACTGGAGAGTCCATAGGAAGGAGAAGAGAGGGAGCAAAAATGGCTCTGTGAGCATTAGATGAGTTGGCCCTGCCCATAAGTAGATTATTGCTGGCGGTTGTAAAAATTGCTTGCACACACTGGGGTTGATTTACTAACACTGGAGAGTGCAAAATCTGGTGCAGCTGTGCATGGTAGCCAATCAGCTTCTAAATTCAGCTTGTTCCATGAAAGGATAAATTCACCTTTGGGAACATGTTACATGTTTAGGGTGGAACATGTAACGTGTCCCCACTGCTGCAGCCGCTGCTCATTCTCCCTGTGGCAGCAGAACAAGGAGAAGTTCCCTGTACTAGCTGTCACTTTTTGAAAATAGTGCAGCCATGTGGGGCTCTGCCCACTCGGCCGCATCATTCATGCCCGCAGCTTTGTGAATGAATGAACTACAAGTCCTGACATCCTTTGCAGCTGTCGGCTTGTAGTTTTCAATGAACTACCACAGAATGTACTGGATTCCTCGTACAAGGTACGAGCAAGCAGATACACTGACAAGTCTGCAGGAGACCTGCATGGCATTAGTGATCTGCTGACCACTGGTGCAATGCTTTACATGATCCTGCAAAAAAAAAAACATGCATTAATTTTTATTTTTTAGAAGTGAACTTATCTTTTAAGGTTTGACAAAAAAATTTTGAAGCTGATTGGTCTCTATGCAGAGCTGCCCCAGATTTTGTTCTCCAGATTTAGTAAATGAACCCCATTTTGCAGCTGTCATCGGTGGCTGTAAGATCACTCTGTATAAATCTGACAGCTCATCTGAGCGGTTACATGCGCATAGAGCCTTTGTGCGTCTAGGGTCGGCGCTTGTCCAGAGTTTTGGCAGCACACAAACTGGCCGCAGTTAATCTTCAAATCTTCTAGTTTGTATGCGGCTATGGGAAATGTTACTGCACCCAAAGGCAGCGTTTAACTGCTTCTGAACACAGCAAACTATCCATGACTAATTTACTGTGTGATACAAAAGCAGGGTGGATAAAACTCAATGAATTAAAAAAAAAAATCGTATTTGCTTGATTTAAATCGGATTTTCTTGATTTTTATCAAATTTATTTTAATAAAATGCTTTTGGAGTAAAAATCTATCTAAAGATAGTTTTCTATTTAAGATACATTAATAATTTTGTTTATTCAGCATGAAATGGAGCTTAGTTATGTAGCATGAGGCTGTATATTCTGCAATATTTACATTTTTGGTAAACTCATTCAATGAATCCAAGCTCTGCTAGCTGAGATAACATGCACTGCAATAATGCATTCACACAATTTCACAGTAACCATGAGATGAAACAAAGTTCAGGAATATTCCTTTATCCCATTGTTTTGCAAATATATGTAAACTAAAATCTGTATGATTGAATCAGTTCGGATATTGCTGTTTTACTAACCTGACAGCTTATTATTCTAAATAGAAAACCTTCATTTTGTTTGCAAATATTAAAGATTTTAACTACCAGCAAGAATGAGTCTTTACATTTAAAGAGCACCTGTCATTTCAGATCCATCATGGCAGCGCCTGTTAGCGGGCATCCACTCACCTGCTTCCGCCATGTCCCTCACCTTGTTGTGTCACTGCCACATCACCAGCCGTCCCATTAAAGTGAATGAGACTGTCGGTGAGTCAACAGCAGGTCAGAGGAGAAGCCGCTTAGGGACAGAGAAGACAGTTGCTCCTTAAAAATTATGATTTAAATCCAGTTGATTTAAATCAAGCCTTTTTACTAGTGATTTAAATCGTGATTTAAATCGACTTAATTTAAATCAAATCCACCCTGTACAAAAGGTAATAACGGCGTGGGCATGGGTGATGGAGAAAGGAAAGCATACCATACACCAGGGATGTGTAATTAGCGGACCTCCAGATGTTGCAAAACTACAAGTCCCATCATGCCTCTGTCTCTGGGTGCTTGTGGCTGTCAAAGTCTTGCTATGCCTCATGGGACTTGTAGTTCTGCAACTGCTGGAGGTCCGCTAATTGCATATCCCTGCCATACACCGATAGTTCTTTCAACTCAGCCTGCAGCGTGATATACAGTGTGAGTGGACGAATCTCTCTCTATGCATACTGTAATTTTTTACCTTCATTTTTTTCTTTTTTTCTCTTTTATATTTATAATCTTTATTTTATCAATTTTCACATTTTTAAATATCATACAAAAAAGATTGAAATAACAGTTACAGATACATCAACATAATGACTATTGTATTTTGACAGCCAGCTTTCAAAAAACCCAAACAGCGGCTGCATCTGATCAGATGCAGCTGCTTTTTGGCCACCAATTTTCCACCTGGCTCTTTCGATTTTTCAATTGAGGGATGTTTGGGAGGGAGGTGGCCAACTGGGCCCCCCACTGAGTGAATTTTGTCCGATTCATGAATTAATACAGTGTATGCCTAGCTTAAAAGTTCAGTTTTTAGGTAGAGATGGGATTGGCTTCCCTAAAAAGATTTGTTTTCAGGGATCACCTAAGGACGGATAGGGTAGAAGCTAACTGAAGAGATTGGGGTAGAAAACTGATAAAACTCCCCTGGTCTTTACCAGTATAATATGTTAACTTTATTTGCTTTATTGTGTCATCTAAAAGTATTCCTTTTTAGAAAAGCATTTTTATCTCACTTTAAACACAAAGAAATTAGAAGGATATCCAGTGGCATTCCTAGTGAATAGTTAAATGGTTCAATATATGTGAAATTCTAGATTGCGTTCTTTACATCAAGGGGCTGATGAAAACCTGATGGAAAGAGGCATGTGAACTGAAAACCAGTGGTGAACTAGAGAGGTGATTCAGGATTAGTCACAAACAAAGCCATAAGGAAGCGCGCAGTACGTACAAAAATAGGCAGGAGCCTGGAGAACATTTCTGAATGGAATTACTCTAGCCAAAATGAAAGGGATCAATTTCCTTGAAAAACAGGAGCCAATCTGTGACCTTTCTCCCCAGGTATTTTACACACAGTCCTCCAAAAACATCCATTTGCACATTACAGTAACTGGTTCAAGGAGCCAGCAAAAACTACAAAGACAAGGAACTCTAGTGAAGGAAAACCTTCAGGGAATAGAGGCATTCCATGACTCATGTTCTGAAAATCCCCAGCAATACTCAATAGACAAAAGCAATAAAGAGCCGCCACCACAAATGGATGAATATGCTGGAAAACTGGCCATAGGCACATAGTGCAAGACAAGTCAAGATGAAATTATTAGGGCATTCACTAAACTGATGTGCATTTAATGTCCTAGGTGTTTTTGTTAATGATAATGCTAAGATGACCTCAAATAACAATAGTTTTTCATTTTTATGTTATCAGGTTTTCATTTTAGTACATATTTTATTTGATAGTAGTGTAAATTAAACTTTTGTCCCAATGGGATCGATTTACTAAACCCGGAGCACTCAGAATCTGGTGCAGCTGTGCATGGTAGCCAATCAGCTTCTAAAGTTAGTTTGTGCAATTAAGCTTTGGCAATAAAACCTGGACGCTGATTGGTTTCTATGCAGAGTTGCACCAGATTTTGCACTTTCCAGTTATAGTAAATAAACAACACTGTGTACTATACATAAAAGTATAACTTTGTCAAAACTTTTTTGATTCTGCATAGGGTGCAAATACGTTAGAACCTCTGCCAGGTTTTTTTTTAAGCTGTAGTAAGACTTTTCCTTCTATGTTCTGATAACTGGTAAAACTGGGACAGGAAGTGAGGTGATTTTTCTCCAGTGGGGATACAGATAGCAAAATAAACATTTCTGTCAGGTTTTCATTGCTATCTGAGTCTATTTTGTAAGATTCCCTGTGACCTCCTGTTCTGTGACATCACTACTAAAAGAAGGAGGAATGTCCACAAAAGTGAGAAAGACAACTATAAACCCTGGAAGTCCAAAATAAGTGTAGGACCCTGGATCTGTTCTGATTGTTGTCTTGGTGCTGGTCCAAAAGGAGATAGTTTTCTTAGACAGCTTTCCAAAGAGTAAGGTATTTTTTATGGCCTCAAGAAATATTTTATTAAGAGTCACATCCAGTCACACTGAATGCATTTTGAGGGTTCAAAGATCCCCCCTTCATCAGGCCTTGGCAAATGTTGAAGACAAAGCCTATACTAGACTGATGTATATAGAGTAATCCCAGACAATAGTATGGCAGTGTCAGGACCTGGATTTGAACCCGGAACTTCTGCTGTGTCATGCAATGTGTCGTTTTGCTGAGCTATCTGGAATGCTAGACAGTTCCTGGCACAATTCCTTGAATGATCCTGTCTTGAACCTTGTTTGTCTTGAACCCTGAACTCTTTGCTCCTCCCATGAACTTCCTGATTTAAGCCATGTCTTTGCACTTCCTATTTGCCAGATTATTGTGCTCTCTCCATCCAGTATTTCACTCCCGTTTTTCCTGCTACCATCCATATTTTGCTACAACTCGTTATCGACCCTTGCTTGTTTCTCGACTATGCTTCTCCCTGATCCCATCTACTCTTTACTGACCTTTTGGCTTGTTTACTGACTGTGCTTCTGGTTTGATCCCTACCTGCTTATCCGCTACTAGACCCTGCCTTGCTCACCTCCTGGTGATCCTGAGGACCATGACCTGATGCTAATATGCAGTAAAATCTATCAGGAGCTCTGGTGAACACTGGTTAGTATTTAGACTCCGCACTTCAGGTAAGCCCACATCATTCACCAGGGTGACTGCTTGTGTACCTATCCTCCTTGTTGGTGGTAGTTCCACTACTGCTATAGAAACTGGTCTTTGAGTCTAACCCCTGATCGTGACAGATAGGGTAATTGTTTGTATTGTATTGTAGGGTAATTACTCTACATACATCAGTCCAGTATACAACAATAAAACCTTAACGCCGACACATTCTATTGGAGGGGAGAGGAGTTTTTTTGTCAACTGTGTTCCCTGAGATTTCTCTAATCTTCCAAGTGGGGATTTGGTTGGCAAAAAAAACCTGACAGAGCTTCTAACCCTTTCCATCTTTATCCAAAATAAAACAAAACCATGTTTTGAATGGTACTGCCCTACCATGTAAAAAGTTAAATCAATAAAAGCCAAATAAAAAACACAGCAGAACTTTTAACAAGCAACGGGAAGTGGACAAGGCAGCCCTGCAGTAGAGATTTCTACAGAATCCAGCACATCATGGGACATACTTCATTACAGGTAAGTAATGTAACTAAAGCTGTGAGAAAAGGATGTTTTTAGCTAAACGTCAGCTGTGATAGCCCAGTATTATTACCTACAATGCTACTCTTTCTTTTCTTTCATTATACAAATGTCAATCAACACAGCCAAAAGCTGGACCCCCTCCCTATAGAAAAAAAGAGGATCCTAACCAGAGAGGAATGCATTTCTAAATTAAATGACACTGTGGATTAGGATATATCTCAGTAAAGAACACTATGAAAAGTTTTGTAATATATGGGGCATTTGGATCTAATTTTGCACCACAAGAAGCTCCAGTTCCTTGCCCTTGGTAAGGACCCATACAGGACCTATTGAGGAAGTTCCGACAATACAGGAACATTAACATCTATTTTTCTACTTTATTATGCTATGAAGGAGACTTATCTTTCCTCCTTGATAATTTACAACAGACTTTGTATTGCGTCGTTTTTACATTTAATCTTTAAATCCAATGAATAAATAAATATTAGATTTAAAAATACAACTAATGATATATAAATGATAGAGAGCTGCATCTTTTATATCCCTTTTAATTACAAAAAGGAATACTTTCAATCAAAAATATATAAATAAATGCTTAACAACACAAAAAATCAGAATTGGGGTCTGTTTACACTCTTGTAAAGTTTATAAAAGCTAACTCAGCTTGCTGTCAACATTTGCGTAAACTCTCACTCTTTTAAAGAACGCAGTTTCAGCTTTTTGAACATCTGGAAAGTTAGGTCAGATTTCATAATAGAATACAAAAAAAGGAAGTCATGGGGCCTTGTGCAGACCGCATCTGCTGGAGAGGTTATGCAAGGCTACTCAATTGCAACAATTAACAAGGATGATTCCCGTCACACATGTAAATAAATATTCTGAACTGGCTCATAACTACAGCTTGGCTTCCAAAATAGCGACCATTAGATATAAATAAACAGTACATTTATGGATCTGGACGGTTGCTATAAATGTCTGACCAAAAAATGTTACAACCACCATTGTGTACAATGCTTATAGCCAAACTGACTGAAGAAGGAAATGTCAATGTTATCTACTGGTAGGAAGAGCATTTCTAAATCATTATTCTGAAAATGTTTAACAAGTCACATAACTATTCGGGCATTTCATATGGAGGATTAGCCATAAGATTGCAGTAAATTTACTAAATAAACAATTTTTTTCCAGCGAGAAAACACTTGGATGAAACTTAACTTTTTATTGAATTCTCATTATTAACAAAAATATTTATAATTTTATCATATTATAATTACAGTTTTATCTTCTGTACTTTGTTTTAGGTGAAATGGCATGTAAAGATTTTACTTTGAGTTTTCGGCATGCACTCTTTTGATTCCTAAATTAAAAGCATTCTATACTTTCAAATGTTTTTGTTGTTTTAACTCGATATTAGTATAGTTATATTCCTTGTGTCTTTGTTTGCCTTACCTTGTAATGATGGGCTCACATATTGTGGCTGCAGATTGTAATGTCATGGCTGATCGTTTCCCGTATGTCCATGTATTTATCTACCTAGCTTGTCCCTATTCCCTATTCCCTGGGACAGGCAACTTTTTCCTAGGTCATGCAGTATTCAGTGCATGTGTTGCCATCTGCTCTATGTTGTATCAAAAATGTGGGAGTGCTAATGTAATAAAAAAAAAACCTACAATTTGTGACTGTGTCAGATGTAATTACTGCACAAGCACCAATGCTAGACTGGAAGACCCAGGGATTGTGGGATGTGTAGTTTTCTTAACAGGTAGTGTCTGACGGAGGCCATGCATTAACCTGTGCAGTGCCATGCCATATGTCTCATGTTTATCCGCTTGCCGACCAGCTCACATTGATATACGTCGGCAGAAGGGCACGTACAGGCATATTAACGTACCTGTACGTTGCCCTTTAAGAAGCAGTTTGCCGCGAGCTCCGTGAGTGTGATCGCGGGTCCCGCGGACTTGATGTCTGCGGGGATACCCACGATCATTTCACGTAGAGGAAGAACGGGGAAATGATGATGTAAACAAGCATTTCCCCATTCTGCCTAGTGACACTGACACTGATCACAGCTCCCTGTAATCGGGAGCGGTGATCAGTGTCGTGGCACACACAACCCCTCCCCCCCCCACAGTTAGAATCACTCCCTAGGACATACTTAACCCCTTCACTGCCCGAAGGGGTTAAGTATCCTTTTCTTCCCACAAATAGAGCTTTCTTTTGATGGTATTTGATCACCTCCGCCGTTTTTATTTTTTGCGCTATACACGGAAAAAGACCGAAAATTTTGAAAAAAAATGATATTTTCTACTTTTTGTTCTAAAAAAATCCAATAAACTCAATTTTAGTCATACATTTAGGCCAAAATGTATTCGGCCACATGTCTTTGGTAAAAAAAATGTCAATAAGTGTATATTTATTGGTTTGCGCAAAAGTTATAGCGCCTACAAACTAGGGTACATTTTCTGGAATTTACACAGCCTTTAATTTATGACTGCCTATGTAGTTTCTTGAGGTGCTAAAATGGCAGGGCAGTACAAAACCCCCACAAATGACCCCATTTTGGAAAGTAGACACCCCAAGGAAATTACTGAGAGGCATGTTGAGCCCATTGAATATTCATTTTTTTTGTTCCAAGTGATTGAATAATGACAAAAAAAAAAAAAAAATTACAAAAAGTTGTCACTAAATGATATATTGCTCACACAGGCCATGGGCATATGTGGAATTGCACCCCAAAATACATTTAGCTGCTTCTCCTGAGTATGGGGATACCACATGTGTGGGACTTTTTGGGAGCCTAGCCGCGTACGGGGCCCCGAAAACCAATCACTGCCTTCAGGATTTCTAAGGGCGTACATTTTTGATTTTACTCCTCACTACCTATCACAGTTTTGAAGGCCATAAAATGCCCAGATGGCATAAACCCCCCAAATGACCCCATTTTGGAAAGTAGACACCCCAAGCTATTTGCTTTGAGGCATGTTGAGTCCATGGAATGTTTTATATTTTGACACAAGTTGCGGGAAAGTGACAAATTTTTTTTTTCTTTTTTTTGCACAAAGTTGTTACTAAATGATATATTGCTCACACAGGCCAAGGGCATATATGGAATTGCACCCCAAAATACATTTAGCTACTTCTCCTGAGTACGGGGATACCACATGTGTGGGACTTTTTGGGAGCCTAGCCGCGTACGGGGCCCCGAAAACCAATCACCGCCTTCAGGATTTCTAAGGGTGTAAATTTTTGATTTCACTCTTCACTGCCTATCACAGTTTCGGAGGCCATGGAATGCCCAGGTGGCACAAATCCCCCCCAAATGACCCCATTTTGGAAAGTAGACACCCCAAGCTATTTGCTGAGAAGCATGGTGAGTATTTTGAAGCTCTCATTTGTTTTTGAAAATAAAGAAAAACGAGAATAAAAATTTTTTTTTTTCTTTTTTCAATTTTCAAAACTTTGTGACAAAAAGTGAGGTTTGCAAAATACTCACTATGCCTCTCAGCAAATAGCTTGGGGTGTCTACTTTCCAAAATGGGGTCATTTGGGGGGGTTTGCCACCTGGGAATTCCATGGCCTCCGAAACTGTGATAGGCAGTGAAGAGTGAAATCAAAAATTTACGGCCTTAGAAAGCCTGAAGGCGGTGCTTGGTTTTCGGGGTCCCGTACGCGGCTAGGCTCCCAAAAAGTCTCACACATGTGGTATCCCCGTACTCAGGAGAAGCAACAGAATGTATTTTGGGGTGTAATTTCACATATTCCCATGGCATGTTTGAGCAATAAATCATTTAGTGACAACTTTGCGCAAAAAAAAAAAAAAAAATTGTCTCTTTCCCGCAACTTGTGTCACAATATAAAATATTCCATGGACTCGACATGCCTCTCAGCAAATAGCTTGGGGTGTCTACTTTCCAAAATGGGGTCATTTGGGGGGGGGGTTTAACTGTCCTGGCATTTTATGCACAACATTTAGAAGCTTATGTCACACATCACCCACTCTTCTAACCACTTGAAGACAAAGCCCTTTCTGACACTTTTTGATTACATAAAAAAATTATTTTTTTTGCAAGAAAATTACTTTGAACCCCCACACATTATATATATATTTTTTTTAAAGCAAATGCCCTACAGATTAAAATGGTGGGTGTTTAATTTTTTTTTTTTCACACAGTATTTGCGCAGCGATTTTTCAAACACATTTTTTGGGGAAAAAACACACTTTTTTAAATTTGAATGCACTAAAACACATTATATTGCCCAAATGTTTGATGAAATAAAAAAGATGATCTTAGGCTGAGTACATGAATACCAAACATGACATGCTTTAAAATTGCGCACAAACGTGCAGTGGCGACAAACTAAATACATTTTTAAAGGTCTTTAAAAGCCTTTACGGGTTACCACTTTAGATTTACAGAGGAGGTCTACTGCTAAAATTACTGCCCTCGATCTGACCTTCGCGGTGATACCTCACATGCATGGTGCAATTGCTGTTTACATTTGACGCCAGACCGGCGCTTGCGTTCGCCTTAGCGCGAGAGCAGGGGGGACAGGGGTGCTTTTTTTTTTTTTTTTTTTTTCTTTATTATTATTTTTTTTTATCTTATTTTTAAACTGTTCCTTTCATTTTTTTTTTAAATCATTTTTATTGTTATCTCAGGGAATGTAAATATCCCCTATCATAGCAATAGGTAGTGACAGGTACTCTTTTTTGAAAAAATTGGGGTCTATTAGACCCTAGATTTCTCCTCTGCCCTCAAAGCATCTGACCACACCAAGATCGGTGTGATAAAAAGCTTTCCCAATTTCCCAATGGCGCTGTTTACATCCGGCGAAATCTAAGTCGTAAAATGCTCGTAGCTTCCGGTTTCTTAGGCCATAGAGATGTTTGGAGCCACTCTGGTCTCTGATCAGCTCTATGGTCAGCTGGCTGAATCACCGGCTGCATTTTCAGGTTCCCTGTTGAGACAGGAGAGCCAGAGAAAAACACGGAAGACGTTGGGGGGGGCATTCCCTCCCACTGCTTGTAAAAGCAGTCTAGAGGCTAATTAGCCACTAGGATTGCTTTTACATGAAAGCCGACTGCTGGCTGAAAAGAATGATACCAAGATGATACCTAAACCTGCAGGCATCATTCTGGTATAACCACTCAAATTCGTGAATGGCGTACCTGAAGACAAAAAAATGGTTAACAATAAAGCACAGTAAACGGTAAAGTATAAAAAATTAGATACCTGAAAAGCAAACATGATAAAACATAATAACAATAAAACATTGCAGAATAGAATACAGTAAAAAAGAGCAGAACAATAGAGAGAATAGAGAGAGAGAACAATAAAACGACAACTATTTTATTTTATTTTATATTTTTGTATGTGTTTTTTTTTTTTTACACTTTTTTTTGTAACTGTAACTTTTATAACGGTAACCGGTTCCAGGTTCGGGTCTCTCAAAATGCGATGGCATCTTGGGAGACCCTGTGAAAGTGCGCCTAGTCTGTGCAATGCTGTACCCTATGCTAATACTCAACTAGTGCATGGTAGCGTTCAAAACATTCACTAATGCAAAGACCAGGATTGTCAGGACAGGAGGGACAATAATAGCGGGTGTCACGCCTATATCCGCACTTGCTGCAGACACAACATCTTTTTTGGGGGGGTTCGTTGGGTAGGGGTACTCGGGAGGACATAAAGAAAATGCCTCTCATGCAGCTGACTGCATTTGGTTGGGGATGTGAATGGGGGAAGTACGGGCGCTGCAGAAGTGGTGGGTTCCCAATTAGGACTGGCGAATGCAGCAGGAAGGGCATTATGGGCACGACGGGCCTGTGTTTGTCTTTTTGGTGGCAGCGGGACACTACTTGTGCTTGCCACCTCACAAGCTTGAACTGCACTTATGGGACTCGCCACGTCACCAAGTGTTACTGCAGTGCGGGTTTGACTACGACCGAGGTGTACTAGGCCGCTGGTGCTTGCCAGTTCACCAAAACGCTACAAAAAAACTGTTAGCGATCGCAGGGATCAGGCCTGACTCTGCGAACGCTGCAGTTATGCGTTTAGTGTTTTGTAAGTGACAGTGATCGATCGATACTGCACTTGGGTGGGCTGGGCTGGGCCGGGCGGAGGGGCAAAACGCAGGTGCTAGCAGGTATCTGGGCTGATCCCGCTAACACTGCGTTTGTGGGAACCCTAAACTGCTGGGGACGCTAGTATAGATCTGATCGGATCAGATATTGATCCGTTCAGATACTATACCACTAAGGGAGGTGTACGGTGCGTGCGTGGGTGTTAGCGGTACTGGCGCTAACCTGACGCTGCCTGGGGCAGGTGCTTGCCAGTTCACCAAAACGCTACCAAAAAAACTGTTAGCGATCGCAGGGATCAGGCCTGACTCTGCGAACGCTGCAGTTATGCGTTTAGTGTTTTGTAAGTGACAGTGATCGATCGATACTGCACTTGGGTGGGCTGGGCGGAGGGGCAAAACGCAGGTGCTAGCAGGTATCTGGCCTGATCCCGCTAACACTGCGTGTTTGGGAACCCTAAACTGCTGGGGACGCCAGTATAGATCTGATCGGATCAGATATTGATCCGTTCAGATACTATACCACTAAGGGAGGTGTACGGTGCGTGCGTGGGTGTTAGCGGTACTGGCGCTAACCTGACGCTGCCTGGGGCTGGTGCTTGCCAGTTCACCAAAACGCTACCAAGAAAACTGTTAGCGATCGCAGGGATCAGGCCTGACTCTGTGAACGCTGCAGTTATATGTTTAGTGTTTTGTAAGTGACAGTGATCGATCGATACTGCACTTGGGTGGGCTGGGCTGGGCGGAGGGGCAAAACGCAGATGCTAGCAGGTATCTGGGCTGATCCCACTAACACTGTGTTTGTGGGAACCCTAAACTGCTGGGGACGCTAGTATAGATCTGATCGGATCAGATATTGATCTGTTCAGATACTATACCACTAAGGGAGGTGTACAGTGCGTGCGTGGGTGTTAGCGGTACTGGCGCTAACCTGACGCTGCCTGGGGCAGGTGCTTGCCAGTTCACCAAAACGCTACCAAGAAAACTGTTAGCGATCGCAGGGATTAGGCCTGACTCTGTGAACGCTGCAGTTATCCGTTTAGTGTTTTGTAAGTGACAGTGATCGATCGATACTGCACTTGGGTGGGCCGGGCCGGGCGGAGGGGAAACACGCAGGTGCTAGCAGGTATCTGGGCTGATCCCGCTAACACTGCGTTTTTGGGAACCCTAAACTGCTGGGGACGCTAGTATAGATCTGATCGGATCAGATATTGATCCGTACAGATACTATACCACTAAGGGAGGCGTATGCTGCGTGCGTGGGTGTTAGCGGTAATGGCGCTAATCTGACGCTGCCTGGGGCGACGCATATCACCGCCGAGCGATCAGGGGGCTAAACCTTTATTCGGTAATAAACGGCGGGTGCCCTGACACTATAAAAAATAAACAAACTAACCAGCGTCACCCGTAACGGTTATACGGTGATCAGTGGTGAAAGGGTTAACTAGGGGGCAATCAAGGGGTTAAAACATTTATTAGGTAGTATATGGGGGTCCCTGTCGCTATAAAACGCTGACGGCGAACCTCAATATTTACCTCCCTAACTAGCGTTACCAGCGACACTAATACAGCGATCAGAAAAATGATCGCTTAGTGACACTGGTGACAGGGGGTGATCAAGGGGTTAAAACTTTATATGGGGGGGTTAGTGGGGTACCCTAGACCTACAGGGGGCTAATACTCACTGCCCTACCACTTCTAACTGTCACAAACTGACACCATGCAGTAATCAGAAAAAAAAAAAAATACTGCTTGGTGTCAGTTTGTGACAGGGGGGGGTGATTGGGGGGGGATCGGGGGGCGATCGGGGGGGGGGGTCGGGGGTGTTTTATGTGCCTGGCATGTTCTACTGTGTGTGTGTGTGTTGGTGCACTCACTTGTCATCTCTCCTCGGCGCCGGAACGGAAACTGCCGAGCCGAGGAGAGATGACATCACATCCTCTGCCTGTGTGTACTACACACAGGCAGGGGAGGATTCCGATTGGCTGGGAGCGATCGCGAGGGGGGGGGACCACGATCGGATGGTCTCCCCCCTCGCCTCTCAACGCTCCCAGTCACAAGCCGACCGCCGCTGGCACCGGGGGGGGGTCCGATCGGACCCCCCGCCCGCGGGAGGCAGATCACGTATAGGTACGTGATTCTGCCTGCCCGTGCCATTCTGCCGCAGTATATCTGCGTTAGGCGGTCGGCAAGTGGTTAAAGGATAGGACTGGCAGACTTGGGTGTTGTGTTGACACATTTTAAAGTTGCTTATACATTAGGATTTCAGATAATTTGCTGTAAGGGTCTTACCTTATATGCACACAGATCATAGGTGTGCGCAGCCTATTGCATTAGGGTGTGCACCCTAAAGCTCAAACACACATGCCTTTCTCTGCAGCCCCGCTGGGATAAGACAGTGATTATTGGTAGCGGGTTTACTGGCTATACCAGTTTAGCAATAATCGTATGTAAAATCTGGCAAGCTGGTTGTACCCAAGTTGATCGTTCAATCAACTTGGTACATTCAGCCTGCCCATACATGATTAAAATCTCAACTGGTTTCTGCTGAACTGGCCGAGATTTGACCCATCTATATGGCTGGCCTTAGTGACTGGCTGTCATCAGATGCCAAGTATAATTGTCAGAGTTAAAGGAGACAGAAATATTAAGCAGATGCCAAGTATATTGGTCAGAATTAAAGGAGACGGAAACATTAAGGCTTATCCCTACCTAACCTCCTAATCATATTAATTGACATTAAAACCAATTTAATATACTCATTATCATGGTGCTGGGGTTTCTTCATCCCATCGTGGGTGGACGTGTGGACACCAATAGCATTTTAGTGAATAGAAATTTCATTCCTAGAGGGGGAGGTATGAAGAGCGTTGAAAGGTAAAGAAGACTACACCAAGTAGTTCTGAGTAATTTTCTGAAGTTGAGTGAGAATTTAGAGCTAAATTTCCTGCATGCATACTGCAACCACCATTCTTCTCAACAGTGTTTGTGACCAGTCCCCACGTTTCTTTGAAGGACTGCTTCCCCTTTAATGTACAACCCTCAGAGTGTTCTCAGCTTGCTCACATTCCCTGCATTATAATATCCAGAAGATGTCCTGGTCTCGAGCCACTAATAGTTTAAAAGCCAAGCAATGTGGTAGACCTCTTTCTCAGAAGTCATTGCCTCTCCTTACAATCAACCACTGATCATAGCTGTCATAATGATGACATCAAGACATTGTACTGACTGGAGCAAAATCTGATTTAAACGGTTTGAATTTACTAACAGATAACTCAGTAATTGTGCACAGTAAATAATAAGTGAGCCAGTTACAGTACTCTGTCCAGTGAGCAGCCCCCATGAATTCCAAATTAGATTTAGAGCAAGGTCAGTGTGCATCCCACTAGGGTATAAAAAATTAGCATTGCAAAAGCTACCTTTATCATGTTCAAGAGTCTGTTCTGCAGATATAAATAATACTGATTAACAAGTAGTTTTGCTTTAATTGTATGCCACTGGATCAGAAGCTCTAAAAGACTTCCATCATTCTGTATTTTTCTGAAATGATCAAATGAACATGTTAAGATCACTTTAATGGAAAACTAAAGATCAGAGAGCTGATCATGTCGGGAAGATCAAAAAGATGTGAAACCGAGTTATTTGGGGTAACATATATATCCTGCCATTATCTTTTGCCTATTTAATCAACAATTTACCTGCACTCCTTTTTAAGTTTAATTTGAAAATCCATTTAAAATAGTCATTGTTTACATTAGAAGGACATGAGAATGTGAGATATACCTCTACTGTCGAGAATGTTGTGAACAATTACAGCTGGTGGTGGAATGTGCCCTAAACCAGGGTGTTTACTTTGTCTGTAAAATAATCAACTGATTTCATTTTTATGAAGATAGTTCATGTATGAAGAAAAAAAATTGTAGACTGATTTTATATTTAGTTTTTGTATCATCTTTTTTGGCAATTAGAGATTTTTAATTTGTAGATACGCTTTCCAGTAATACTCATTCAGGCACAGCTGCAGACAAAATGTGTGTTTGGGATCATTCATCAACTTGTGGTAACATAATTAATTGTACCATATAATAAAAAAATCACTCCCTGACCCACTGATAATTACAATCTATTTTTATAAGCACAGGTCTGATTTGCTAAGAAACCAATAAAAATGAGGCTGGAAACCTTAATGGCAAGAAAAAACAACTTCATGCTGACAGGGCCAGGCATCTGCCCTGAGTGGCATATTGTGGGGGATGCAGTTGGGGTGGGAGCCTCTATCTGCCTCTGTGTCACCTGCCTGTTTTTTTTTTTTTTGCACTGTGCAGACTTAAGCAGTCAAACTGAAAGCTCAATCCTGCAGATTATACAAGGGGATCATGGCTCTCCCTGTGTAACCAGCAGCACTCCACTGCTCCACTGTACATAGAGCACAGCACCCCACTGTCATGGGGCTCTGATGATTACATAGGAAGAGCTGCATTCTTCCTGTGAAATCTGGATGACTGAACTATTAGTTTGACACTGCATGTGACTGAGTGACGTAACGCGTTGGGAGGGGTCGATGACATCACGCCGGGAATTTAATGGAACACCATCTTGGAGAAATGCCAACATGCTGTATATCTTAACGGGAAACACTCGCTGTTATCTCTGAAGTGCACCAGATTTGTGCACAAGTTATGTGAGTGTTATTTTAAACATTTTTAACAAATCAAGGTGGGAACGCGTTAACGTGTTATGTATGGCTTGCTGGCTGCAGAATGAGGGGTGTGATTTATGTTGAAGTGTGTGAGTTCACGTTTACATGTACAAGCCTAGTGTACCTCCCACATTCACTCTCATCCCAAGGATTCATGGGAAATGTAGTCTGTACAGTTAGAGAGAGAGAAGTGCATATGATGCAATCACTGTTCAAAGATATCCTCCCTGCCAGAAAAGATGATGCATTTTTTGAATCACAGAGCAGACTTCCTGAAAATCCAATCAGCCACATCTCTTAAACAGTAAGAAATTTCATAAATGTAATAACTGTTTAGTGTTTTGTGTGTGTGTGTGTGTGTGTGTGTGTGTGTGGGGGGGGGTGTACTAATGGGGGGGGGGTTGAAATCCTGGAGTTCTGCTTTAACTCTAACTAGTTTTAAACCCTAAAACATGTACAACCCCAATTCCAAAAAAGTTGGAATGCAAAATCTACATAAAAACAGAATGCAATGCTTTGCAAAACCCATAAACCCGTATTTTATTCACAAAAGAAAAATAGAAACCATATCAAATATTTAAACTGAAAAAATCTACCATTTTAAGAATAAAATAAGGTCATTTTGAAATTAATGGCAGCAACACATATCAAAACACATTGGGACAAAAAGCTGGTAACTAACCAGGAAGACCTAACCTACTAATTAGGTTATTCGGTAACAGGTGAGTAACATGATTGGGGTATATAAAGAGCATCTTAAAGAGTCAGAGTGTCTCAGAAGTAAAGATGGGCAGAAGTTTGCCAATCTGCATCTTAAAATTGTTGAACAATTTCAGAATAAATATAAATATTTAAAGTGATCGTAATGTCTTGTTTTTTTTTTTCTATAAAAAAAACACAAACATATTATACTTACCTGCTCTGTTGCAGTGGATTTGCACAAAACAGCTCAGATCCTCATCTTCTTGGGTTCCTCTTCCATGTATCTCTGGCCCCTTCCTCCTGTCGAGTGCCCCCACAGCAAGCAGCGTGCTATGGGGGCACCCGAGCCGAGTCACAGCTACCTGTGTCATTTCAGACACAGAGCCACGGCCCGGCCCTGCCCCCTCTCTCTCCTGATTGGCTGACTGACTTTGATTGACAGTAGCGGGAGCCAATGGCTCTGATGCTGTGTCTTAGCCAATAAGGAGGGAGAGTCGTGGGTGGCTGAGACACTGGTGGACATCACTGGACAGAGATGGGGCTCAGGTAAGTATTAAGGGGGGCAAGGAGGCTGCTGCACACAAAAGGCTTTTTATCTTAATGCATAGAATAGCAATAAGATAAAAACCTTCTGACTTAACAACCCGTTTAAATATATCTTCATCTACAGTACATAATATCATCAAAAGATTTTGGATCAGAATCTGGAGAAATCTCTGTGTGCAAGAGACAGGGCCGAAACACAATATTGGATGCTCATGATCATTAGGGTCTCAGATGGCACTGCATTAAAAACAGGCATACTTCTGTGATAGACATCACTGCGTGGGCTCAGCATTACTTCCAAAAATCGCTGTCTGCAAACACAGTTCGCTGACCCATCCAAAAATGCAAGTTAACGCTCAGGCAAAGAAGGAGCCATATCTGTTTTTACATAGATGTTACACAGCACCCCAACTTTTTTGAATCGGGGTTGTAGTTAACATTTTAGTTATTTTACCTTAAATTAGTTTTATTGACTCTATCATTCCCTCCCCTTACCTTTTTTTTTTTTTGTTCTTTCATTGTTTGCAGTTTGTATGTAAACATATTAAATTTGTGTTTGTTTTTTTAAGTGCCAAGTTAAAAAGCTTGTGGGAGCGGTATGAAGGGCTGGGGCATTTTTGGTGTCAGAGGACCTTGTTCCAGCCCTGGTAGCAATACTGTTTGTGTGTCCAGAGTAATGTACTGATAACTATGAACAGCTGCCTGGTTCATAGAAGTTCTTTACGTTCTGCTCAGCCATCTGAAACAGGTCTAATTCAACCTGCTCATGTTGCTGTCTTGGATTTACTATGGAGTTCTTTCTAGATATTGCTACTCTTTGGCTTTCCTTGTTGTCTATCTACAGAACAGTGGCTAAGTAGATTCATAATTCAAAGTCCTGATGGGACAAGGTCCCTTTTCATCCCTCATCTTTTTTTTTTTTTGTCTGTGGCAAAAAAATGAGAGGTATAGTTTAGTGTGAGGTTGCTAAAAGATTTTCATGGGGGTAACCTGGGCCAAATGTGAAACCAGAAGAAGGGACTATGTAGAAAACACAGTCAGGGCAGATGAAGCACTAGCCAAGTAAGGACAAGCAAGCTCAGCAGCTGAAGTCAATCCAAAATGCAATGCACCCATGAGCTAACAAACTCTATGGCAGGCAATTGTCATGACATAGGCATACACACCACAGCCCCACTCAGTCCTATGGGATGGGCGTACTCTGCAGAAGGTTCAACCATCTCATAGGAATGTACAGTATATGGCTGTAGAGCGCAGTGTGAAGAGAAGCCAGCTGGAGGCAAGGCCACACAGCAAAAATCTGTAAAGTGTAGGGTAGGACAGTGGGGCGAACATCGCTGACTGGGTCTAAAATGTAAGTATGTTACCAGGGAAGTCGCACTCCATTCCAGTCATTTCTTGTGTATCAGAAATGGATTTATAAAGCCAGCTTGGCTAACGCGAAGACTGAGAGCTATGAGATGTCAGGAGTTCTTTCGACAGCTCAACCTCCTCATTAGCTGGCCCTGTGCTGCTAAAGTCATCATTGGACTACCACATATCAGAAAACAGACTCATGTATTGCATATGAAATAGTACTGAAACAGAGCTCTAATGCCAACTGTTACAATTCTGCTTAAAAAGTTAAACCAATCAAGATTCATGATCATTTTACCCCTGCAGATGAACAAGACACCTGAGCTTATAAGGAGTTCTGCCGTATGGGAGGGCCCAGGAGAGGGAGCAAAAGAGCAGTTGGACCCAACAACTACTCTGAAGGACTTCTGAGCAGAGGGATCTAAGTGAAAAGTATGTATACAATTAAAGTAAAACTAAAAGCAAAACTTTTTTCAGTTTTGGATAGAGTGGAGAGGGGTTAGGACAGTTTTTATTGCTGTCTGTGTCCCCATTATGGAGATTCACCCTCTCTATTTGTCTCATTTACCATTATCACTGAATGTGGAAGTAAAAGAAAATCCCAAATTCTGGGTTGTCCCTAGTAAAGTAATAGCGGGGAAATCTTCCAATGGGGACACTAGTTCTAGTGACCTGGGGGTCCCCAAGGAATTCTCTTAATTTGCAGGGATTTTCTTTCACTTCCTGTTTGGTTATGGAACAGGAAGT
Source organism: Lithobates clamitans (assembly GCA_037952925.1). Taxonomy (NCBI): domain Eukaryota; kingdom Metazoa; phylum Chordata; class Amphibia; order Anura; family Ranidae; genus Lithobates; species Lithobates clamitans. The sequence goes on from JBBGZY010000044.1 coordinate 3,644,666, forward strand.
AAAGAGAAATCTCCACAATGGGACACAGATGGCGAAAAAAAAGTTTAACAGGAGTTATAACCCTCCCCTACTCTATCCAAAATTAAAAATAAAATACTACTTTAATACTGGGTGTGATGTGGAAGGATCTCAGCTGTCATGGTTGGTGATAGTTGGGGGTTACTAAATAGATTTTAGTTGCTGTGGGCTGCAAGGTCTGCTTTTAGCAATTTTAGCAGGCTTTAGGTTAGCCATGGACATAATGGCAGTCAGATGTGCAGGTGTGACCTGATGGCCAAGTGATCATTTGTGGAACAGTAAAATGTTGTATTACCGTGCTGTTACGGGGTGCTAACTTTCTGGTCTGTGATTACCTTCGGCCTTTGATTGTCTGTTTATACCAGTACAGTTTAGCAAAATTACAAAGGACCCCACATGCACCACAAAATACTGAATGTGTTTGTTTTCACTGTATGTGGGTGTAAAATTGAATGTACTGCTACATGATTAGTGTATGGAGACATGGGAGGTCTAATTAAATCCAGACTCCTTTTCACTGCCGATTTCAGGGTAGCAGTATGCAGCTCAGGCATGTTAATGAAGGCAATGCACCTGGTCGATTTAGATGTCACTTTTCTCCTATAATTTCTCATTAGTTTCAAATTTATTATATATATTTAAGTGTATGCTCATTAAACCAGAAAGACTATATATTTTATTATTTCAAAACATTCTATGTAGCAAGGCAGTTAAGTGGTTAGCACTCTTGCTATATATTGCTGGGGTCCTGGGTTTGATTTCCTTATAGTACTTTATCTGCATGTTAAGTTTCTCTGTTGTCCCAGGTTCCCATGGTTATTCTCCACTTTCGTCCTTCACTCCAGAAAACATATTGACAGGTTAACTGGCTACCATCCTACTTGGCCCTACAATTTGTGCATATGTTAAAGACATTAGACTTTTAGGAGGGCAGGGGCCTACACGAATACAAGAATACCCAAGGCATGTGCCCTGGGTCTCAGGCTTGTGACCACGATATTTATTGTTTGTTTTAATTTGTTGCTGTAACCTTTATTAGGTAATTTTTTCTGCACCAATATCCCCTCCCATCATTGTGTGCTCCAAAAACTGACAGGAAGCAGTACAATTACTGCTTCTCTCTCTGCACTGAAAGCGGCGGCCGAGTGTCAGGAACCATGAATCAGACGGAGACAGAAAATGCAGTAAAAGTCACACCTTTTAATATAGTGGTAAAAAATGGTACAAATAGTAAACGTAGTCAAAACATAGCCAGGGTTCGGTAACCAAAGCAGGTAGTCAGTGCAAGCCAGTAAATCAGGAAGCCAGAGATGGGCATAGCCAGAAACAGCAAACAGGATCAGGAACTAGAAGGGAAGTCAAGCTAGGCAAGTCTTTACCAAGAACCCAGCAGAGAATCTTCAGATATGTTGACCAAGGAGAAGGCATTGGAGAAATGAACCAGGCAGTTTAAATAGCCAGAAGGGGCTGGCTGACGAACAGGAAATGGTCACCAGGTGAGGCACTGTGGAACGATGAGTGCTGGCAATTATCCGACAGCTGAGCACTGAGAAGGGAGGGCTGAGCCCAGCCCTGACAGTACCCCCTCCTCAACGACCCCTTCCCCTCGGAGGACCACCAGGTTTGAAGGGAAAACATCTATGTAAAGCACAGGGGAGGACAGGAGCATGTACACCTGAGGATAATACACTTTCCAATGAACCAGGTACAGTAAATGCCCATGGAACCTACGGGAGTCAATGATTGATTGTATCTCATACTCCTCATGGTTCTCAACCTGAACCGGGCAGGGACGTGGTACCAAAGTGGGGAAGCGGTTGCACACCAAGGGTTTTAATAAGGAGACATGAGATACATTCAAAATACACATGCTAGAAGAAAGGTCTAATGCGTAAGCCACTGGTTTGAACTTACAGGGAATACGGAAAGGCCCAATAAACTGTGGTGCCAGTTTCAGTGAGGGAACACAGAGTCAGAGGTTGCGAGATGACAGCCAGACCCTCTGCCCAACCTGGTAGGAAGGTGCAGGTAGGCGTCTGTGGTCAGCATGGAGTCTGTACCTATCACTGGCACGTTGCAAGGACTCTTGGACCTGTACCCAAGTGGAACGAAGACCATGGAGATGCTCCTTTAATGCAGGAATTCTTTGAGGAGCAAATGAGTCAGGCAACAAGGATGGTTGGAAACCATAATTCGCCAAAAACTGACAATCAGGAAGCGGTATTGACGGCACTATTGTGAGCAAACTCCTCCAAAGGTAAGAGATCTGACCAGTTGTTATGGTGGTCAGAAATATAGCAGCGTAGAAACTGCTCCAAAACTTGGTTGGCTCGTTCTGCAGCCCCATTGGACTGCGGGTGATACGCAGAGGAGAAGGAAAGCTGAATTCCCAACTGTGCACAAAAGGCTCGCCAAAATCTGGAGACAAACTGGCTACCCCTGTCCGAGATGATAACCTTGGGTAGCCCATGTAATTGAAAGATCTCCGGAGAGAAAAATGGACGCCAGTTCTTTGGATGTGGGCAACTTCTTAAGAGGAATACAATGTGACATTTTGGAGAACTGGTCAACCAGCATAAGAATAACTGTGTTTCCCTGGGAGTTGGGTAACTCTACAAAAAAATCCATAGACAGGTGGGTCCAAGGCCTCTCTCCATTGTGTATGGGTTGTAGGAGACCCACTGGAAGGTGTCGTGGTGTCTTACACTGAACACACACGGAACAAGCGGTTATGAAGGCGGCTACAGCCGCGTGGAGACTAGGCCACCATAATTGTTGGGAAATGGCCCAAATGAGTTGACTCTTCCCTGGGTGGCCAGCTGCCTTGGGAGAATGGTAAGTCTGGAGCAAAGCAATGGGGAGACTCAGGGGCAAAGCAGCAGTTACAAGGTTTCTCGGGAGGAGAGTGGATCTGAACGGCAAGAATTCTGTCACCCAAGGGTGAAGTAAGTCTGGTACGAACAGTGACCAGAATACGATCGGGTGGCATCACAGGAACCGACTCCATCTTGGAAGCGGAGGAAAACTGTCGCGATAATATATCAACCCTTACACTCTTGGCACCGGGTAAGAAGGAGACTATGTAATTGAAGCTTGATAGAAAAAGAGCCCATATCGGCCTTCAGGGAGATAAATGTTTTGCCTTAGACAAGAATGTGAGATTCTTGTGGTCAGTCAAAATGAGAACAGGCACAGTGGTACCTTCGAGGAGATACCTCCATTCTTTAAGAGCTAAAATGATCGCTAACAGCTCTCTGTCCCTAATCTCATAATTGCATTCCGCGGGAGACAATTTCTTGGATGCATAGCGCTCTCAGAGGTAGGACGTTGAGACAGAAAGGCACCAACTCCAGTCTCGGATGCATCAACCTCAAGAATGAAGGGTAACATGGGATCAGAATGTGCCAACACAGGAGCTGAAACAAAAGCAGCCTTGAGAGACTCTATCAGGAACCATCAATCAGACCGAGAGTTATAGTTTAATCACACTTGTTTATTATTAATAATAATTATAAAAATAAGGTAAACAGAGTAAGCGTAGTCAAAACAAGCCAGAGTTCAGTAACCGGATCGGGTAGTCAGCCAAGCAAATTCCAGAGAGCCAGAGATAAACATAGTAGTACAGCAAGCAGGATCAGGAGCCAGAAGGAACGTCAGCAGAGCAAGTCTTCAACAGGAACGCAGGAGAAAGTCTCTGTGATGTTGACAAAGGCGAAGGCAGAGATCAAGTGAGCTGGACAGCTTTAAGTAGGCAGGACTGACGAGCAGAAACAACAGCTGGGTAACTGGAGAGAGATGGGAGCTGGCAATTAGCCGACAGCTGAGCGGCCAGCTCAGAGAAGGAAGGGCTGAGCCCAGCCCTGACAGTACCCCCTCCTCAATGACCCCTCCCCCTCGGAGGACCACCGGGCTTGAGGGGAAAACGTCTATAGAAATCACGGAGGAGGACAGGGGCATGTACGTCCAAGGATGAGACCCAAGTGTGTTCCTTCGGACCGTACCCCTTCCAATGCACCAGGTACTGTATGCGCCCACGGAACCTACGGGAGTCAACAATGGATGGTACTTCATACTCCTCATGGTTCTCAACCTGTATAGGGTGAGGACGTGGCACCGAGGTGGCAAAGCGATTGCAGACCAAAGGTTTCAGAGACATGAAACACATTTGAGATGCGCATACTAGGAGGAAGGTCCAAGGAGTAAGCCACTAGGTTAACCCTGTGAAGGATACGGAAAGGCCCAATAAACCGAGGTGCAAACTTCAAAGAAGGAACACGAAGTTGGAGGTTGTGAGACGACAGCCAGACTCTGTCCCCAACCTAGTAGGAAGGTGCAGGCAGGCGTCTGCGGTCAGCATGAAGTCTCTACCTATCGTTACCATGTTGCAAGGCCTCCTGAACTTGTGCCCAAGTGGAACGAAGACCACGGAGATGCTCCTCTAATGCAGGAATACTCTGCGGAACAAACGAGTCAGGCAACATGGAAGGTTGGAAACCATAATTCGCCATAAACGGGGACAATTGGGAAGCTGAATTCAAGACGCTGTTGTGAGCAAATTCTGCCCATGGTAATAGGTCTGACCAGTTGTTATGATGGTCAGAAATATAGCAACGAAAGAATTGCTCCAAGAACTGATTGGCTTATTCTGTGGGCCCATTAGACTGCGGGGGATACACAGAGGAGAAAACAAGCTGAATTCCCAACTGTGCACAAAAGGCTCACCAGAACCAGGAGAAAAACTGACTACCTCTGTCCGAGACAATCACCTTGGGTAGCCCATGTAAGTGAAAGATCTCCCGAGCAAAAATGGAAGCCAGATCCTTACAAGTGGGCAACTTCTTAAGTGGAATACAATGACACATCTTTGAAAACCGGTCAACCACCATAAGGATAACAGTGTTGCCTTGGGAGTTGGGTAACTCCACAATGAAATCCATAGACAGGTGTGTCCAGGGCCTCTCTCCATTGGGTATGGGTTGTAGGAGGCCCACTGGAAGGTGTTGTGGAGTCTTACTCTAAGAACACACAGAACAGGCAGCTACGAAGGCAGTTACATAAGCCCATAGACTAGGCCACCAGAATTGTTGGGAAATGACCCAAACAAGTTGATTCTTCCCAGGGTGGCCAGCTGCCTTGGGAGAATGGTAGGTCTAGAGCACGGCAGTATGGAGACTCTCTGGGACAAAGCAGCAGTCACAAGGTTTCTCAGGAGCATGGACCTGAGCAGCAAGAATTTTGTCACCCAAAGGAGAAGTAAGACTGGTGCGAACCGTAGCCAGAATACGATCAGGAGGAATCACAGGAACCAGAACCGACTCCAACTTGGAAGTGGAGGAAAATTGTCGTGACAAGGTGTCAGCCCTTACATTCCTAGTACCGGGTAAGAATGAGACAATGTAATTAAAACGCGACAAGAAAAGAACCCATCGCACCCTTCTGGGAGAGAGGCGCTTAGCCTCAGACAAGAATGTGAGATTCTTATGGTCAGTAAGAATGAGAACCGGCACAGTGGTACCTTCAAGGAGATGTCTCCATTCTTCAGGGCTAAAATGATCGCCAACAGCTCTCTGTCACCAATCTCGTAATTGCACTCTGCAGGTGACAATTTCTTGGAAACTTAGCCACACGGATGCATAGCGCTCTCAGAGTTAGGATATTGAGATAGAAGGGTGCCAACTCCAGTCTCAGAAGCATCAACTTCTAGGATAAAAGGCAATGTAGGATCAGGATGTGCCAACACAGGAGCAGAAACAAAGGCAGCCTTGAGACTCTGAAAGGCCTTAATGGACTCCGGAGACCAACTCTGTGGGTTACCGTCCTTTCTGGTCATATCAGTCAGGGGCTTGGCCAGAGACAAGAAGTTACGAATAAACTTCCGATAATAGTTGGCAAAGCCCAGGAAACACTGCAGAGGATGTAAACCCACGGGTCGGGGCCACTGTAGGACTGCCGAAAGTTTCTCTGGGTCCATCGAAAAACCAGCAGTGGAAATTACATAGCCCAGGAATTTAACCTGTTCACGATGGAACTCGCACTTCTCCAGTTTACAATAGAGATGGTTCTCTCTTAGTTTCTGAAGCACACGACAGACATCTGTGTGGTGGCTCTCCAGGGACTTGGAAAATATGAGGATATCATCGAGATAAACCACCACACATAACCGCAACAAATCTTGGAGAACATCGTTAATAAATTCCTGGAAAACTGCCAGGGTGTTACAAAGGCCAAAAGGCATCACAAAGTACTCATTATGGCCTGTTCTGGTATTAAACGCAGTTCTCCACTTGTCGCTCCCCTTAATCCGCACGAGATTGTATGCCCCTCTCGAATCAAGCTTTGTGAAAACCGTTGCTCCCTTGAGGCGGTCAAATAACTCTGTAATTAACGGAATCGGGTAGGCATTCTTAATCGTGAAACGATTGAGAGCCTTATGATCAATACAAGATCTCAGTTCACCGCTCTTCTTTTTCACAAAGAAGAAATCAGCACCAGCAGGAGACAAGGATTTGCAGATGAAACCTCAAAGTGCGTCTGCAACATACTCCTCCATGGCCTTATTCTCCAAAACCGACAAAGGGTAAACCCGGCCACAAGGGGGTTGGCACCAGGTTGAAGGTCAATTGCGCAATCATAAGGCCGGTGTGGAGGCAAACTGCCGGTTTGACCTTTGTTAAAGACATCGCTCAAATCGCGGTACTCCTCCGGCGGGGAGGAGAGTGAAGAGGTGCAGGAGACCTTGGCTACCTTCTGGAAGTATGTCTCACTGCATTGTGGTGACCAGGAGAGAACCTCAGCATGGGGTCAATCAAAAGAGGGGTTGTGCCTCTTTAACCAAGGATAACCAATAACCAGCGGAAACCTAGGTGAGGAAATAACTTGGAATTGGATTACGGCCATGGACAACGGAACTGTCTCATGAGTCACACGGGCAGGCTGTAGAGGTCTCCCGTCAAGAGCCTCAATGGCAAGTGGAGTGTCACGCAGCTGCAGCGGAATCGAGTGCTGCGATACAAAGGCAGCATCAATGAACAGGCCTGCAGCCCCAGAGTCGATTAGAGCATGTATCTCTATGGATGACTCAGCCCAAGAAAGGGTGACCGAAACCAGAGGCTTATCCTTCTGGATAACTGGGGACGAAACAACGCCACCTAAGGTCTGTCCATGACAGGACCTCAAGGTTTGGGCGTTCCCTGGACAGGTAGGACAAGACTTCAAAAAGTGACCTGCCTGGCCACAATAAAGGCACAATCTCTCCCTCCTCCTAAAGGCTCTCTCATCTGCAGAGAAATGCGTGAAGCCCAAGTGCATGGGTTCATCTTCACTGACCGACTCGGTACTAGGAGGCATGGGAGGTGAGGGAGGCACAGGTGGGACTGCAAAGCTCGGAGGCAAATGTACAGGAAGCTTCCGAAGCGCTCCTTAAAAGAGAGTCTTTCTCTGAGTCTGGGGTCAATGAGGATGGAAAACGTGAAAAACCTCTCCAGCTCAGTGGGTATATCTCGGGCTGCTATCTCATCCTTGATGGAATCCGAGAGACCATGAGAAAAAGCAGCCATGAGGGCCTCATTGTTCCAAGCAACCTCTGCTGTCAGAGTACGGAATTCAATGGCATAGTCAGCAACAGTTCTCATACTCTGTTTGATAGACATGAGGCACTTGGCAACAGAAGCGGAGCATGCGGGAATGTCAAATAACCTTTTAAAGGAGGCCACAAACTTGGGGTAACTCAAGACAACAGGTTTTTGCATCTCCTATAGGGGGTTTGCCCAGGCCGAGGCTCTCTCAGAAAGCAAAGATATCACAAAACCTACTTTGCTTCTGTCCGTGGAAAATACCTGGGGCAGCATCTCAAAGTAAATCTCAACCTGGTTGAGAAACCCTCTGAATTGAACTGGATCGCCCCCAAATCCCTGGGGAAGCGGAGCGGAACCAGACATACCTCTTATAGAGGTAATACTCGAGGCGGGTGCCTGCACAGAGACTGGCGCAGCAGCGGGGACGGCCTGCAACTGTACCGGAGCAGCCACAGTGGGAGTTTCCAGGTGAGCCGTGTGACTCAGGAGCGTTTGTAACGCTATGGCAAACTGATCCATATGGTGATCTTGCTCATCCAATCTGGAAAAAATATTACCAACAAGTGGATTGACTGTATCTTCTGAATTCATCGCCTTCGCCTACTATCAGGAACCATGAATCAGACCGAGACAGAAATATAGTTAAATCACACTTGTTTAATAAAAATAATAATGTAAACAGAGTAAGCGTCGTTAAAACAAGCCAGAGTTCAGTAACCAGATCGGCCAAGCAAATGTCAGAGAGCCAGAGATAAACGTAGTAGTACAGCAAGCAGGATCAGGAGCCAGAAGGAGCGTCAGCCGAGCAAGTCCTCAACAGGAACGCAGGAGAAAGTCTCTGTGATGTTGACAAAGGCAAAGACAGAGATCAAGTGAGCTAGACGACTTTAAGTAGGCAGGACTGACGAGCAGAATCAACAACAGCTGGGTAACTGTGGAGAGAGATGGGAGCTGGCAATCAGCCGACAGCTGAGCGGCCAGTTCAGAGAAGGAAGGGCTGAGCCCAGCCCTGACAGACTCAAGTGCTTTATTGGAATCCGGAGACCAATTCTTATAGGGCGTACACACGGTCGGACTTTATTCGGACATTCCGACAACAAAATCCTAGGATTTTTTCCGACGGATGTTGGCTCAAACTTGTCTTGCACACACACGGTCACACAAAGTTGTCGGAAAATCTGATCGTTCTGAACGCGGTGATGTAAAACACGTACGTCGGGACTATAAACGGGGCAGTGGCCAATAGCTTTCATCTCTTTATTTATTCTGAGCATGCGTGGCACTTTGTCCGTCGGATTTGTGTACACACGATCGGAATTTCCGACAATTTTGGATTTTGTTGTCGGAAAATTTTATCTCCTGCTCTCCAACTTTGTGTGTCAGAAAATCCGATGGAAAATGTCCGATGGAGCCCACACACGGTCGGAATTTCTGACAACACGCTCCGATCTGACATTTTCCGTGTGTACGGGGCATTACTGGTCATATCAGTCAGGGGTTTGACAGAGAAGAGAGGTTGAGAATAAACTTCCAATAAAAATTGGCAAAGCCAAGAAAACGTAGTGGACGTAGACCTATGGGTCGAGGCCACTGTAGAACTGCAGACAGTTTCTCTGTGTCCATCAAAAAACCAGGAGTAGAAATGTCATAACCCAGAAATTAACCTGGATGGAACTCGCACTTTTCCAACTTGCAATACAGCTTATTATCTCTCTGCCTCTGTAGCACATGGGAGACATCTGTGTGGTGGCTCTTTAGGCAATTAAAATATAAGAAAATGTTGTTGAGATAAACCACCACACATTGCTGCAACATATCTCGGAGGACATCGTTGATGAATTCCTGAAAAACTGCAGGAGTGTTGCAAAGACCAAACAGCATTACAAGGTATTCGTAATGTCCTGTCCTAGTATTAAAGGCAGTTTTCCATTCGTCGCCCTCCTTGATCTTCAGGATTGTATGCCCCTCTCAGATCGAGCTTTGTAAAAACTGTTGCTCCCTTGAGGCGGTCAAATAATTCTGTAATCAGTGGAATCGGATACACGTTCTTAATCGTGATGCGATTGAGACCCCTATAATCGATACAAGGTCTCAGTTCTCCACTCTTCTTTTTCACAAAGAAGAAGCCAGCAGGAGTTGTGGAAGAACCCTCAAGAAAGTGCATCGGCAACATAGTCCTCCGTGGCTTTATCCTCCGAGACCGACAAAAGGTAAACCCGGACATGAGGAGGCATGGCACCAGATTGAAGATCAATTGCACAATCATACAACCGGTGTGGATACAAACTACAGGCTTGACCTTTGTCAAAAGACATTGCCAAATTCGCGGTACACCTCTGGCAGGGAGGTAGGTGAAAAGGGGCACAAGACCTTGGCCACTTTCTAAAAACATGTCTTACTGTATTGTGGCGACCAGGAAAGAACCTCAGCCCAAAGCCAATCAAAAGAGGGGTTATGCCTCTGTAACCAAGGATAACCAATAACTACCGGGTAATGGGGTGAGGAAATAACTTGAAATTGTATTATTGCATGGTAAAGTGCCTCTATGGCCATGGTCAACAGAGCAGTCTCATGAGTCACATGGGCAGGCTGTAGGGGTCTCCCCACATGCCCCAGTAGACGATCCATTGATCGAAAAGCTTCGGGCGCTTCCAGCATCCTCCTTGTTGCCCATTTTGGATTTTATACTCCGTGATCACATTTTATTGTTACCTGGCGTTTTTAGCAATAAAAATCCTATTTTTGCTCATCTACACTATGTGGAGCTTGTTTATTTTTTCTCCACATACTTACTGAGAGATTCAACCAGCCTTCACTCCAGCCTTTGTACGTGACGCATTGTTCCCTCTGATCCGCACCTTGGCCATCCTTTGGGAGGACCCACCTGGCGACCCCGGGAGATCCGCGCAGAGTTTGACCCAGAAGGTTCGCAGAGCTGTGATGCCCGTTCACTGGCCCTGAGAGGCAACCCGCTCGAGTGACTCCCTGTCGCTGACAAGGGAGTCCATCATATCTGGTAAGAGTTTCTTACACACCACCTTTACCAAGTCGCATGTTGTTGAGAGATACAACTTGGGGATGATTTGTTGATTCACCTGCATTTTAACTTCTGTCTCCCTGCATCCATGCATGGTTTTCAGTGAGACATTCCATGTCATTTGTTTCCCACTCACCGACAGGATTTTATTCACCTATATTGAGAGACTCACTTTCACTGTTATGTTTATTATTTGTGGACATTTGTTTTTTTTGTTTTTTTTTTTTGTTGTTTTCTTGATTGAAGACTTTTGGCACCATTTATGCGCTACTTTTTATTTCATTTTCACAAGGATCCAGGTGAGCAGTGCGAATCAGGAGCGTCTGTAACGCTGTGGCAAACTGATCCATGCAGTGATCCTGCTCATTCAATCTGGAAAAAATATTACCACTAGGTGGATTGCCTGTATCTTCTGAATTCATGGCTTTCACCTACTTTCAGGAACCATGAATCAGGCGGAGACAGAAAATGCAGTAAAAAAAAAATCACACCTTTTATTATAGTGGTAAAAATGGTACAAATAGTAAACATAGTCAAAACATAGCCAGGGTTCGGTAATCAAAGCGGGCAGTCAGTGCAAGCCAGAGATCAGCGTAGTCAGAGACAGGAAACAGGAACCAGCAGGGAGGTCAGCCAGGCAGGTCTTTAACAGGAACACAGCAGAGAATCTTCAGATATGTTGACCAAGGTGAAGGCATGGGAGAAATGAATCAGGCAGTTTGAATAGCCAGAAGGGGCTGGCTGACGAGCAGGAAATGGTCACCAGGTGAGTAGGGTTGCCACATCATCCCTTTAATCCAGGACACACATTAATTACACAGGTTCTGTGGCTGATTAAGGTGGTAATTAAACTCACTTGATGACTTTTCTGCATTAAATCAGCCTCAGAACCTGTGGAATTCATATGTGTCCTGGATTAAAGGGATGATGTGGTAACCCTACAGGTGAGGCACTGTGGAACAATGAGTGCTGGCAATAAACTGACATCTGAGCACTGAGAAGCCCTGACACTGAGCTAACATCTGCTGCTCCATAGAGAGTTATGGATGATATCATCTCTCACCACCCACCCCGCATTACCACTGTTCTCACTCTCACAGGATGGAACCCATTCCTGCAACTGTACATGTGCCAGTTTCCCCGCCCAAGTCATATGCCATAGCGCTGAGGAGAGGTTCTATGAAAAGGGTGCATGTAATTTGTTTCACTGCAGAAAACAAAAACTTACAAATCTGCCTTCAGTTCTTAGGCAGGTTTCACACGGGCATTCTCCGTAGTCCACATCCGCCTTCTCAGTAGAGGATCTCCCCGCTGAGCAGGCAGATGACAGGTTCATGTCTGCTCTGCTATGCAAAATGGACATGGACACAGCCCCACTGTTTTCAATGGGGCTGTTAGATGGAAACGGACTATCTGACAATTTCCATCTGACTGTCATCCCATCCGATTGTCCGCTGACATCCGCCCCTACATAGAGAGCTATGGATGGTCTGATCAGGTCCGCCTGGAAAACTGACAGGCGGATCTGGTCGGACAGCCCATGTGAAACCAGCCTAAAAGTGACAAGCTGCATCTGGTTTTTGTGGTGGCTGGCTACAGTAGGAAGCTGCATCTGGTGACAGGCTGCAATAGTGAAAGGTGCATCTGATGGCAGGTTAGTGATAATCTGCATCTGGTGGCAATGTGCAACAGTGGGAAGCTGCATCTGGTGGCAGGATAGTGACAAGCTGCATCTGGTGGCAGTCTGCAACAGTGGGAAGCTGCATCTTGTGCAGGATAGCCGCAATCTGCATCTGGTGGCAGGCCACAACAGTGGGAAGCTGCATCTGGTGGCAGACCGCAACAGTGACAATCTGCATCTGGTGGCAGGATAGTGACAAGCTGCATTTGGTAGAAGGCTGCAACATTGAGAAGCCGCATATGGTGCAAGGCCACAACAGTGACAATCTGCATTTCGTGGCAGGATAGTGACAAGCTACATCTGGTGGCAGGCCACAGCAGTGGGCATCTGCATCTGGTGGAAGAATAGTGACAAGCTACATCTGTGGGAAGCTGCATCTGGTGACAGGATAGTGGGAAGCTGCATCTGGTGGCGGGTCGCAACAGTGACAATCTGCTTCTGGTGGCAGGATAGTGACAATTTGCATCTAGTGGCAGAATAGTGACAATCTGCATCTGGTGGCAGAATAGTGACAATCTGCATGTGGTTAGAGCTCCCGCTGATTCTGCATTATGGTGAGTTGAACTATTTAAGTATGTATTATAATGTAATAATAGAAAAAATGCACTTCAATCAACCTGATACCATGGTGCCGGGATGATTGAAGCGCTAACACAACACACCCCGATACCATCACCCAACCCCCCCGATCCTTGCAAAATTATTCCTCCATGAAACCAGTCCCTGGTGCCAAAAAGGTTGGAGACAGCTGCTTTAAAAGCTGTAATTCCTCCCCTTGGGTCAGAGTCTGATGTTATTTCTGATGATTTGTGCTTATCCACTATACAGAGGTCAAACTGTAAGCACAGGTAAAATGTATTTTAGTTCTGGATAAAATAGGTAAGGGTTAGGCGCTTTGTCAAGTTGCTATTGCTGCCTGTGTCCTTGTTGCTGGGAGTCACCCTTCTGTTGCCAACTAAAGAGGGGGAATCCAAACTTTTAGGGTTGTCACCAGAGCAAGAGATGAGGATAATCATGAAATGGGGTCAAATGTTCTAGTGACAACTGTTTAAGTTGGCAATGTCCCTCCTCCCTTTGGGGAGATTTTCTCTAATTTTCTGTTGGGTTTACAGGATCGGAAGTAAAGAAAAGTCTTCGTAGCAGGACACAAACAGTAATAAAAAACATGATAGGGGTTTTATTCTTCTAAACAACTCTATTCAAAAATAAAAACAAATGTTTTGGCTATACATACACTTTAATGTTTGCACAGTAAATTTGTGGGACTCCCAGAAGCAACTATAAAGAACTACAGTATAAGCTATAGCCGTTGCCAAATTTTTGAGAATGACACAAATATTAATTTTCACAAAGTCTGCTGCCTCAGTTTTTATGATGGCAATTTGCATATACTGTATGTACATATGCATATACATATAGAATGTTATGAAAAGTGGTCAGATGAACTGCAATTAATTGCAAAGCCTTCTTTGCCATGAAAATGAACTTAATGCCATAAAATACATTTCCACTGCATTTGAGTAGAAGGTTTCAGGGTGCTCAAGAAAGTCCAGCAAGCGCTATAACTGTCTCCTACAGTTAAATCAGCTGCGGGATCGGGGAACCACCAGTGCAAAGCTTGCTTAGGAATGGCAGTAGGCAGGTGTGAGTATATCTTCATGCACAGTGGGGCAAAGACTTTTGGAGGATGGCCTGGTGTCAAGAAGGGCAGCAAAGAAGCCACTTCTCTCCAGGAAAAACATCAGGGACAGACAGATATTCTGCAAAAGGTACAGGTATTGGACTGCTGAGGACTGGGGTAAAGTCATTTTCTCTGATGAATCCCCCTTCCGATTGTGTAGGGTAGCCGGAAAAAACCTTGTCCAGAGAAAAAAAATGTGAGCGCTACCATCAGTCCTGTGTCATGCCAACAGTAAAGCATCCTGAGACCATTCATGTGTGTGGTTGCTTCTCAGCCAAGGGAGTTGGCTCACTCACAATTTTCTCTAAGAACACAGCCATGAATAAAGAATGGTACAAAAACATCCCCTGGGAGCAACTTCTCCCAACCATCCAAGAACAGTTTGGTGACCAACAATGCCTTTTCCAGCATGATGGAGCACCTTGCCATAAGTGCCTTGGGGAACATACAGTTGTGCTCATAAATGTAAATATCCTGGCAGAATTTATGATTTCTTGGCCATTTTTCAGAGAATATGAATGATAACACAAAAACTTTTCTTTCACTCATGGTTAGTGTTTGGCTGAAGCCATTTATTATCAATCAACTGTGTTTACTATTTTTAAATCATAATCACAACAGAAACTACCCAAATGACCCTGATCAAAAGTTTACATACCCTGGTGACTTTGGTTCTGATTATCGCAAGTGGCTGCTATAGTGGCTTCCCCCGTCTCCCCGCTGGGAAAAGACAATGGCAAGGCAGGAGGGATTCCCCCGTCAGCGCTGTCTGTGGTAATCATGTGAATTTCTTCCCTACAACCCGTGGCTGCAGGAAAGAAATTCGCACTGTATATGGCTGGCCTTAAAAGCTAACTTATTAAGCATGTATTAAAAAATCTTTTAATGGTATATTTAACAGACCAAAAGGGAGCAAATAAGGGCGTTTATTGTTAGGATTTACATACACTTTAATTCTCACCAATTTAACATCTTGGACATTTTTCTACAACTGCTTTATGTGAAAAGATTATGTAATATAAACACAAAAAAATGTATAAAGAGGTTACGGAACCCAATATGTAAACTAAAATGCTGCAATGTGCCATTCTTATAACAAACCAGGCCTCAAGATGTTGGCATAGAATAAGAGGACGTCCTGTAAAACCCATATATGACATATACACATGTGTACTGCACATGGCTGTCTGATCTGGGTTAAAACCCAGGTTTTCCTTGACAAGAAAATGATCAGTTTAGAATATAGAATATTACTGCAGCAAATTTTTTAAAAGACCCAAGTTAGTAACAGAAGAACTAAACATACTGATCTATTGTTTGTATTTTGGAAAAAGGAAAGCAGATTGCATTACTACATGAAAACTTCAACCTTTGGTAACTTTTGGTAATCTTTAAAGCAAATCTGTGCTTTACCCATGCTGTTTGCCTTAAATAAAGCAGTGGATGGAAGAGTAGTTAAATCTGCTGTCACGTTTCTTTTTTTTTGCCATCTACATTACTTTTTTTGCTGTTTTGTTGGCAACTCAACATTATGAATTTTTTCTCACTTTTAGTGCCTGTGATTGTGGGCATCAGGACAAATGGAAAGGGTGAACTTCCCTAACAGGCTTTATACAGTATATGCTATAATACAACCCTTCCAAGCAGCACATATTAACCACTTCAGCCACGGAAGATTTGGCTGCTCAATGACTAGGCCATTTTTTGCGATACGGCACTGCGTCGCTTTAACTGACAATTGCGTAGTCGTGCGACGCTGTACCCAAACAAAATTTATGTCCTTTTTTTTCCACACAAATAGAGGTTTTTTTGGGTGGTATTTGATCACCTTTGCGTTTTCTAGTATTTGCACCATAAACAAAAGAAGAGCGACAATTTTGAAAAAAACACAATATCTTTTACTTTTTGCTATAATAAATATCCCAAATTAAAAAAAAAAAAAAATAAAAAAAAATGTTTTCCTCAGTTTAGGCCGATATGTATTCTTCTACATATTTTTGGTAAAAAAATCGCAATAAGCGTATATTGATTGGTTTGCACAAAAATTATAGAGTCTACAAAATAGGGGATAGATTTATGGCATTTTCATTTTTTATTTTGTTATTTTACTAGTAATGACGGCGATCAGTGGTTTTTATCGGGACTGCGATATTGCAGACAAATCGGACATCTTTGACACATTTTTGGGACCAGTGACACTTGTACAGCGATCAGTGCTATAAAAATGCACTGATTACTGTATAAATGACACTGGCAGGGAAGGGGTTAACACTAGGGGGTGATCAAGGGGTTAAGTGTGTTCCTTAGGTGTGTACTAACTGTAGGGGGATGGGAGTGACTCGGGGAGGCGAGAGATCGGTGTTCATACTTAGTATGAGCACACGATCCCTGTTTTCACTCTGTCACGAGCGATCGTGGGTGCCCGGTGGTAATCATGCGCACCGGGCACTCGCATCAGCTCAGGGGACACGCTTCGGGCACGCGCGCCACTGGAGGCGTCTTGAAGAGCCGACGTACAGCTATGGCGGCTCGCTGAGGCGAGCCAACCTGCCACAGTATAACTGCGGTGTCTGGTCCAGAAGAGGTTAACCTTTCTGTCACTGTCCAGATACTCTGTTTAGCTCCCAAAAGTCAAGAAACAAATCCCTATGTGAGATCCAAGTCTCCTTAGTTGGAGCTTGCAGAGGGCTGAGGACTCTCACTATGCCCCTTTGTGACAGCACTGGGCCAATCACTGAATTCAAGCGGACAAGACCATTCGAAATAAGCAAATCAAGGAAAATCTGCTCCACCCGCAATAATATATATGGTAAATAAGGTTAAAAACAGCCTCTTTCTTTTTTTTGCTTACCAATTTTTTGTATTAAAAACTTAAAGTGAATCTAATTTTTACCCTGGTCTTCCCCCTTAGGTGCACATTATAGCAGAATGAATATCACTAAAGTATTTTTGTTAACATGCAATGATATATTCACTGATTGTCCCTTATCTATGAAAGCAAGACCTTTAGAAGATCGAAGCCATGGGTTATTTCACTAGGACAGCACTTGTTAAAAAAATTGTCATGCTCAGATTTCCCAATGACGTCAACCTTGCCTAGGCTAGAAGTTGGGGCCAAGGTAAGAAGGTAAGTTTTTTTCTTCTTTTGTTGGGGAAAGGGAGGGGTAGGGAGATTGTAGCAATTTAGGGTGGGTGAAGGGGATCTATTATATAGCTGCTAATTCCTGTGGACTGTATTGTCCTCTTTAACCGCAATAGAGAATACCAGTTCTCCAGGCTGGACAAAAATACAATTTATTTAGAAGGTAAAGCAGGTTTCATATATGTATTTTATCTGTTATTTATAAGTGTATTTTATCTGTTTTCCTGGAGTTCTGTTTTAAATCTACCTAAATAAACCAAGTTTCAAAGCGGGTCATCAGCGTTCACTTACACAAATGATATATTATGATGTGAATATTAATAATAATAATGCAATTTGTTCCTCACTCAAGGTCTATAAAGCAAGACTTGTTTCTGAGAATTGGGAAACACTGTTAGATGCTTAGCTGTAAAAATATGTTTTCTTTTTTTTGCACCATTTGCCTGCAAAAATGCAAATGATTGTGAGAACCATTTTTCCAAAGGAGATTTTTAAACATGTTTAAAATTCTGATGCATAATTTGTTACACAGAATTGGCCAATACTTTATTAATTTTGCGGTAAGATTATCCTCAAGAGGAGACTCAAGCAAATATAACATAAACACACTCTGATTAACTTGTATATTCAAGACACATTACACCTTTTTTTTTAGTTATACTTGAGTTAGGCTTTACATTTTTTAGAATCTGCCTTCAAGATAATACAAAAAGACACCACCAAGTTGAAGTCAGCTGTACCTGCACTGCAAGCTGATGGACATGCTGGTGCTTAACAATGACTGCCTTCCTCTTTATGCTAAGTAGGTGTACAGCACAGCGGGGTTTGGGGCAGTTCATATGGGTAAAACATCACTTTAAAAATATTTTGGCAAGTGAAAACAGTTCCCATATATGTGCTTCACGGAGTATCTAGCTATTTGGCTGGATTGCCTTTAATGCTTTTCAAAATAATTTTTTAGATCAAACATGTTTTTATATCAAACATTTGTAAGGAACAGATGCTGTATCCTACATAGCTGATTACACAGGAAACCAATAGCATGTATTAAGAAATCACACATTTTCAAATGCATTTTTACATGGCGGGCATAGCTCCCAATTGTCCCCTGATTTGGAGGGACTGTCCCTTATTTGGAACAATGTCCCTCTTTCCCTCTTTCATCCTCATTTGTCCCTCATTTTGGTCTGATCTATATAGTTGTATATAAAATGCACTATTCATCTATCAAAAAGTGTTTTCCGGTGCTAAACTTTTCATCCGATTTCTAAATACCGGTAACTGCATTTGCATTTGCAAAGCCAGTAAAAGGGAATACAGTAGTAGTGGTAAAAAGCACTTGTGGGGTAAACCAATCTTTTTTTTTTGTATAATTCCTCTTTAAGGTAGGTGTGGCAAGGGGTGTGTCATATGTCTACATGCTTTTGCTAATAGGTGTCCCTAAGGCTGGCCATACACTTTACAATTTTCTTGTTCAACTTTCCTTTAGATTTACCAAAACCATATAATATGAGGTCAAATCTAAACCCTTCAATTTAAATGCAATCGGGCAGGCCCTTGCACTACATAGTTGAAAGTAAATCCAAAGGAAAGTGAATAAGAAAATTGTATAGTGTATGAGCATCCTAATTCTCATCTTATGCCGCGTACACACGGTCGACTTGCCAACGGGATAACCTCCGTTGGAAAAATTTAGAACATGTTCTATACCTAAGTCCGTCAGAAATTCCGACAGACAGAGTCCAATGGGACATACACACGATCGGAATATCCGACCAAAAGCTTCCATCGGACTTTTTCTGTTGGAAATTCCAACCGTGTGTATGGGGCATTAGAAGGTTGGGAGGTATGATGGTGGGTGCACGGCTCATGAGAAGAAAGTGCACAGGAAATTGGGTAAAGTAAATTTGTTCTGATAATCTCACTCACTCTCATCTATTTCCTTTACACATGTTGTTTTCAACTGTAATGCCGCGTACACACGAGCTGACTTTTCGCCGGACTAGGTCCGGCGGACCGGATGCCGTTGGACAATTCGACTGTGTTTCAAATCTTTCCGATGGACTCGAGTCCGGTCGAAAAGTCTGCTCGTCTGTATGCTAGTCCGACTTTGGTTGATCGTGTGTAGGCAAGTCAATTCATTCAAAAGTCCGTCGAAAAGACCGCCGGACCTAGTCCGTCAAAGTCCGCCCATGTGTACGCGGCATAATACTAGAAGACCCATAATTCTCATCTACATAGACACATGTTTGTGCTCTAAAGCCTATATGGCTCTGGTTCACTACCCCTAGCTCTGCAGTACTCTCTTGCTTTTTGAGGGGGGTGGAGGGGGGAGGGGGGCAAGTGTAAATGAACCAGCCTGCAGCATCAATCATGTTTTAAAAGCTTAAAAACAAAAATTTCCAAAAGGACAAAATCCCAAATTTTTCTTGTACACAAACAAAACGAATTATTTTCGTTTAATGTGTACTGTTTTCGTACCTGTTTCATATGAGAAAAATCAGATACTAATGACTGCACATGATCAGAAACAGTATACAAAAAAAAAAAAGCCTTTGTCTGTATTAGAATTCATACATATGTTTCATTCTCAGTTTCGACTTGCTGTGAAACATCGAGGAAAATGGGACAATCATTCGTCTGGTTTTCTTATAGTGTGTACCCACCTTAAGTGCACAAAGCCTAAGTGCTGAAGACCTAGAACACTGAGGTAAATCTTTCAACATCCAGAGAGTAGAGCAATCAGGCTATGAACATTCAAGTATTAGTTGTTATCAAACAGTAAATAGGCCATAAATCAAACAGCCCTAACCTCTGTAGCTGCAGGCACTGTAAAGCAATTCATCAACGTCAACTTGCTCCCCTTTTCCATAGTTCCTGCTTGGTGTTCACGTTATAGAGGGCTTGAAGGCATCATTGCTGAGATGCAGAGTAGAGTGAGGTAAACTGCCTGAGAACTTGATTGTTTGCAGTGCTTTTGCAGGTAACTTGAGGGATGAATTGCTTCACAGTGCCTGCAGCTGCTGAGGTCAGCAAGGGCTTGTTTTTTGAAGGCTCATTTACTGCATATTGAAATATGTTAAAGGATAAATTAACTTTTTTTTTGCAGGTGAAAAAAATATGTACATTTACTTTTTTATTTTCTGGAAGCCTGGAAAGCATTGCACCCATGATCAGCAGATCGTGGCTATCATGTAGGACTCCTACAGAGTGTCAGTGTAAGCTGTTTGCCCTACATCGTACAGGCAGGCAGTTTTATACTGACAGGAAGAATGAATGAACTACCACAGCGCTCAACAGCACCTTGGTAGTTCATTGAGAACTACAAGCCGACAGCCACAAAGGCTGCCGGTACTTGTAGTTTTCACACTGAATAAATGACGCACCAGGATGGGTGGAGCTCCGCACAGCCACTTTTTTTTTTAAATTGTGACAGCGAGTGGGGGGGGGGGAGATCTCAATGAGGGATTGGGGGGACAGGGATCGGTGCTACAGTAACATGTTACATGTTATAAATACAGTAGTATAAAAGTCTAGCAATCAAACGCTGGATCATTAAATACTCAGAACAGCGCTAAAAATAAAAGCCACAAAAAATGTGTCCCAGTATGTGGCCAAAAACACAAATGTAAGTCTCTATGTAGAAGGTAATAATGAAGACAGTTCAAGGCTTTTATAGGTGTAGAATCACTGATGTCCAAGCGTGCACCTTTCACCAGAAAGAAAACGTATTCCACCACATGATGCACACTCCCCCAGGGGGTCAAACTCACCAGAAGCCGCTAATAAAAGAGCATTGAGTAAGGTATTTAGCATCCACTTCAATACTAAGTCCTCATCATCAGCAGGATCCACTGGTAAAGGGGCTCCATATATACCTCCAAAAACTTGCTTGTTGACGCGTTTCACTAAAATATTAGCTTCCTCAGGACAAATACTGGTTAGGTGCTGAATGTGTAAAAGTTGCGCTTATCACATAGGGGGAGACCTTTTGTTGGGGCTCCAGTTGGTATTGCCGCATACATAGGGGAAAAGTGTGCCCCTTTTGGTGCTACACCCCTGTGGATGGCTTTCCTTGCTGTGTGTCACACACAGCAAGGAAAGCCATCCACAGGGGTGTAGCACGAGCAAGTTTTTGGAGGTATATATGGAGGCCCTTTACCAGTGGATCCCGCTGATGATGAGGACTTAGTATTGAAGTGGATGCTGAATACCTTACTCAATGCTCTTTTATTAGCGGTTTCTGGTGTGTTTGACCCACTGGGGGAGTGTGCATCACGTGGTGGAATACGTTTTCTTTCTGGTGAAAGGTGCACGCTTGGACATCAGTGATTCTACACCTATAAAAGCCTTGAACTGTCTTCATTATTACCTTCTACATAGAGACTTATGCCGCGTACACATGGTCGGACTTTTCAGCTACAAAAGTCCGACAGCCTGTCCGACATACTTCCGGCGTACCTTCGGCGGACTTGCGGCAGACTTTCTAATGAACGGACTTGCCTACACACGACCACACAAAAGTACGACAGCCTAGTACGCGGTGACGTACACCAAGTCCGACGAGACTATAAAACGGAAGTTCAATAGCCCGTACGACACCCTTTGGGCTCCTTCTGCTAATCTCGTGTTTATCTCGTGTTAGTAGAAGTTTGGTGAGAGACGATTCGCGCTTGTGAGACTCGTATTTTTCAGTTCGTTTTAACTGTTGTTCAGTCTGTGCTTGTGAGGTTTGTATCTGCTTTTCAGTGCGTTTGGTCAGTTGGCATTGAGAAATCTTTGTTTTATTGTCCGCTCGTTCCTGATTTTCAGGTCGCTCTTCACAGGCCTTGCTGTTCTTCAGTGCGTTCTGTTTAGTGCGTTCTGACCAGCCGACCGTTTTGAAACCATGTTACCTGTACGTACTCGTCGTCGAGCTCGTGCATTGTATGTGTTTGGTGCTGTAGTTTATTCTTCAGACCAAGACCAGTCCATGAACAGGGCGAGGAGGAGTTCATGGACCAAGAATTGGTTGCTCCAGCGTGACCAGTTCTGTCACATGCCATTGCTCCGTGAGATCCGTGAGAATAATCCTGAGGATTTCAGGAACTTTCTCCAGATGACGGACCCCGTTTTTGACCGTTTGTTGGCTTTGCTGACCCCCTATATCAGCAGGCAGGATACCTGCATGAGGCAAGCCATCACTCCGGAGCAGAGGCTAGTTGCCACGTTGCGGTACTTGGCGACAGGGAGAAGCCTGCAGGACCTCAAGTTCTCGACAGGCATCTCCCCCCAGGCTCTGGGGATCATTATCCCAGAGACCTGTTCTGCCATCATCCAGGTCCTGCAGAAGGACTATATTAAGGTAAGATATTTTTCTTTTATTAGCATCAGATGTTCTTTTATGTAATCTTTGATAATGTAATGTATTTCTTGCTTCAAACACTACTTACCATCATTGCAATATAGTGTGAATGTCCCCTTTTTATCCTCACACATGCTGGATTTTTTTCCTGTTCTTTTTTGTCATGCATGTATATTTTCCTTCAATAACCTCCCCAGCATGCAATGATGGGAACATATCCACCTAGTCTACTCATTTTGAATGTATTTTGTTTGAGTGTATTTAGTGTGCTTATAATTAGCAATTAGCTAGATTTCCCAACCCCCCACCCCCCACCTAAACTCACTCCAAATAGTGTACTGATAATTAGCAATTAGCTAGATTTCCCAACCCCCCACCTAAACTCACTCCAAATAGTGTGCTGATAATTAGCAATTAGCTAGATTTACCCACCCCCCACCTAAACTCACTCCAAATAGTGTGCTGATAATTAGCAATTAGCTAGATTTACCAACCCCCCCCCCCCCACCCTCGTAAAAATTTGCTTTAATGTTCTGTGGTGTTGATTTGTATAAAGCAAATATATGTTGCACTTTGCAAAATGCATGTGCACTCTACAAGTGCATTTGTTCCAGTGCTTTAGTAAATGAGCAGAAGCTCTGCTGATTTCCATCATCAAATCATATGCAAGCCACAAAGTGTTTTCATTAATTGCCCTTGCATGTGATTGTGTACTCCTTGCAACATGACTGCCTTTTTACCTTACCTCATTTACTGTAAGCTGGTTAGCAACTGCACTTGCAGAGTGCGACAACTGCAGTCTTGTAGCCTTTTTAGTCCCTAAATTCCTGCGTGTCCTAAAAGTAATCTTTTTTAGGGATTTCACAACCCCCTAAAATGTAATCAATGTTCCATCAGAGGGGGTGAGCAATCTGATAAGTGTGCCTTTCCATATTAGTTATTCCAGAAGAATTAAATTATTTAATGTTATACTGATGCTGGGGAATAATGTTTTTAATTGTATAATTTTCTTGCAATGTTAGCTTCCAAATTAATGATTTTGGTTTTCTTGTTTGATTCCCCAGTTTCCTTCAACGCCACAGGAATGGCAGACTGTGGCATCCCATTTTGCCAGCCGTTGGGACTTTCCCAATTGTGGAGGGGCTATAGATGGGAAACATGTCCACATCGTGCCACCACCCCATTCGGGGTCATACTATTTTAATTATAAGGGGTTCCACAGTATTGTTTTAATGGCGGTGGTGTCGGCACACTATGAATTTTTATATGTGGACGTGGGGAAGAATGGCCGGATGTCGGATGGAGGAGTATTTGCCCAGACGGAGTTCTGCCAGCGTCTCCAGAGTGGTGGCCTGGGATTGCCACCTGATGCGGATAACGTGGAAGGACTCCCCT
Source organism: Lithobates clamitans (assembly GCA_037952925.1). Lineage (NCBI taxonomy): Eukaryota > Metazoa > Chordata > Amphibia > Anura > Ranidae > Lithobates > Lithobates clamitans. The sequence continues at coordinate 3,668,538 of JBBGZY010000044.1, forward strand.
TTGTCTTCATTGCCGATGAAGCCTTCGCTCTGAGCAAGCACCTCATGAGGCCATTCCCCCAAAGAACCCTCACCCCGGAGAGGAGGGTTTTTAATTTCCGGCTGGCCAGAGCTAGAAGAGTGGTTGAGAATGCGTTTGGGATTCTGGCCAGCCAGTTCCGCCTGTTTCAAACATCCATTAATTTGGCGGAATACAAACTTAATTTTATCATTTTACCGTGCTGCATTCTGCACAACTTTTTACACAAACATTCTCAAAATTATATAGGAACAGTTGGGCCTGAGGCCGTACTTATAGATGACAACCTTACGGGCCTGGATACTGTCCGTACTGGCTTGGCCCCCCAAAGTGCCCGTCAAGTTAGACAGAAATATGTTAATTATTTTATGGGTAGGGGGGCCATTGCAATGGGCCAGGATATTTAATTATTTTAAATAAAAAAAATATTGATGAAATCTGGAATTATATTTATTGCTTGCCTTTCTTTTGGGCTTTCTCCTAGGTTATGGTCGAGCAGTTGTAGTGCCAACTGTATTTTCCTTTTAAATGTCTAAATAAGCTCTATTGCCACTGTAAACAACTTTTTTACAATTATAACCAAACTGATACTGAGCATTGAAATAACAAACCACACATTTATTTAATTCCTATAAGGAGATGTTTTTATTAATCGTTGTTATGCATTCAGTTATGCATTTAGTATAAAATGTTCCTAGCCAAAAATATAATGATATCTTAATAATTTCGAAAAATATAATTATATTTAAATATTTGTACATAATCCACAAAAAAAAATTTTGGGCTTTTTGATTTTCGCAAACAGGCTTTTTTTTTTTTTTTTTTTTTAAATCCTTTTTTTTTTTTGGGGTTTTTTTTAAAATCAATTTTTTTTTTTTTTGGTTTTTTAAAACTCTTTTTTTTTTTTTTGGTTTTTTTTAAAATCAATTTTTTTTTTTTTGGTTTTTTAAAATCCTTTTTTTGTTTGTTTTTTTTTTAAATCAATTTTTTTTTTGGTTTTTTAAAATCCTTTTTTTTTTTTGGTTTTTTGGAAAATCAAGTTTTTTTTTTGTTTTTTTTTTTAAATCAAGTTTTTTTTTTGTGGATTTTTAAGGTATTTTCTATAAACAGCCCTCCTTTTTTAAATTATGTTAAACAGCCATATAAGTTCAGCAAAAATAATAAAGAGAAGGCCCAGAATGGAGTCAGCAAAACAGGAAATGAAGGACATGATCGATGTTTGGGGGTTTCAAAAAGGGCATTTAGATTCGACCCAAAACATCAATCATGTCCTTCATTTCCTGCTGCATACGATCCAGCCGATTCCGCATTTCATCGATCTCCCCATTCCAGGCCATTATTTGACCAATTAGCCGTTGGGCACTGTCTGAGGTGAAATATTCAGTTCTTGTACCTAAAGTGGAATGAAACCAAAAAATGTGTTTAGAAATATGCACACATACATAGTTTACCTTACCATAATAAAGCTGTTGTCTCAGACACTGACCTGGTGGGGTGCCCATGTCGCATAATTCCTCCACATCCTCGGGGGTGGCGCTGTTGCTTGACTCAAGCACAACCAGATCACCTAAAATAGAGTAGAAAAATTACATAAAAGAAAAGGCAGCCATGCATAGATTACCGTAAGCTGGTGTGTCAGACACTCACCTGGTGGGGTGCCCATGTCGCCCACCTCTCCTTCCTCCACATCCTCAGTGGGGCTTGGGCTGATTTCCCAAGTATGTTGTTTGGCTTGGGGTGGACTGTGTTCTTGTTGGCTGAGTGATTTTTCCCCTATGTGAACAAAAAAATTAATCTACTTAGCACACAGATATTTTAGTACATAGTAATTTTCAAACATTTGTAGTGAAGTGGTGTACAAATGTTCTGTTTGTGTAGAGTTCCTATTTTACCTCAATATTTAAAATTATAAAGACATATCAGATAGATAGATATCTAGATATCAATATCTCGAAATATAGTTAATAATCTTTTGATCTCTCTCTCTCTCTCTCTCTCTCTCTCTCTATATCTGGAACAAAATATAAATATCTAACTAAATGTAAAGAAAAAAAAAAAGATAACTTAAAATATTCCAAAAGAATGTTTTACATTTCTATATCTATCTATCTATCTACCTATCTCTATCTCTCTCTCTATATATATATATATATATATATATATATATATACACACACATACATACACATATATACATACACACATATATATATAGATAGATATATATATATTCCTACATACATATATATAGATATATAGATAGATATATCTATAGATAAGTAACGAGGTTTAAACCTCGTTACATATCTATAGATATATCTATCTATAAAAGATCGTTTGAAACGATGAGCAAAAAAATCGTATAGGAATGAAAAGCACATGGAGCAGTATACAAGGTAATAAACACAAGAGAAAAACACGACAAGTACTTACTTTTTTTCAGCACTTTACGGATCCGTCTGTATTGATCCGGCTCCCTGAGCTTGAGGTCAGACCATCTTTTGCGAATTTGATCCTTGGAGCGCTGGACCCCAAAAGAAGCCTGTAAAGTGTCCACCACCTTCGCCATTATTTTGGCCTTGCGCAAATTTGGCCGGGCGTACGGCCCATACTTCCCATCATAGTCCTTTTTTTGAAGAATGGCCACCATCTCCACCATCTCTTCAAAACTCATATTGGAGGCCTTAAATCTAGGCCTCACAGATCTTGTTGACGTTCCAGCCTCTGGGCTTTTTTCGCTACCTGAGGTAGTTAACATGTCATGTGTCTCCGCCATTATTCACCCCACTACGCGCCGTAACTAAAAATGGGCGGAGAACATGAGTTAAAATCGAACGTCAGGGGCGGGCGACGCAGGCGGAGTTTCACACATGCGTAGTGTATAAAGAGGGGCCTTGTGCACGTGTCGTACGTACGTTCTGTGCGTCGAATTAGGGGGCGGAGAACATGAGTTAAAATCGAACGTCAAGGGGGGGGGACGCAGGCGGAGTTTCACACATGCGTAGTGTATAAAGAGGGGCCTTGTGCACGTGTCGTACGTACGTTCTGTGCGTAGGTGATAGTGGACCAGGACGTTACAAAACGAAGGTAATTTTAATTTTTTTTTTTTTTGTTTTTTGGTTTTATGGTCATGACTTTGTAGCAAGCGGCCTATATGGCTTGATAGATTGATGAGGCCTACATAGGGAGAAGATGATGAGGGGTTAGCAGAAACCTAATAAGTGTTTTTTGTCTTGTGACTTTATCCTTTCCAGATATAATGAATCCCCTATTTAAGGATCCAGAGTTCCTTACAGCTTTCATATCTAAATATCGAGAGATGAGGAATTTGTGGGAGGTGAAACACCCTCAGTATTATGCAAAGCATGTGAGGAAGTCAACGCTGGAGAGACTTCTGTCCTTTGACCAGGCGACCATCCCGGAAGCAACAATGGAGACATTGCTCAAGAAAATTGGGGTCTTGAGGAATATGTATAAGAGGGAGCATAAGAAGATCCAGGAATCAATGAGATCAGGAGCATCAGCAGATGATGTTTATGTACCCAGGCTGTGGTACTACAATCAACTCCGTTTTCTTGATGACCAGAATGAAGCCAGGGCATCACTTTCAACCCTTCCCTCCACCCTTCCCTCCACCCCAGCAGAGGCTGATGAGGAGCAAGCTGGGTCTTCCATCCTGGATGAACCGGATATGACCATCTGGAGTCAGGTAAATTATATTAACAAATATTTACTGTACTAATATTAATGATGTTAACTGGATGTTATAATTGTCTAAAATAATTTTGCCCTCAAAATTGTGTATACATATCAATTGACAGGAGTGACTAAATATGTTTGGCACCTGCTATAAAAAATTAGGGTGTCTGATTAGACTCTTTTATTAAAGAGATGTATTCACATTGAATTTGCTAGTCATGAGAAGCAAATTGTGTGTCATTGATGAACCCCAAATAAATAAATAAAACTATGTCCTTTTTTTATACACAGGATGAGTCCATCCAGGAGGAATGTGTGGAAAGTGGCAGGCAGGAGGAGACCGGGAAATAAAAAGAGAGAAGGGCGCACCAGCCATGTGCATTATCTTTTGTAAAACATTTATTAAGTAAAATGATAAAGGAAATTACTCACAAGCAGTGAAGAATCATGTGCCATAAACCTTGGACATCAACTTGCAACAAGTGGTAAAAATGATGAACAAAGCCTTCCAAAGGTATTTCCGAGGAATATATAACACTGCTCGCTTACGCGTTTCGAAGGGCTCATCCCTTCTTCATCAGAGCTCAGCAGTCAGGAGGAGACCGGGCCCATGGACAGCCTGGAGGAGGCCGGATTCTCCATCATCCTGGAGGAGGCTGGGCCCAGTGTCAGGCAGGAGGTGGCTGGTCCCAGTGAGGTGGCTGGGCCAAGTGAGGTGGCTGGGCCCAGTAGGAGCATGACCCAATCCCAAGTGCTTCCCTTCCACCTTCCCAAAAAAAGGGCCAGGAAGGGGACGGTCACACAGGAGGCATCCCTGCGCCTCATGCAAGAGGCCACCCGTTTTTTGAGCAGCCCCCCCGAAGCAGAAGAGTCCTATGGTTACTACTTAGCCAGCAGGCTTCTTCAAATGGATTGGGAGCAGCGTCTCATTTGCGAGCGCCTATTTGGGGAAACTATCCAGAAGGGGCTGCAGGGCACGCTAACCCGAAACACTCAACTACATGAGGCAGCCCCCCCTCCTCCTCCTCCTCCTCCTCCTGCTACAACTGAAACACCACAGCCACAGCCTCCAAAGAAGGCTACAGGGAAGGCTGCAGGGAAGGCTGCAGGGCAGCGTGGAGGAAAGGCTGCAGGGAAGAGAAGAAAGTGATGACCTGGGTTCAGTCTGGTCTGACAGAAGACGCAGGCTGTTGTAGGACCACAGTCTGGGGACATCTATATCATCTGCTGGTGCTGTTGATCTCTGGGATTCTTGGACCAGATTGTGCTCCCTCTTATATGGACTCCTCAAGATCCCAATTTTCTTGTACACCGACTTTTTCCAGCGTTGACTTCCTCTTTATTTTATTTTGACCATGAATAAATGGATCTTTTTTGAGTTTAGCAAAAGACTTTATGTGTTTTCTTTTAAATCATTGATTTTACACACAATGTTAAATTAACAAGGGACAACAATCTCATTGAGTTTGAAAAAACACACCAAAAATACATTACTAATGTTAATAATGTTCGAGTGGTAAGTCTTGAAAATAAAAAAATCTACATAACCAAAAACGGTGCTTTGGGTTAACTTTATCTAAAAAATAAAAAATAATCACTAGAAAAACAAAACTAGAATAATGGGTTCTTTGTGGTAACTTTACAAACCTAAAAAAAAAAAAAAAGGTAAAAAGTATTATTAGTATGGAAACATTGTTTTTAAAAAGCATACTATATCATTCATGAGATCAAAGAGAAAAAGAATCCAGAAATCAGTTTGGGAGAACTCTGAATATGAACAGCAAAACACCTTCGTTCTTTAGAGCATTCGTAAAGAAGAAATAAAATGCGCTGCATTCAACGATCACAGATTTTGCAGCGTGATGAATGTGCTACCTACAATACGAACACTAGTTTTACTAGACCGAGTGCTTCCGTTTAGTTTTTGCTTATGAGCATGCGTCGTTTTTTTGTCCGTAGGACTAGCATACAGACGAGCGAACTTCGGGGTCTGTCGTAGTTACGACGTAAAGATTTGAAGCATGTTTCAAATCTAAAGTACGTCCGATTTGAGGCTAAAAAAGTACGTTGAAAGTCCGGAGAAGCCCACACACGATCGGATTACCAGCCAGCTTTAGTCCGTCAGCGTCCGTTGGACTTTTGTAGACGAAAAGTCCGACCGTGTGTACGCGGCATTACATTTGTGTTTTTGGCCACATACTGGGACACATTTTTTGTGGCTTTTATTTTTAGCGCTGTTCTGAGTACTACTGTATTTATGCCATTTTCTTCCTTTTTAAACAGCTGCTTTTTATTTTTGAATATTTTGAGGAATATATATTTTTAAGTGTTTATTTATTTAATACTGCACATAGAACTGTGGGATTGATCTGGCACTGAGCGGGTGTGTTGCAGGCCATATTATATACACTTTTTTCTGCATTATGTTACATGTTATACCCTGAATATGGGTGTAACATGTAAGATGTTACGAAAGGTGAACGTATCCTTTAATACTGGAATGTCCACAGCCTGGCTACAGGTTCACTTTTAAGCATACAGTCTTAAACTTTAATTGGGTGGACTGACCGTTTGAACATAAGACTTTCACACCACACTCGATTAACACTAATGCATTGCTTTGGTAACTTCTCTTTTAAAGTTTGCTTTCTAAACTTACCAGAGTTGGAGTCAAATTTTTTTTCAGACCTGGAACAAGAAGTAAATGTTAGCTTAGATGTTTGTATGATCATAAATAGATGTAATTCAAAATCATAGTTGTCACAAGCGCCATACTATATACAATTTGATGAAGGTAACTTTAAGCAATTATAGCTCTGTATAGTTTTACCACAAAATATCAACATAAAAATAACTGAAGGCACAATTGAATAGGTTTAGATGTATTCACCAATGTGTGCAAATCTATTCACATTTTGCAGATGAAAAGGGATAGGCGGTATCCAGACACTGTTCAGGCAAATTAGAAGGCTCCTAAATATGCCACTGATGTATCAATTGGCCTGTGAAGAACTGTATGATCCGCTACTGCCATGATTATTATATGATGTGATTTTTAGTAGATTAGGCATGTGTGCCTATAGTATATCAGTTTAATTATATGTAGTTATTTGGCTTTTAATTCATATGGGATTTTTATTGAGAAACAAGCACGTGAATATAACCAACAGCACAGAGGGTGCTTGTAAATCATTACCAAGCATCAGAAATGCCAACTTTGCCAACAGCAATGCATTATAACCAGTGGCTTCCGTCCATTAGGGGCGCACGGGCGCCGCCCCCCGTCCATGTGTCCAGCCCCTTAATCTACATGCGGGGAGCTGGACGCATAGATTCTAATGAAGTTTTTTTTTTTTTGAAGCACGTGATTAGAGCCAGAGGTTCTAATAGGCTTCAAAAAAGGGTGGGCTCGTGTGTAGAGCACTGCACCCTGAGCCCACCCAGTTGTGTGACAATAGCGCCTAGGAGGAGGAGGGAGAAGGAGAGAGGAGACACACGGTCGCTGTGAGGAGGCGAGCGAGAAGCTGTCACCCAGAGCCTGGGGGGAAGAGCTGCCCACTTGATGGGGTAAGTGCGGGACCGACCGCAGTGTGTGATTGACCTGACAGACCTACCAGACAACTCACAGGAGTGGGGGTGCCGGTGACCCGACCGACGGGGTGGCTGAGGGGGCATTGTTTGCCGCTGTCCCCCCCCCAAAAAACCACCAGTTGCCACTGATTATAACAGCAGAGTTAGTTCTACCTGTACAAATGTACACTATATTGTCAAAAGTATTGGGGTCCCTGCCTTTACACGCACATGAACTTTAATGGCATCCCAGTCTTAGTCCGTAGGGTTCAATATTGAGTTGGCCTACCATTTGCAGCTATAACAGCTTCACCCCTTCTGGGAAGGCTGTCCACAAGGTTTAGGAGTGTGTCTATGGGAATGTTTTCCCATTCTTCCAGAAGCGCATTTGTGAGGTCAGGCGCTGATGTTGAACGAGAAGGCCTGGGTCGCAGTCTCCGCTCTAATTCATCCCAAAGGTTTTCTATCTGGTTGAGGTTAGGACTCTGTGAAGACCAGTCAAGTTTCTCCACCCCAGACTCGCTAATCCATGTCTTTATGGACCTTGCTTTGTGCACTGGTGTGCAGTCATGTTGGAACAGGAAGGGGTCATCCCCAAACTTTTCCACAAAGTTGGGAGCATGAAATTGTCCAAAATGTCTTACGCCTTAAGAGTTCCCTTCACTGGAACTAAGGGGCCAAGCCCAACCCCTGAGATAAATTCCCAACCATAATCCCCCCTCCGCCAAATGATTTGGACCAGTGCACAAAGCAAGATCCATAAAGACATGAATAAGCGAGTTTGGGGTGGAGGAACTTAAATGGCCTGCACAGAGTCCGGACTTCAACCCAATAGAACACCTTTGGGGTGAATTAGACTGGCCTTCTCCATGCCTGACCTCACAAATGCGCTTCTGGAAGAATGGACAAACATTCCCATAGATACACTCCTAAACCTTGTGGACAGCCTTATCAGAAGAGTTGAAGCTGTTATAGCTGCAAAGGGTGGGTCAACTCAATATTGAATCTTACGGACTAAGACTGGGATGCCATTAAAGTTCATGTGCGTGTAAAGGCAGGTGTTCCAATACTTTTGACAATATAGTGTATGTATAAAATGTAGCAGCAAAAAAGAGAATGTTATCACCAGTAATCATAATCTGCAATAAGCCGTATTTTTAGAGTGTAGCATTATAGTACATTGGCACCATCATTTTTGACAATATCTATCCCCATAACAGCTAATCATGCATAACAGAAAGACAGAAATATATAAGTACTGAAATGGAAGCTTAGCAAATGTAGAAAAAAGAGCTGAACGTTTTCAAGTGCTATACATGGTACTTAAAGGGGTTGTAAACCCTTGTGTTTTTTCACATGCATTAAGGTGAAAAAACACCTGGCAGTGACCGGCCCCCCAGCCCCCCCGTTTTACTTACCTGAGCCCCGTATTTCTGTCGGCAGGGACGCACTCTCCCTCTCTCCACGGGGTCTCGGCTCTCATTTGGATAGATTGATAGCAGCACAGCCATTGGCTACCGCTGCTGTCAATCAAATCCAATGATGCGGGCGCTGGGGGGCGGGGCCAAGTCCGGCATTCGTGTCTATGGGCGCCAATGCTGGACTCGGGAGCGCGCCCGCAAGGTAACCCCCCCGGGAGAGCGCTTCCCGGGTTATCTGATGCGGGGAGGAGCCGCGTGAGCCGCCGTGAGACCCCAGAAGACGAGGTTCGGGGCCACTCTGTGCAAAACGAGCTGCACAGTGGAGGTAAGTATGATATGTTTGTTATTTAAGAAAAATAAAAAACGTGCCTTTAAAATCACTTTAAAACTGAACTGCAGCCATCTAGACTATGCCATGTAAGGCATTTTTCTAGTGTTTTCTTTTCTAAAAATGTTATTCAAATTTGAATTTTTTACCAGTACTGGTTGGACTGTAGACTAGTAATACAGACACTCATCAGGTGAGAGGTTTAGGAAAACATGCCTGGCCCATTAAGTAACATCCACTACATAGCCTGTAAATGTTAGGTGGGGGTATGTCAGTGGGCACCATGTTCTACCTTTAAGGGGTGTCTATACACAGTGGCCACAGAAATTTCTCTGCCAGCCCGCATGGGCTTTTAAAAGGAGAAAGTAAATTCAAGTACAAAGCCTTGAAGTTCACTGGTGAAAAAACAAATTTTACAACTGAGCATCAGAAATCAAAATTTAACTTTAGTGGGGTGACTACTATATGAATGGACAATTTGCAAGATCAAGGTCTATACATTATTCAATATCATTGATTCTTCAGATGGATGTTTCCGCACATTCCGCGTTTCAGTTTCTGGCTGATCAGTGAGTCTCTGCATTATTGTAGAATGTCATTTACAGAGTATACAAAACACAAACCAGATATCCTGTGTTTACAAGGAACTTGTTTTTCATCAGTTTTAGCACCCACAATCTTCCACAAAGGCTTTCCAGTGTTTTAGTTGGCTACAGTTGATAAAAAGGTGAAAGAGGAAACTATAATGTTGCATAGAATAGTTTGCCTTTGTGGTTAGTAACACAGATGTTGACAAAAGGTGCAAAATCTTAATGAGATCTTTGTGATCAAGCCTGTTGTATACCATAAGTCTGTGTCCATATAATTGTCCTAAGCTTACTTTCACCCATGATACACGTCAGTTGATTTTCAGCTATTAATGAGACTATTTTCATTATGAAGTGATCAATTTAAAAGCCAAGCCAATTTTTTCATGAAGGTCATTAATGCATAGATGCCCACTGCCTAGACTGAATTTAGCAGTATCAATATGGTTGGTTAGTTTTACAATGAATCTATAAGACAAATTGCCTACCTAATTAAGATTGTTTAAATAACTACTGTACTGTTTGTGTTTTACAACAAGCGAAAAAAATAGAAATTTTTTTTTTGGTATTTTACGCATAATGTAACTGGTTTTAATTCACTATTTATTTTTACATTTTTATTTTGAAACTGTATTTTTATCTGACATTGTTTTTTTTTTCTCTGTGCTTATGCAGAAAGTGAGAGATTAAGAGGGTAAACTCTTTCCCTTCCTAAAACCAAAGGAGGAATTAGCCTCCCAGATATTAAGTTGTACTACAAGGCCTGCCATGTAATCAGGCTGGTAGACTGTAATATCCAGGATCTCCCTGGAGCGATCCTTTACAAGCGGAATACTACATCCCCGCTAAGGAAATTTACAAAGACCTGGACACTCACCCTCTGATTGGGGCGATTTTACGCTGTTTTTGGTCACTATGTAAGACTTTTGCCCCGTACACACGATCAGATATTCCGACAGCAAAATCCTGGATTTATTTCCGACGGATGTTGGCTCAAACTTGTCTTGCATACACACGGTTGCACAAATGTTGTCAGAAATTACGAACGTCAAGAACGAGGTGACGTACAACGCGTACACTGAGCCGAGAAGTTCAATAGTTCAAATGAAGTTCAATAGCCAGTGCGGCTCTTCTGCTTGATTCTGAGCATGCATGGAATTTTGTGCGTTGGAATTGTGTACACACGATCGGAATTTTCGACAACGGATTTTGTTGTTGAAAATTTGAGAACCAGCTCTCAAATTTTTGTTGTCGGAATAACTGATGGAGCCTACACACGGTTGGAATTTCCGACAACAGGCTCACATCGAACATTTGTTGTCAGAAATTCCGACTGTGTGTACGTGGCATTTGTCTATCTTTTCCATTCCCGGCCCCATGATGCCGTTGAGCTACAACCCAAAATTTCCTTCTGGATTGCAATCTGTTTTAATGAAGGGGAACTAAGTGGACTGATTCAAGCTACTCAATTTTTTGATGAGGGACAATTTTGCAACCAGAAGGACCTTGATTTGACCTCCTTGTCCCAGTTCCCTCAACATACTTACAATCCCAACACTTTTTGAACCACCCTAACACAAGATTGAGCTACAGTAGGGTATGCTCTGCTTTTGAGAGACTCTGCATTTCTAAATCCCCCCAATGTCACCTGATATCAACTGTCTACAGTCTATTCTCCTGCGATGTTTCGAATTGGATAACCAATTTAGCTAAAACATGGGAATCTGATTTATGTGCAATGCTATCTGAGGAATATTGGACAGGATCCTCAAACTCTCTCTGTTGGGCTCCTTAAATGTTAACACTCAAGAACACAATTATAAAGTGTTTTCACAATGTTACAGGACCTTGCCTCTACTTCAAAAAATCTGCTCTACCACATCATCTGCTGGAGATGCAGGAATGTGGAAGGAAATATGTTCCACATCTGGTGGATGTTAACCTGACATTCAGCAATACTGGTTGCATGTCCATGCAATTACAACAAAGGTCAATAGCTACACTTTAGATTTCTTTTTGGCACAATACCTGCTGCATCACTCTCTGACTATAGGCAGTGCTTACTGTAAATTCCTCACCTTGCATATGGTAAATGTGGCACATATGTGCATTGCTACACACTGATGACAGCAACAAACTCACTCATTAAAGGAATGGTTTACGAGACTGCATAATCCAGCAGATATGGAGGAGTTAGTACACATTTCCCAGAACAGAATCAATAAATATAGCAAAATCTGCTGGCTGCACTTTCAAACCACTCCTAAATACAAAACCATCAAGACACAGGAAGCCTGAAAAACTGAAAAAGGGGAATGTGCAGGAGAATGAATATAGCATATAATTTAAGAGGGATATCTACAGCAGATATCTCACAATCTGGCAGACTCAGGGCATCAGATGAGCTGTTATTCCCCCTGTTTATTTTACTCATACACATTAATTGCCCCTTGCACTCCGCTCCCCAGGCTACCTTCCCCACCTGTCTTACCATCCACCCACCCCCCCTTCTTCCAACATCACCCCTCTACTTTTTATTCTTCTCTCTTTCCATTCTGCCCTCTTTAAAAAAAAAAAAAAGATCCCTTTTTTTTTTCTTCTTATTGCGCTCATTTAGAGGTCTCGAGACTTAAATCGTGCAATCTATTTTTACTCCTTTTTTTATACTCCGCGTTTACTTCTTATGTGACTTTTCTCACCACAATTTTCCTCCGGACTCTGAAACTACAGACCTCCCACCTTCCTTAATACATATTGTGTGCTAAAAGACCATACTTTGCAATTTTTAGTTAACGTGGTGACCTCCCACTAATTGAATTCTTTCATCCTGTCTAGTGGCCTGAGGTATAGTGATCACTGTATCTCTATCAAGTCTGTACCTTTTCAAGAAGGACTGTTTGCTTTCACGAGGGCAGTTACTCCTGTTTTAACTTGTTTTTAACTTGGCATGCTGGGACTGTGACGTTTTAGGGGGTGTGGTCAACATCACCCGATGACCACGCCCCCTTATGCTGTCACAGTCCCAGCATGCCCAGGGACTGTGACGGCATAAGGGGGCGGGGTCACCGCTTATATAAGTCAGAGCGGAGCGCCCAGAGTGCATTCCATCCGGAGAGAGCGTTGTGTCAACATCAGAAGAAGAGAAGAGGGAAGAAGGCCGAAGGCAGCAGACCGGGCTCCTCCGCTAGCAAAAGAGCGGCAAAAGAGCAGAAGATAGCGGAGGAGCCCGGCAGAAAACTCGGAGAGCGCGGAGAAGAACCGGAGAGACCTCCAAAGCCGGAAGAGGACCCCCGAAGCCGGAAGAAGACCCCCGGAGCTGTCTAATAAATTACTATAAAAACCTGTGTAGTGTTTTTTTTATTGACATTTTTTACTAGGTGAAAGGGTAGGGATACTCATTCACATAGAGTGGGAGGCCGGGATCTGGGGGCCCCCTTATTAAAGGGGGCTCCTGGATTCTGATAAGCCCTCCGCCCACAGACCCCGACAACCAATGGCCAGGGTTGTCGGGAAGAGGCCCTTGTTCTCATCGACATGGGGACAAGGTGCTTTGGGGTGGGGGGGCCCGCAGGTTGCCCCCTCCCCCAAAGCACCCACCCCCCCATGTTGAGGGCATGCGGCCTGGTACGGCTCAGGAGGGGGGGGCGCTCACCCGTCCCCACCCCCTTTCCTGACCGACCGGGCTGCGTGCTCGGATAAGGGTCTGGTATGGATTGTGGGGGTGACCCCACGCCGTTTTTTCGGCGTAGGGGTTCCTCTTAAAATCCATACCAGACTGAAGGGCCTGGTATGCCCCTGGGGGGGAACCCACGTCATTTTTTCATTTAAAATTTGGCGTGGAGTTCCCCCTCAAGATTCATACCAAACAGTGCGAGTCGGTACCCTGTCGGGTTGCCAGGGAAATGGCAAACTGCAGCTAAACGCAGTCGCAGCCAATCGCACTGTGCAAATGCAGCTGATCGCAGTGCCTGGAGTCTTGAATTCCACAGGAAAAAAAACATGCTTTTAACTGCGGCAGAAAAGCCGTCCGTGTGAAAGGCGCCTTAACTATCAGAGTGCACACACACTGATAGTTCACAACAGCAGCATAGCTAAGTCTCATCACAGGGATGATGAAAAAAGAATTGCGGATGTAGAAATTCACACTATTTGTAGTCAGTATCTGAATTAATGCTAAAATGCGATACTAAATGCCATGTTGGAAAACTATCTACAGTAGAGTGCTCAAATGGATAAGGGTAGTGAGAGATGTGCTTGCATCTCCTGTCAACAGCGAGTCTACCCAGTCTTATTCATTTTATTTAAAATAATTTCATTATTTTTTTAAAAACATTCATAACTTAAAGAGGAGTTCCACCCAGGGGGGCCGTCAAAAAAAAAAAAAAATTAAAAGTCAGCAGCTACAAATACTGCAGCTGCTGACTTTTAATTGGACACTTACCTGTCCCTGGGTCCAGCGATGAGAGGGATCGAAGCCCCGCTCGTCCCCCCCCCTCCGCTCGTCGGCGCCGCATTTCAACTGTGGGCGCCGGGCTATGGCTTCACAGCCTGGCACCCACTGCGCATGCACGAGCGGCACCGCACGCCGTGATTGGCCGCTCAATCACCTGGGACCTGTAATGGGTCCCAGATGATTGACAGGAGGGGTAAGATTTGAGATTTGGACCAATTATTTCTTAGACCCGAGTGGCTACCAATGCGTTCTATGGAGTGTAGAGCTGTAACAAGAGAGGGTCCTGAGTCTGCAAGGTAGAGGATCGTGTCATCAGCATACATTCCTATCTTTTCTTCTAAGTTCCCTATCTTTAGGCCTCAGATATTGATATCTGCATGGATTGTAATGGCCAATTTCTTGACTGCCAGCATGTATAGTAGGGGGGGAAAAGGGGGCAGCCCTGTCGAGTCTCCCTCTCTAGAGGGAATTGAACTGATAGCCAACCATTCACAAATACCCGTGCTCTTTGAGATTGATACAGGAGTTGGACCCATCGGATAAAGTTGGGGCCAAATCCGAATCCCAAGAGGCACTCCCACATGGAAATCCATTCTATGGAATCGAAGGCCTTGGCGGCATCCAAGGCCACCACGACCCTCGAACCAATTTCATCATGGGACCCTTGTATGCTCATAAACAGGCGCCAAATATTCATGGTGGTCTTTTTCCCAGGCATGAAGCCTGTTTGGTCAGGTTGAATTATTATTATTATTATTAACAATTAATATAGCGCCAACAGTTTACGCAGCGCTTTACAATTAGAGGGGTCACAGCACAATTACAGTACAGTTCAATACAGTGCTCGTAGAGCTTACATTCTAAAGGGAGGGGGTGGTGGTACAAAAGGTAATAGATGCGGGGAATAATTTGATGGGGTTGTTAGGTGGGTGTGGGATAGGCTTAGTGATAAATTAGAATTAGTGATGAAATGACCTGATTCAGGCGGGAGGCTAGGATCTTAGCTAGGATCTTATTGTCCACCTGTAGTAATGAAATTGGGAGATAAGATTTCGGGTATCTAGGGTCTTTGCCAGGTTGTGGGATTACTATGATTTGGGCCTCTCTCATGGAGGGGGGTAGGATTCCTGAGTCAAATATAGATTTGTATAGGTCGTGGAGTTTAGGGGTTAGAATTTCGGAGTAGGTGGCATAAAATTCAAGTAGCAGGCCATCTGATCCTGGGGCCTTAGATGCGGCCAGGCATGCGATAGCCGTGGAGATGTCCTCCTTAGTAATAGGGGCTTCCAAGAGTTCTATTTGGTCACTAGATAATCTAGAAAATTTAACTCCCGACAAGTAGTCCCTGGTATCCTGTATAGTTTGAGTGACCTGGGAGGTATACGGTGTGCGGTAGAATTTCCCAAATTCCTCCGCCACCTGTTGTGGGTCAGTTATATCACTCCCTCCCGGATTGGCCAATGATACTACCACTGGGGGGTGTGAGTCTAAGTGGGCCAGGTACACAAGCAGTTTGCCTGATCTTTCTCTATATTCAAACACCTTTTGTTTACAAAAAAGATGCATTGCTTAGATTTTTCAATATGTAGTCCTGAGAGCTGACGTGCCTGGATTTTGAGGTTATTAGCGGTACTTGACAAAGAGTTTCTGTGGAACGCCTCCTCCAGTACCTGTAGATGTTCTGTGGCTTGTTGGACAACTATTTTTGACGACCTTTTGAGCCTGTTAATGTGAGTGGATAACAGTGAGCAGGCGTGTAATTTGAACATCTCCCACACCATTTTTTAGGAGTCCGAATCCCTATTGGCTGTAAAATAGTATTGCTGTTCCACAGGTATGTCATCTTGATCCTGCAGGGCTGTCAGCCAAAATGAATTCAGCCTCCAAGTCGGAGCGGGGGAGGCCCTCAATAGCTGGCTCGTAATCCAGCGTGATCCAACAGAATTCTAGGTGCGAATCCTACATCCCCCAGTTTCGGTATCAGGGTCAATGAAAGTAAGATAAAGTCAATTCGTGACATTGTATTGTGACTGGCTGAGAAACATGAGAAGACTTTAGTAGCCGGGTGTTTGTGTCTCCAAGTGTCTACCAGGGCGAAGTCAGTTAGCATGCGATGCAGTCTGGTATGTGTGGGGGGATCCAGAGTGGGATCTAATGTGTTCATTCGGTCCAGCGCGGGGATTAGGGTCATGTTAAAGTCCCCCATCCACACCACAGGTACCGTGGGATATTGTGACATACAGTGGGGCAAAAAAGTATTTAGTCAGCCACCAATTGTGCAAGTTCTCCCACTTAAAAAGATGAGAGAGAGGTCTGTAATTGTCTTCATAGGTATACCTCAACTATGAGAGACAAAATGTGGAAACAAATCCAGACAATCACATTGTCTGATTTTTGAAAGAATTTATTTGCAAATTATGGTGGAAAATAAGTATTTGGTCACCTACAAACAAGCAAGATTTCTGGCTCTCACAGACCTGTATCTTCTTCTTTAAGAGGCTCCTCTGTCCTCCACTCATTACCTGTATTAATGGCACCTGTTTGAACTTGGACGTTATCAGTATAAAAGACACCTATCCACAACCTCAGACAGTCACACTCCAAACTCCACTATGGTGAAGACCAAAGAGCTGTCGAAGGACACCAGAAGAAAAATTGTAGACCTGCACCAGGCTGGGAAGACTGAATCTGCAATAGGCAAGCAGCTTGGTGTGAAGAAATCAATTGTGGGAGCAATAATTAGAAAATGGAAGACATACAAGACCACTGATAATCTCCCTCAGTCTGGGTCTCCACGCAAGATCTCACCCCGTGGGGTCAAAATGATCACAAGAACGTTGAGCAAAAATCCCAGTACCACACAGGGGGACCTAGTGAATGACCTGCAGAGAGCTGGGACCAACGTAACAAAGGCTACCATCAGTAACACAATACACCGCCAGGGACTCAGATCCTGCAGTGCCAGACGTGTCCCCCTGCTTAACATGTCTGAGGTTTGCTAGAGAGCATTTGGATGAATTTTGTCTCTTATAGTTGAGGTATACCTATGATGACAATTACAGGCCTCTCTCATCTTTTTAAGTGGGAGAACTTGCACAATTGGTGGCTGACTAAATACTTTTTTGCCCCACTGTAAAAGTAAGGCCCTCCTTAACCACATTTGAGTTGTATGGGGGAGGCACATAACAAGCCAGTATTAAGATGGGAGATCCGTTAATAGTGACGTGTAAAAATACATATCTGCCCTGCTGGTACATCTGGAGTAGGACTAACTCAAATGGGACCCTTTTGGCAACTAGTACTGAAACCCCCCTGAAATACGAGGTGTGGGTTTCATGATAAGCCCATCTGACCCATGGCTTTTTTAGGGAGGATTACAAGTGGCCTGTGATATGGGTTTCAACTAGGGTGATGACATAAGCATGCTGAGATCTGAGGAATGTTAATGTGGCTGTACTCTTGATCTTATTGCGCAAGCCCCTAACATTCCACGTGAGGAACTTCAGGGAGCTCATGGTGGATAGAGGGTTTGTGTCTTCGGATATAGTAGGATGTGGACCAGCAGAGCAGGTCTAGGTATGTCAGGCAGCACAATAAACAGTGGAAAGCAATAGTTATAGTATGTACAGGTCATTAACTTGGTACCATTTGCATATGTAAATCGCTGTAAACATTGTGATAGAAAAACATTTCCCATCCCACCCAGTCCATTGCCGCCCCAACTTGGCATGGACATATCATCCCTTAACCAGGTATCAACAAAAGACATCCAATGTTGAGGACCCATTGGAGGCAAACAGCTTGATTTAAAAAAATAGATACCCATAACAAAATTCAAAAGGAAAAAACAGTCAGGCAAGGGGAGTAAGGAAAAATTCACAAAAACCCTTGGGGGGCGACTTCTTCTCTGAGAAGTGCATAGGGTGTAGGAGCCATAACAGTATAACATTGTTACGGCTATGCAAGGGGAGTCACTTGCCATCAGGGTAATGAGTGAAAAAGCACAAAACCTTAATACCGTTCAGTATATTATCTTTGGTATACTTAACTTTGGTGTGTAGGCTGCAGGGGTCCCAAAACCATGGATCCCTGGTGTCTCCTTAAAGTATAGGGCGTGCTGCGAGGTCTGGTTAAATAAGAAAAAGCACATCTCTGCTTCTCTGCTCCAACGGGAGATAGTCATATGTATAAGACCCATAGCGGGCCAAGTCAGCAGGGTTAGGGTGGGCAGAAATGGGGGATAAGAGGGAACGGGGAGAGAGAAGATAGTACTCACAGCGTGCAGGCAAAAGGACATGATCATTCACGGTGATCCCTCTATCCAGGTGGATGCTAGACCTGGGTCCTAAAAAAATTGAACTTGGCCATCGCACTCCACGCGTAGCCTTGCAGGGTACAGCATAGAATATTTAAGATGCAGGGTGCAGAGACGCCGTTTAACATCATGGAACCGGGGATCATTGCCGCTGTACCTCATTGGAGAAATCCGGAAAGACGGCCACCTGAGTGTTGGTGCGGGGGATATTACTCCTTTCTCTGGTCAGTCGGAGGATCTTGTCTCGATCTTTAAAATTCAGGAATTTCGCCATGAGGGTATGAGGTGGGGCTCCTTGGGGCGGGGAATGTCCAGGGATGCGGTGTGCCCGCTCCACCGCGAACATCACCGAAAATGCATGCCTGCCAAAAGTGTATGTCAGGAGGTTTTCAAGGAAGCCCGCTGGATCAATGCCCTCTGCAGATTCTGGGGAACCGATGAAATGGAGGTTGCACCTCCAGAGGCAATTCTCCATATTGTCCTGCTTTGCACTAATCTGTTGCAGTTGGCAACGTACCTTGTCTGTAGTTTGCTGGAGGGGATGTAAGAAGTCCTCCACTCTGCTGATGCGGGTCTCAGCCACGCGGTCCTGGAGGGTAGATAGGTCTTGTCTAATGAGGGACACGTAAATTTTCACCTCCTCAATTTTGGTGGTGAGTGTGCTCTGGCACAGGGCAATAGTACCTTGTTAGTGGCCGCCGCGGCTAGCTCCATGTCTGACGAGGCGCCGGCGCCATCTTCGGCCTGCTGCTCCTTTTCCAGCCAGTGGTATTTGGCGAGTTTGTCGCAGGCCTCGGAGGACTTTTTCAGTAGGGACATGGTCCTGAGGTAGTCAGGAGGTTCCCAGAGTAAATGGTCATGAAGTATCGGCTAGGATTGAGGCAGGATATTGTGTGTAGGAGTAATGGCAAGCGGAGCTCTCACTGCATGCGTCCTACTCCATTGCTCTCCAGGCCACGCCCCCATGGTCTATTTATTTAAAAAATATATATTCAATCATTTAATATTTTTTTTGGAGTAAAAGGATTTATGTTTAGTACTGAGATTGGACAGACTGTCAACCAGTTACCTAAAGTTTCAAGGAAGTCCAGACCTCGAAAGCTTCACACAGTAAAAAAAAAAACTTTAGTCCAATTTTTTCTTCACATTTCAAAATTACAGTACACACACAGCAGAATAAAGTTATTTATAACTAAAACTATCCCGCCATTGATGATAACTGGTATTGGAAAATCAATGGTTTGGATGCCTGCTAAACAGATATACAGTATGTCTACACCTGTATGGACAAGCATGTTTGAGGTTAGTGACTTGCCAAGTAAAGAAAGGTTTAGGATAGTCCAGGAGTGTGCACCTATCAGTGATAAAAGTTGGCAATTTCCTATCCTGTCAAATTTCTTATGCCACACATAGGAAATTGCTACTTTAGATAGTGAATAAAAGGGATAAAGGTGCAGCGCTTAAACATAAATGAGATAATATATGATAGTCCATAGAGAAAGTCCACAGGAAATATCCTTAAAAACGGCTTCTATAGTAAAGTGCAGCTAAAAAGGACACGTGAGGAATCCACCACCGACACCCAATCACACTGCCTCTTACCCTCCTTTCTGACCCTCATTACAAAGGTCAAAAACACATTAGGCAGCAGTCAACTATAGTGTTGATCTTTGTGGGTTAGCAGATAATCCAATCGTATCCTCCAATGCTCGATCAACCACATAGAGGGACAAAAGAGACACCCCTCATGGTGCAGAACCTCAATCTAGTTTATTTGTGAGATAAAGACTAATACTCACATAACAGCAGTTAAAACACTCTTGTCCCAGTATAAAAACAGCATTCCCAACCAGCAAAATAGCTGCTGCGTCCCTGCATATACAAGCGTCTTAGTCTCCAGCTCCTCCCTACATGTTTGGTCATCAGATGACATCATCAGGGGCGTGGTTAAACATACCTTCTGACTATATATAGGCGGGACAGATATAGGCAGCGGTTACAATTGCATTCCAAAGACCGGAACTAGAAAACAACCCCTCAATGGGGAAGCTTAATAATCAGCAAAAATTGTGTTCCACCCGGGAACAAAATGTTACAAATCCCGCCGCCCCCCCCCCCAACCCCCCCCCCCCCCCCCCCCGTGACTGGAAGCATAAGTAAAACATTTTAAAAATATTAACTCACATATTGAATTGCCAATATGAGAAATAATCGTTGAATAAACATCATGAATCATCTAAGCATAAATCAATATATAAAATAATCTAAACACAATTATGACAGGAAACAGCACCATTTTGTGGTTGGAAAGAAAATTCCAGTATCAAATGAATTTATTTACACAATCTTGAGCCAATGTATGAAACACAACAAATCATATTCAAATATTAAAATTAATAAAATTAAGTGGTTACTGTCAGCGGTCTATAGACTCAAGCACTATTAATAAAAGCATTGACATCCCACTCTATATTCATACCAAAAGGAGTGTATGTCTTAGCTTTATATATCCAATGTGTTTCTAATTTTAACACCTCCCTAACCACATTGCTACCTCTCCAATTGCTGGTAAATCTACATATACCCAAAAATATTGTTCCCTCTGGGTTTCAGTTGTGATGTGTATCATAATGTTTGGAGAGGCTATGTTTTGGGAAACCCTTTTTTATATTTGCCACATGTTCATTTAGCCTGACCTGGAGTTTACGAATAGTACGGCCAATATACTCTAAACCACATGGACACTGAATGAGATAAACCGCATTCTTAGATGTGCAAATTTTATTTAGTGAACTGCTGGTTGCTGAAGTTCGTTTTTCTAAGCAATAGATAACATTTACAGAATGATGCCTGGGTATAATCATTTAGGGAATTCTGCATGTAGAATCATAAGTTCTGCTTGATTTCAGTTCATTACATAACAAACATGTTATACTTACCTGCTCTGTGCAATGGTTTTGCACAGAGCAGCCCCGATCCTCCTCTTCTTGGGTCCCCTACCTGCACTCCTGGATCCTTATTTGGCTAGTGCCCCCATAGAAAGCTGCTTTCTATGGGGGAACTCGTGTGGACTGTCTATTGACACAGACAGTGCAGCTCGGCCCTGCCCCCTGTCAAAGAATTTAATTGACAGCGGCAGGATGGTTCCTGCTGCTATCAATCTGCCCAGTAAAGAGCCTAGGCAGCCATTGCTCTCATACAGTGCATCCGGAAAGTACTCACAGCGCTTCACTTTTTTCCACATTTTGTTATGTTACAGCCTTATTCCAAAATGGATTAAATTTAATATTTTCCTCAATACTCCATAATGACAATGTGAAACAAGTTTGTTTGAAATCTTTGCAAATTTATTAAAAATAAAAAACAAAAACAAAATCACATATACATAAATATTCACAGCCTTTGCCATGACACTCAAAATTGAACTCAGATGCATCCTGTTTCCACTGATCATTTTTGAGATGTTTCTACAACTTGATTGGAGTCCACCTGTGGTAAATTCAGTTGATTGGACAGGGTTTGGAAAGGCACACACCTGTCTATATAAGGTCCCATAGTCAACAGTGCATGTCAGAGCACAAACCAAGCCATGAAGGCCAAGGAATCGTCTGTGGACCTCAGAGACAGGATTGTACCATGGCACAGATCTGGGGAAAGGTACAGAAAAATTTCTGCAGCATTGAAGGTACCAGTGAGCACAGTGACCGCCATCATCCATAAATGGAAGATGTTTGGAAACAACAGGTCTCTTCCTAGAGCGTGCCGCCCGGCCAAACTGAGCGATCCATGGAGAAGGGAGGTGACCAAGAACCCCATGGTCACTCTGACAGAGCTCCAGCATTTCTCTGTGGAAAGGGGAGAACCTTCCAGGAGAACAACCGTCTCTGCAGCACTCCACCAATCAGGCCTGTAAGGTAGAGTGGCCAAACGGAAAATAAATAAAAGGCACATGACAGTCCACCTGGAGTTTGCCAAAAGGCACCTGAAGGACTCTCAGACCATGAGAAACAAAATCCTCTGGTCTGATGAAACAAAGATTGAATTCTTTGGCCTGAAAGGCAAGTGTCATGTCTGGAGGAAACCAGGCACCGCTCATCACCTGGCCAATACCATCACTACAGAGAATCATGGTGGGGGCAGCATCATGCTTTTGGGGTGTTTTTCAGCAGCGGGAACTGGGAGACTAGTCAGGATTGAGGGAAAGATGAATGCAGCAATGTGCAGAGATATCCTTGATGAAAATCTGCTCCAGAGAGCTCTGGACCTGAGACTGGGGTGAAGGTTCATTTTTCAACAGGACAACGACCCTAACCACACAGCCAAGATAACAAAGGAGCGGCTACCAGAAAACTCTGAGAATGTCCTTGAGTGGCCCAGCTAGAGCCCAGACTTGAACCTGACTGAATATCATTCATTCCCCACTCATTTGAGGGGACACTTTTCTTCAGCAGGGACAGGGAAGCTGGTCAGAGTTGATGGGAAAATGGATGGAGCCTAATACAGGGCAATCTTAGAAGAAAACCTGTTCGAGTCTGCAAAAGACTTGAAACTGGGGCGGAGGTTCACCTCCCAGCAGGACAATGCCTCTAAACATAAAGCCAGAGCTACAATGGAATGGTTTAGATCAAAGCATATTCATGTGTTAGAATGGCCCAGTCAAAGTCCCGACCTAAATAAAATTGAGAATCTGTGGCAAGACTTGAAAATTGCTGTTCACAGATATCCTCCATCCAATCTGACAGAGATTGAGCTATTTTGCAATGAAGAATCGGCAAAAATGTCACTCTCTAGATGTGCAAAGTTGGTAAAGACATCCCCAAAAAGACTTGCAGCTGTAATTGCAGCGAAAGGGGCTTCTACAAAGTATTGACTCAGGGGGGCTGAATCCAAATGCACACCACACTTTTCACATATTTATTTGTAGAAAATTTTTTAAAACCATTTATCATTTTCCTTCCACTTCACAATTATTATTTACGTTTTTGGTTGTAACATGAAAATATTTGAAAAATGTCAAGGGGTGTGAATACTTTTTCAAGGCACTGTATCTACCATGATACCATAAAAAAATGTAGGATGACATTGAGGGCCCATTTACCCCAAAGCGATGCATTTACGCAAGCTATGACACACATTAACGTGCATTTATTATGAATAAGGGGCCAAAACACCACAAGGAATGAATAAATAAAGAAAAAAACTCATCTGACCCATTTTTCAAAACGGGTCATACCTAGTACGTGAGTTGTGGTGTGCCAGTGCGCATCATGCATTGCAGTCTACTGTACAATGTGTTGGGGTGCTATTCACAATGAATGGCACTGAAGCAAATTCCAATTAGAGCAGGTAGGCCGACGTGTTGTGGCAACAGGCACTAAAATGCAGGTTGCCACAACACGCAAGTGTGAATGAGCTCTGGGGATTAATTTATTAATAGAAAAGATAATACAGAAGTGTTGATTCTTACTAGCTTGTAGGAACAGTAAAGGGTTGGGGCTGCCCATTGCACCAAAGTATTTAAACACTATTGATACATTACTTATCAGTGTAAAATGATGTGTCTATAAACAAAAGTTAAAGGAGTCCCAATGAGACCTGTTTCCTCCCAAGCTAAAAAAACAGCCCAATCCAATCCTGGTCATCTCCCGCCTCGACTACTGCAACTCACTCCTCATTGGCTTACCTCTAAGTAGGCAATCCTCACTTCAGTCCATCATGAACGCTGTTGCCAGGCTCATCCACCTCACAAACCGCTCAGCGTCTGCTATACCCCTCTGCCAATCCCTCCATTGGCTGCCACTCAGCCAACAAATTAAATTCAAGATACTAACTATAACTTACAAAGCCATCCACAACCTGGCCCCCAGCTACATCTCTAACCTAGTCTCAAAATACCAACCTAATCGTTCTCTTTGCTCCTCCAAAGACCTCCTGCTCTCAAATTCCTTTGTCACCTCATCCCATGCTCGCCTTCAGGACTTCTCCAGGACCTCTCTCATCCTCTGGAATGTTCTACCCCAGTCCGTGCGATATTCTCCCACTTTATCCACTTTCAGACGATCCCTGAAAACTCTTGAATCTCTTGACCTTCCCTCTTAGATTGTAAGCTCTAAGGAGCAGGGCCCTCTGATTCCTACTGTATCAAAGTGTATTGTATTTGTACTGTCTACCCTCAAGTTGTAAAGCGCTACGTAAACTATTGGTACTATATAAATCCTGTATAATAATAATAATAATAACAATCTGGCAATATTATTGGGCATACTGGGTATAGACAATTTATGTTCTAGCATGTTTTCTACAAATGTATGTAAATTCCAGTTTTCTAAATAATTCTGTTATATGTATACTTTTAGTCAGTAAATAAACCAGAAACTCAGAGATTGAACTATTCAAAATCATTTTACAATGCTTGGTATGTACTGATTCACTTAAACCTGAACTCCAGAATAAGCAAATATTGCCTAATACAAGAGGCATGTACACTCACCAGCCAGTTTATTAGGTACACCTTGCTAGTACCGGATTCAATTGCAAAAAGGAGAAATGGGACTTTAAATGAGGCACCTGAGAGACAGCTGGTAAAATGATCAAATGCAAAAAACATTTATTAATCCATATATATACAAGTCAAATGATGAACACAACATACAATGTATGCATAATAATGATCCTTTTTGCAATTGATCATGTATAGGGATGTAAGCACAAGCCTATGTGCCAACCCCCCCCCCCTCTTCTATGCTAGTACCGGGTTGGACCCCCTTTTGCCTTTAGAACTGCCTTAATTCTTCATGGGATAGAGTCAACAAGGTTTTGGAAACATTCCTCAGAGATTTTGGTCCATATTGAAATGATGGCATCACCCAGTTGCTGCAGAATTGTCGGCTGCACATCTATGATGCGAATCTCCACCACATCCCAAAGGTGCTCTATTGGATTGAGATCTGGTGACTGTGGAGACCATTGGAGTACAGTGAGCTTATTGTCATGTTCAAGAAACCAGTGGTGAGATGATTTGAGCTGTGTGACATGGTGCATTATCCTGCTGGAAGTAGTCATCAGAAGATGGGTACACTGTAGTCATAAAGGGGTGGACATGGTCAGCAACAATACTCAGGTAGGCCATGGCATTTAAATGATGCTCAATTGGTACTAAGGGGCCCAAAGTATGCCAAGACAATATCCCCCACATCATTACACCACCAGCCTGAACCATTGATACAAGGCAGGATGGATCCATGCTTCCATGTTGTTTATGCCAAATTCTGACCCTACCATCTGAATGTCGCAGCTGAAATCGAGACTCATCAGACCAGGCAATGTTTTTATAATCTTCTATTGTCCAATTTTGGTGAGCCTGTGCGAATTATAGCCTCAGTTTCTTGTTCTTAGCTGACAGGATCGGCACCCGGTGTGGTCTGCTGCTGCTGTAGCCCATCTGCTTCAAGGTTCAATGTGTTGTACGTTCAGGGATGGTATTTTGCATACCTTGGTTGTAATAATTGTTTTTTGTTTTTTTTTAGTTACTGTTGCCATTCTATCATCTTGAACCAGTCTGCCCATTCTCCTCTGACATCAACAAGACATTTTCGTCCACACAACACTCACTGGATATTTTCTCTATTTCTGACCATTCTATGTAAACCCTAGATATGGTTGTGTGTAAAAATCCCAGTAGATCTGTACTTTTTGAAAAAATCAGACCAGCCCGTCTGGAACCAACAACCATGCCACATTCAAAGTCACTTAAATCCCCTTTCTTCCCAATTCTGATGCTTGGTTTGAACGTCAGCAAGTCATCTTCACCATGTCTAGATGCCTAAATGCATTGAGTAGCTGCCATGTGATTGGCCGATTAGTAATTTGTGTTACCAAGCAATTGAACAGGTGTACCTAATAAAGTTACAGATGGATCACTGCTACTCTCTCTGCTTGTGCAGAGTGGCAGGTCTTGTCTCTACCCCCCCCCCCCCCCTACAGTTTTCTGCAGGCAGCCTGTAGTGAGTTGAGCTGCCAGGTTCCTCATACAGTACAACCAGGTTGTTGAGCTGAATCATCTCTGTTTCAGTTAACCCCATACGGCATAGTCCTGTCCCTGCCCCCTAGTCTGTGATTTGGCAGTAAGGGAGCAGCAGAATATTGAGTTGTCCCCTGCCCTGTCCTCCTGTCCTCATGTTCTTTGTCTGCACATGTGCATGTAGTGTATCTAATTGGCTGCTAGATTTACCCCTTTCTCTTCCAGCCTTCCACCATAAATATGATTTCAGGAATCTGATACCAAACTAAATTCAGATTTTTACACTAGCTGCAATTTAAAGCAGACTTCCGACCACATATTTTTGGGCATCCTCTCTGCTTGTCTACATAATATACGTGAAATCATGTCTCCAATTCAATTTCCTTTCGTGTCCAGGTTTTTTAAGAATGTACTTACCTTAGATTTCGTCTTCCTGAGCGTTTCCATCTTCATTGTGGGCATGTGAAGCACACTAGGACTCTCTTCCGGGATATGGTGCTGCTGGTTACCCAGCATGTACCTCCCGATCTCACGCATGCGCATTAAACACACGGCGCAGCGCGATGCTGAAAGTCGGTGATGCCCACTGACTCCTGGGAATCATGACACACATCTCCCAGGAGCCAGTGTGCCACAGGATATTATGTACATTGCCGTGGAGGGGATGAACCGGAATGGAGAAATAAAACCTTAGAAGCAGGGTAAGCAAAGTGAAAAAAATAAAATAAAATTGCCCAATGCAGTCATTATGGCCAGTTGAGTTGAGCTAATGATGAGAAGCTTAAAAAGTGGGTGGAACTCCACTTTAAGAATGTATTTCATAATGTAGTAATGAAGACACAACTTTGTTAACTGTATTCTATTTATATCGGCCTAGAATTCAGCTTTAAAGGTTAACTCCACTTTAGTGGGGGAAAAAAATAGCAGATAAAGAAAAAATAATATAGCGTATACAATTGCGACACAAGTCACACAGTATTGTAATTGAATGTTATAAAAAAATTACAAGCTGCAGCTCTGTCATTATCTGAAAATGCAATGCAATATGGCTACCTGGAGGTGTTCTGTATACAGAATGTGTACAGAACGCCACCCACAAACATAATTTTCTGCTTGATTGGCTCACCAATTTTCCCAGAAGTCTGTACTAAGATACAAGTCAGACTTCAGGCATCCCCTGTAACAAAAAAGTCATTTTTGGTGAGATACATTTTTAATATCTCGTCTAAAGGGATGAAGACCCAGCAGCTTTCCTCATTAGAGCCCTGCAGGTGCACAGCTGATTGATGATTATGAAACCACTCCCATTAGACTCACTTTCCCACATGGACACAGACAAATACACAGGGATTTCTTCAGAATGACAAAAGGTAGGAATTTGTAACAAAGTTTGTTAAAATCCTTGTAATGTACATAGATCACCCAGAGGGGAATTTTTTTCTCAACAAACGTGGAGTTATGCTTTAAGTGCACAGCTATTGTTTTCTTTGTAGCAGAGTAGAACTACCTGGGTAAAAATGTTGCTCATTCTAGACAAGAACCCTCCCCAAATTTTTGCCTTAAAACTGATACGCTTTACTAATGCATATCTTGTAAGACCGGGTTCACATATGCGCGGCTCCGGTTCCCAGCATGGGGTTCGGTGCATCCTGGCGCTCAAGTTCAGGTGCGAATCAGGTCTGAAGTTTTTTTCCTGAATTCGCAAAATGAAAGGAACCCAAAGATGCACAGGACCCTTTTGGAATGCGGACCACGGCCACCCACGAATTGTGTGAACCTGCCCCTTGCGAGCCGGGCACACTCGCATGTCATGCGAATTGGAAGCGGGGACACCTGAATCCAATTCGCACATACAGTATCTCTCAAAAGTGAGTACACTACTCACATTTTTGTAAATATTTTATTATATCTTTTCATGTGACAACACTGAAGAAATGTCACTTTGCTACAATGTAAAGTAGTGACTGTATAGCTTGTATAACAGTGTACATTTTCTGTCCCCTCAAAATAACTCAACACACGTCTAAACTGCTGGCAACAAAAGTGAGTACACTACTAAGTGAAAATGTCCAAATTGGGCCCAAAGTGTCAATAATTTGTGTGGCCACCATTATTTTCCAGCACTGCTTTAACCCTCTTGGGCATGGAGTTCACCAGAGCTTTACAGGTTGCCACTGGAGTCCGCTTCCACGCCTCCATTTCGACATCATGGAGCTGGTGGATGATAGAGACTTTGCGCTCCTCCACTTTCCGTTTGAAGATGCCCCACAGATTCTCAATAGGGTTTAGGTCTGGAGACATGCTTGGCCAGTCCATCATCTTTATGCTCAGCTTCTTTAGCAAGGCAGTGGTCATCTTGGAGGTGTGTTTAGGGTCTTATGTTGGAATACTGCCCTGCGGCCCAGTCTCCAAAGGGAAGGGATCCTGCCTCTGCTTCAGTATGTCAGAGTACATGTTGGCACAGTGGCATCACTAGGGTTGGTGTCACCTGGTTCGGTAAAACATGGTGTCACCCCGCTCATGTCTAGGCTGCCCAGCACCCTGCATGTAGCGCACGGTCATGGGGCGCACCCCAAACCGGCCCCTGTAAATTATAGTGTAGGGTGATATAGTGGCAGGTTAGGGTAGTATAGGGTGGTATAGTGGCAGGTTGGGGTGGTATAGGGCAGGTTAGGGTGGCACAGGGCAGGTTAGGGTAGTATAAAGTGGTATAGTGGCAGGTTGGGGTGGTATAGGGCAGGTTGGGGTGGTATATTGGAAGGTTAGGGTGGCATATTGGCAGATTGGGGTGGTACAGGGCAAGTTGGGTGGTACAGGGCAGGTTGGAGTGGTTTAGGGCAGGTTGAAGTGGTAAAAGGCAAGTTGGGGTGGTACAGGGCAGGTTGGGGTGGTACAGGGCAGGTTGGAGTGGCACATGGCAGGTTGGGGTGATATAGGGCAGGTTTGGATGGCACAGGGCAGGTTGGACCGACACAGGGCAGGTTGGAGTGGCATAGGGCAGGTTGGGGTGGCACAGGGCAAGTTGGAGTAGCACAGGGCATGTCGGGGTGGCACAAGGCATGTTGGGGTGGTACAGGGCAGGTTGGGGTGGTATAGGGCAGGTTGGGGTGTTATAGGGCAGGTGTGGGTGGCACAGGGCAGGTGTGGATGGTATAGAGCAGGTTGGGGTGGTTCAGGGCAGGTTGGAGTGGCACAGGGCAGGTTGGGGTGGTACAGGGCAGGCTGGAGTTGTAAAGGGGAGGTTGGGGTGGCAGAGGGCAGGTTGAAGTGGCACAGGACAAGTTGGGGTGGTACAGGGCAGGTTGGGGTAGTATAGAGCAGGTTAGGACTCTATGCAGTGAGAGTGTGCTGTGCAGTAACTTACAGCATGCCTCATGCCTACAGATGAAGACTTGGGCGGGTCTGCTGTGTCCTGGCCTCCAACTCCTTCAGCTGCGGGATCAGCCAGTGTGAACGGGTCTGTGGGAGGAGTGGAGGAGGCGGCACGGCCACACCCCCAGCTCCGCCCACCAACTTCGGTTGCCTCGGGAGATACTGAAGATCCCCGAGTGACAGCTTAACCTGAAGGGGGAGTGTTATAGGCAGCTACCCCCGCACTGCTGGATGCCCTGCTTGCACCGCTCCGCTGCAAGCTATACTAGTGTTTAGCGGCGGTCCCGCTGTCACCCCTCTGGCGGGTGTCGCCCGGTGCAGGCCGCACCCCTTGCACCCCCATAGCAACGCCACTGTGTTGGCATTCATGGTTCTCTCAATGAACTGTAGCTCCCCATTGCCGGCAGCACTCATGCAGCCCAAGACCATGACACTCCCACCACCATGCTTGACTGTAGGCAAGACCCACTTGCCTTTGTACTCCTCCACAACATCTGAACCAAATAAGTTTATCTTGGTCTCATCAGACCAGAGGACATAGTTCAAGTAATCCATGTCCTTAGTCTGCTTGTCTTCAGCAAACTGTCTGCAGGCTTTCTTGTGCATCATCTTTAGAAGAGGCTTTCTTCTGGGATGACAGCCATGCAGACCAATTTGATGCAGTGTGTGGCGTATGGTCTGAGCACTGACAGGCTGACCCCCCCACCCCTTCAACCTCTGCAGCAAGGCTGGTAGCACTTATACATCTATTTCCCAAAGACAACCTCTGATGAGCACGTGCACTCAACTTCTTTGGTCGACCATGGCAAGGCCTGTTCTGAGTGGAATCTGTCCTGTTAAACAGCTGTATAGTCTTGGCCACCATGCTGCAACTCAGTTTCAGGTTCTTGGCAATCTTCTTTTAGCCTAGGCCATCTTTATGTAGAGCAACAATTCTTTTTTACTGCTCCTCAGAGAGTTATTTGCCATGAGGTGCATGTTAAATTTCCAGTGACTAGTATGAGAGAGTGAGAGCGATAACACCAAATTTAACACACCTGCTCCCCATTAACACATGAGACCTTGTAACACTAACAAGTCACATGACACTGGGGAGGGAAAATGGCTAATTGGGCCCAATTTGGACATTTTCACCTACGGTTGTACGCACTTTTGATGCCAGCGGTTTAGACATTATTATTTTGAGGGGACAGCAAATTTACACTTTAATACAAGCTGTACATTCACTACTTTACATTGTAGCGAAGTATAATTTCTTCAGTGTTGTCACATGAAAAGATATAATAAAATATTTACAAAAATGTGACGGGTGTACTCACTTTTGTGAGATATTGTATGTGAACCCAGCCTTACTGGAAGAAACTAATAATATTAAAATTAGCTTAAAAAAACAAAAATTAAAAAAACAGGGATGAAATGTGTGCTAACAAGAACATGCCCATTTTAACCATTCAGCTTCTAAATGTCATTTTTAAAGCACTGTGATTTGAAAATGAAACTAGGGTTCTTACTGGTTGCTAGGGGCAGCAATAACTTTTCTTTTAGGACTTGCTTACACCAGCGTTGACCTCTGCACCACCACACTGAATGGGTTGGGAACAGTACTACCTGCCAGACACGACCGGAGGGAATCATTTTTGCTGCGCAGCATTGAGGCATGTGTACACCCCAATCTACTGCCTTCGCAACCTAAAGCGGAGCTCCACCATTTAAAAGTCAGCCACTCACCTGTCCTACGGTCCAGAGATGCGGCCGCCCCAAGCCTTGCTTCTCTGCCCCTCCTCTCTGTGGCGCTGGCATTGCAAGTGCGGGCGCCTGGCTGTGGCTTCACAGCCGTGCGTGCACTGTGCATGCGCGAGCCGCGCTGCACGTTATCAATGGCTGGGCAATCTTCTGGGACCTGTGATGTTTCCCAGAAGATTAAAGGGAGGGGGGTACCTGTAAAATCTAGGTACCTGGTACCCGCTCCCCCCCAGAAAAATGACATGCCAAATGTGGCATGTCAGGGGGTCACGAGTGCTTAAAGCGTAAGTTCCATTTTTGGGTGGAACTCCGCTTTAAGGGGAAACAGTTAGCGTGGATAAAAACGTGTTTCACGTTTCTTTACTAAATAAAGAGTTTGCAAAAAAAAAAGAAACATGTTTCAACCACGTGTTTTTTACTTTGCCTAACCGCATGTGTTAACAAGACCTTGGGCACATTTTTTATATAAGTTCCAAATTAGTAAACAATAAAAGTATATGCAGTTCTAGTAAAAATCATAATGGTGTCATGTGTTGTGCAACCCACCTACAGGTGCTTATTCACAGTGTAACCGTTATATAATAACGTAGCCAAATATTGGTTTTGCCTAGGTTTGAAAACAATGGGCATATTATTTTATTATTTTTATGGTTATTATTATTAGTTTATTATTTTTTTACGTTTACTCACTTGAATAGAACAGCTCCGCAGACTACACACGTGTATGTGCCAGGCGCTGTATTGTGCGTATATTCTCCAGCGAAGGCACTGAAATAAAGAAAAGTGTTTACAAACAGAATGCAGAAAATGACAAAAATCACTTATTAATAGAATAAAATAGGGCCTAGTGTCCATAGCTCTCAGCAGAGTGAGCTTTCTCAGTACCCAGTGAAAAATCTCATTTTACACTGCATTTTAAAGAATGACCTAATCTCTCAGTGCTGGCATGCACTAAATCATTTTGTTAGAAAGTGATCTGGATGGCAAGTTTGCAGAGCCAAGGTTATGATCTGCTGCCAACTCATTTGATGGGCTGTTGTGCCAGCGATTTACATTCGGCAAGCAGTCGGCTATCCTAGGAAGAGAGTGCTGCCTATTAAGTAAAACCCCATGTGTGGTAAAGAGCCTTTTCAGGTCATGAATGGAAACAAGCAGTTACATCATTAATACATTTGGATCAGAGGTAAGCCAGGGCTCACTGCCAAGCTGCATGGTATAAATTAGACAACAAAATAGTTAGTCCTTGGCAAGCAATGCTTCAGCCTGGAATCAGCTGAGACAGAATTTATTCACTAAAAACACTTTTGAAAGGGAACATTTTTTTTTTCCAGGACACAGGGCTAGCGGCCAAGGACTAAAGCCATGTGAGGGCAGTTATTGAACATTTTTGACATTCCAACCACAAATGAGCCAATAAATATTTTCTCCACATGTGCTTCAAAAAGAAATTGGAGTGGAGTGGAAAGGAACTGAATTATGCTACCTTCTCACTCAGCCAAAATGTCTATGCTTACAATGGCCACCTTCAGAATCAAGTCCTTCTGGCATGCAGCCACTGTGCTCTTGGGTCTGCCTTCTAGAAATATGTGCCCAAACCCTTCTCACTTCCACACATTCTGCAGTAAAGTAAAGCAGGCCTTCCATGCTGCATTAAGGGCTTCATTGACCAAATAAAAGGCATTTGCAAAAGCTCAAGTCTCTGTATATTTTCCTTCATATTCATATATACGGTATAAATTGCAATTAAGGAGAAACAACAAAAGCACTGGTTAAAAGGATTTTCTTGCAAAAATAGAACATTGGCAACTGCTTTTGACACCTCCCTGGAGCAACATGGAGCAGTCTTTCCTACTTCATATTTTGACTCTTTTTCTGGGATTTGGAGACATGATTTCACTTTCAGGTTAAACTGGTGCCGTGATCCTAGTGTTATAATGTTATAATACTCTGAGTTTTATAGCAAGTCAAAATTGTTAGCCTTATTGTAAAAATTAGATCAGCTTCTCTGCACAACCCACAACCCTAAAATCATAATTGGCAGCAGAAGGCACAAAATACTTACTTTGGCTAAAGATTTTCCTTCACTGGGAACCAATGATAGCCATTTCAAGGAAGCAATAGACAGGGAAGTAAGGGAACCTGATTTAAAGATAGGTATGCTTCAAACTGCAAGGTGTCATGGGCCCGACCCCTACCACCTATATGTCTTACCAATAGTTAGTAGGGCCACCCATCACAGAGTAGGCCTTTCGTAAATGCACTGCAAACTCCCAGGCCAGATGTTTGCTGTTTACAGCAAGTGCCACTTTAGATTAATCTCTACCTACTGTCAGGAGCATCTAGTGCTCCTGCTCCTTATTCCAGCATCCTGGTTTTGAATATGGCATTCTCCCTGTCTCTTTGTCCACCTGCAAGGTGATTAATGTGGTCAGTCTCTGGGTGGAAAACATTGCGACATTGTGGAGGACATTGTGGCAGACAGATCGGACACTTCTGACACATTTTTGGGACCATTAACATTTATACAGCGATGAGTGCTATAAAAATGCACTGGTTACTGTGTAAATGTCACTGGCAGGGAAGGAGTTAACTCTAGGGGGAGATCAAGGAGTTAAATGTGTTCCCTCCTGTGTGTTTCTAACTGTATGGGGATGGGGCTTACTAGAGGAGGAGACAGATCGCTGTTCCTACTTAGTAGGAACAGACGATCTGTCTCTCCTCGCCTGACAGAATGGGGATCTGTGTTTACACAGGCTCTCATGCCCGTGATCGCAGGTGGCCAGCAGTGATCACGACCACCTGCCACAAGCATCGGGTGTCCCGCCGTGCTGCGGGCACGCGCCTGCTATGGCTCTTAAAGGAGCCAATGTACGGGTACGGCGCTTCGCAGTAACCAACCACTTTGCCAACATATATGTGTGTGAGCCGGTCGGCAAGTGGTTAAATATGCTTCTGAAAGCATTTTGTGATATATGCTAGAAATTCAGTGTGCTCCTAACTTTCTGTTTGAGCTGAAAGCACAGTGCCTGTGTATTTATCAGCCCTGCCCAATTTACCTATGTCATGGATATGAGAAGGCAGGAAAGTGTTCTGCAGTCCAAAGTACATGCAAGTAGCTTAGAATAACAAACCTGCTCTTCCAGAGAAACAGTACAATGATTGAGCATTCTTATTCTAGGACAGGAAGTGTGTTACTGGCAGGATTGCCAGGTGAAAATAGGCAATAAAAAGCCTGTACAAATAGGACTAATGCATTTCAGGACTGATAAGCTGCAACATATTACATTTCCAGTTCAGGAGCTCTCCTTTTAGGCCCCTTTTTCACACAGGGCAGATCCACTTAGCGGACATCGCTAGCTTAGCGGGGGATCGCTCCGTTGATCCCGGCTGAGCAGGCGGATGACAGGTCCGTCTCTGCTCACTGTGCAGGGATGGACCTGTCAGAGCCCCGCTGTTCTCTATGGGAAGATCGGATGAAAACGGACAGCATGTCCATTTTCATCCGATCCCATCTGATCCCATCTGTCTGTTTTGAGCAGATCTTGTCAGATCAGATGGCAGGCGGGTGTCAGCGGACACATCTCCGCTGACATCTGCCTGCCCATACAAGTTGTACAGGACACGAATGTGTCTTGGATGGCAGGTACATTCCCCCAATATTTGAGTCATGGTCCCTTTAAGGGGGACAGTTGCAGAGTCTTCAAACCTTGATCACTAGGACTTTGGTGCTGAAGGGGTTAAGTCCCAGGGGAGGGAGGCTTGAAAGGCAGCAGAGTGAAATATGCACCTGTGTCAAGGAAGTGAGAGAGAGAGAGAGTGTCTCACAAGCTGTGCAGCCAGTGTGAGCTCTTTGACCTACGGAGACACAGGCTGCTGACTCCCTATGGCTGTCCTACCTGGCACCCTTGCTCTGGGGAAGCCTAACCCCTGTATGGGACCCCCCCCCCCTCCTGTAGTCACGAAATTTTTTTTTGAAAACGGCCCCTTTAAGAAAAAAAATTCCAAAAAAATGTCCTTTAACTAAGTGCACTGTGTTCGGGCGCCAGACACAGTGCACTATGGGAAGCGCCACGTCAATGCAATAACGAGATTGCAGACGTGGCACTTCATTTGCGGGCTTTTAACCCACCTTGCGGCGGAATCCACAGTGCCGATTAGCTTCTGACCGTAGAATCACTGCGGGCGGGAGCATTGTTGTTTAAATTTAGAGGTTACTTCCGGGTTTCGTGGAATAGACGAAAACCTGAAGTGACGTCGGCAGCTCCGTTCTTTGCATGGCCCGAGCGGAGCTAAAAGCAAGGTAAGAGAGAACGCGGCATGCAGCCCTAAGGGTTTTTTCAGAAGTGAAGAACATCTGCCAGCTGCCTAGCTGATATGTTGAGAGAATCTGTAATTGTATTTGTGTCTTAGAGCAGTCCTGCTTTTGCACATAACCATGTCAGCATTCGCACTTCCTAACCTTCCCGACCTGCTTCATAAAGCCGTGACAATGCTTTGTCCTTGCTATACATCCCTCAATTACTTTCCAGACTGTCTTATCTCTGTGCAGTTTTCTGGACATCATCCTCCAGTCATTCCTGATCCCTAAAACAGATAATATCTTCCTTTTGTTTCTTTTTGTCTGAGTTACTGCGTTCATTTTCTGCTTTTGCATTCTCGTCTGATCCTGCTAATTATGCCTTAAATTCTTATACCTCTATGCATTTTCATTTGAGATTAATAATGAGGATTTTAATTATAATTTTAATGCTTTGGTTCTGCTGTTCTGTTTTATATTAAATTGCAGATTCTTTTATTACTCTTGGCTGATGAAAACTCATTAACTCTTCCACTGCTCAACTTCTTGCACAACTATTAGTCATAAGGACAGAGTTTAAGCTGCAGTTATATGCCAGATTTATTACTGTGAACTTCAGATCATATATAGTTAAACCCACTTTTTTTTTCTTTCTTTTTTTTAAGCTTTGTCTTATCCCAGTTGGGGAAAAAGGAAATTGTCAGTTTTTTGGTAAAATAATCTTTTTATCATAAAAATTATAATATATGCAATATTTCATATTTCATGTGATTTGACTCTTCTAATGTTGAATAGATAGATATACAGTGTATATATACAGTATTATACATAAAGTATATTATTAATAAATTGGTATTTTTCCTTTATCTTATAAGAAGGATGTGACACCACCTACTTTACAAAGATATTAGCATATAGATATTCATATGTATTGTGCAAGGTGCATGTTCCTGTATAACACATCGCTCTTGGGCCAATCCTCCATTTTTTATTCCTCTATAAATGCTGCACGTGACGTATCTCTCTGCCCCTCAACTAAGTATTTTTTTACTTTGCTGTGATGCCACTTGTTTGAACATTTATCTGTGTCTAGATAATGTCTACTACTAGTGCAGAGCATTTGAGATTTACCTCACTATTTTGGGTAGGTGCCCCCAATTTTTTAGATCTGTTCAATCTTTGCACTGATTTAAGGATTTGATGTATGGAACTGCCGCTATTCATATATATATATATATATATATATATATATATATATATATATATATATATATATATATGCAACATGTCTGATGATATTTAAGCATTGAGCTGTTTGTGCTGCTGAGGGACTGAGGAACCATTGTCATAGGCATGGACAGGACATCCTGAGACTTGTAGTTCCACAGAGATCAGAACACCATAGGTTTGTTATTTGTGAATATGCACTTTAACCACTTAAGGACCGAGCCTCTTTCTGAGATTTGTTGTTTACAAGTTAAAAACAGTTTTTTTTGCTAGAAAATTACTTAGAAGCCCCAAACATTATACATTTTTTTTCCTAACACCCTAGAGAATAAAATGGCGGTCGCTGCAATACTATCTGTCACACCGTATTTGCGCAGTGGTCTTACAAGCGCACTTTTTTTGGAAAAAATAGATTTTTTTTAATTAAAAAATAAGACAACAGTAAAGTTAGCCCAATTTTTTTTTATATTGTGAAAGATAATGTTACGCCGAGTAAATTGATACCCAACATGTCAGGCTTCAAAATTGCGCCCGCTCGTGGAATGGCAACAAACTTTTACCTTTAAAAATCTCCATAGGCGACGTTTAAAATATTCTACAGGTTGCATGTTTTAAGTTACAGGGGGGGTCTAGGGCTGGGATTATTGCTCTTGCTCTACCGATCATGTGTGGTTTGAACACCATTTTCATATACGGGCCCTACTCACATATGCGTTCGGTTCTGCATGCGAGCTCGTTGGGACGGGGTGCGTTTAAAAATTTTTTTTTTTTTATTTATTTTCCCTTTTATTTTTGTTTTTTTCTACTGTTTTTTTTTTTTTAAATG
Organism: Lithobates clamitans; assembly: GCA_037952925.1. Lineage (NCBI taxonomy): Eukaryota > Metazoa > Chordata > Amphibia > Anura > Ranidae > Lithobates > Lithobates clamitans. The sequence goes on from JBBGZY010000044.1 coordinate 3,706,414, forward strand.
TCACTTTTATTCCTATTACAGGGACTGTAAACATCCCTTGTAATAGAAAAAAGCATGACAGGACCTCTTAAATATGAGATCTGGGGTCAAAAAGACCTCAGATCTCATATTTAGACTATAATGCAAAAAAAAAAAAAAATTGTCATTTAAAAGAATTATTTTTTAAAAATGGCCCTTGTATTGTATGGAGACGAGTGGGGGCCATCTTCCCCTCACTCGTCTCCATACCCAGCTACTGGCAGGACGCAATTGCCTCCGCTGCTGCTGACGGCTCTGGTAAGCGGCGGAGGGCACCGGATCGCGGCGAGAGGGGGGTCCCCTCTCCCGCCACCGATAACAGTGATCTCGCAGTGAATCCGCTGTAGAGACCACTTTTATCTTGTAGCGGACCGCACGCTGAAGACGAGGATACCAGGGCTGCTGCCATAACAACGATATCCTCCTTCAAACAGCCGCCGTATAACGACAGCGGGCGGTCCGTAAGTGGTTAAGTGATAATACCTTGTGTAGATCTGCTCTGAGTTATGGATTCAAGTGATATTGAACCCAAAGGCAAACATATAAGATATTGCAGTATTCCAGTCCCTAAATGTGATGACTGTATTCATTTTATTTTTTTAGGCTTTCTTAGAGCCTGGTATATGATGTGCAGAGCCCTGTGTATAATGTACAGCCTGCTATATGATGTGCAGAGCCCTGTGTATAATGTACAGCCTGGTATATGATGTACAGAGCCCTGTGTGTAATGTACAGCCTGGTATATGATGTACAAAACCCGGTGTACAATGTAGAGCCTGGCATACAGTATGATGTGCAGAGCCCAGTGTATAATGTACAGCCTGGTACATGATGTACAGAGCCCTGTGTATAATGTAGAGTCTGGTATATGATGTGCAGAGCCCTGTGTATAATGTAGAGCCTGGTATATGCCGTACAGAGCCCGGTGTAAAATGTAGAGCCCAGTGTATAATGTAGAGCATGGTATATGATGTATAGAGCCCTGTGTATAATGTAGAGCCTGATATATGATGTGCAGAACCCTGTGTATAATGTAGAGCCCGGTGTATAATGTAGAGCATGGTATATGATGTACAGATCCCTGTGTATAATGTACAGCCTGGTATATGATGTACTACAGGAGACGGAGTGGGTGGATTCTATAAGGGGTGGGGCTTATGAGAAGTGGGAGGGGTCAAAAAGGAAGGGCGGGGTCTGCCCCCCATCTTAAAACCAGCCACCACTGATAGGACCAAAGAAAAACTAGCGGTGAGCCTGCTTAAATTACCAATACCAGGATTTTGGACTGTTATTTACTATGGCTGAAGTAAGCTGTTGTTTTGTTTAGTTTTGATTGAAATAAATGAACTGTTTGCTTTCAATAAACTGGCTGGCAGTTATTACAGAGCTACCCCAGGTTACATTTGGTGGAGAGTGCGGAGCAGAGTATAGTGGCAAAAGCCATTTGAAAGCGTTTAAAAGGCCAGTACCACATTTACATGTCCTGGGTTAGGACAGCACAACCTCTGAAAACCTCACAAGGTGACATGGAGGAGGTGATAAAAGCCCTAGCTCAGAGCACGATAGCCCAGCAGCAGGCCGCCGCAGAAGCTAATCGTCGCCATGAGGAGGCAATGGCCCAGCAACAGGAAACCACTCGCTTGCTGGTCGCCCAGTTCACAGTCCAGCAAGAAGTTACTCAGACACAGGTAGCTGCTTTACAGGAAGCAATGCAGCGTCTTGCATAAGGAGAAGAACAACCAGGCAGCCATAAGGGCCAGTCACTACCTGCAAAAGTTAACGCCTAGTGATGATGTAGAGGCATTCATGGCTACTTTTGAGAGAACAGCAGAAAGAGAAAGGTGGCCCCCAGACCAGTGGGCTTGTATTGTTGCTCCTTTTCTCACTGGGGATCCCCAGAAGGCACATTTTGATTTGTCAGCTGCTGATGCCAAGGATTACCAACGGCTGAAAGCTGAAATCCTGGCCCGCCTTGGGGTGACTACTGCTATGCAGGCCCAAAGGGTACACCATTGGAGGTACCGCCTGCACTATCCGCCACGGGCTCAAGATGCATGACCTGAGTCAGCTGGTAAAAAAATGGCTGCAGCCCGAGAAGTTAACGGGTCCGCAGATGGTGAAGCAGGTCGTGTTAGACCGTTACCTAAGGTCACTGCCAAATGCTGGGTGAGTCATGGGGACCCCAAGACACCAGATGAACTAGTGGAAATGGTTGAGAGGTATGCTGTGATGGAGGATCATCTGGGACCTGTCAAACCTCGAGGATCATTGTCAGTGAGGAGAGTCAAGGAGCACCCACCCCAATGTCCCAGAGCTCTGCTCCAGCACAAAGGAATGAGGACGTGCTGCTCTGGCGGTGTCTATCTCGGGGCCATATCCAGGCCCACTGTCCCCTGCAGGCGGAACCCATGGAGTGTGGTGCTCTAGGAAGGATGTCCTTTTATGCCAAGAATATCTGTGCTGCCCACCTGGACCTGACTGAGGGGCGATTTGAATGTGACCTTTGGGTGAACCAGCTTCACGTCCGAGTGCTGTTGGACTCCAGAAGTATGGTAACACTTGTGGGTACCGGGGTAGCTGGGGAGGTGAGTCCAGTAGTAAGAGCCCTGAGGGTGGTGAGCATACATGGGGACACCAAGAAATACCCCCTGGTATTGGTTACACTCACTACGGCCTGTGGCACAATTGTCCAGGAGGTTGGGGTGGTACCCGACCTCATCAATGATGCCATTATAGGAAGGGATTGGCCTTTTTTTTGTTGAACTTTGAAACTATGTGAGCCAAGAACTATCGGGACAGCTGAACTGCTCTGTTCCCTCTAAGGGGCTGGACTCCAACGTTTTAGAGAACATTGATAGAGTTTCATCTGGGGCAGATGGTCCACCAGCTAAGAGGAACCCTGAGGGGGGGAACCCACTCTTATGCAGGTCATGGCTGGGGAGAACATAGAGGAAGCCTTCCCTCTGCAGGTTATGACTGAGGAGGATGAAGGAGAAAGCTCCTCTCGTTATGCCCACCCTGATCTTGAGGTGTCACGGGGTGCATTTTCTTCTGCTCAAAAGAGATCCCACACTGGAAAATGCTTGGCAACAGGTTACCATAATTAATGGGGTTTCACAAGTACCTGAGGCCGAAAAAAGGTTTCCTCGTTTTGTGGTCATTGGTGAGCTGCTATATCGGGTTACCGAGGTTAGGGGAGACGTGGTCGACCAGTTACTGGTTCCCCAGCCCTTCAGACGTACAGTGCTCGACCTGACCCACAATGACGCATTAGGGGGTCACCTGGGGGCTGACAAGACAGAGGCACAAATAAGGGACCGGTTCTACTGGCCAGGAGTGACAGCAGAGGTGAGACGTTATTGCAGTTCATGTCCCACCTTCCAGCTGACCACACCAATGCCCCACTTGAGGAACCCATTGGTGCTGTTGCCCATTATCGAGGTACCGTTTGAGTGCATTGCGATGGATTTGGTGGGCCCTGGTGAAATCAGCTCGGGGCCACCAATACATCCTCGTGGTACTTGATTATGCCACCAGATATCCAGAGGCAGTTCCCCTAAGACAGGCTACGTCAAAAGCAATTGCGCAGGAATTGTTTAATATGTTCTCTAGGACAGGATTCCCAAAGAAGATCTTGACAGACCAGGGCACCCCATTCATGTCTCGGGTGATGGCAGATTTGTGCAAGTTGTTCCAAATCAAACGGCTGCGCACATCTGTTTATCATCCAGAGACAGATGGACTGGAAGAGCGATTCAATAAAACTCTCAAGTCAATGCTTAAAAGGGTTGTGCAACAAGATGGTAAAGACTGGGACTGTCTACTCCCAGCACTAATGTTTGCTATTAGGAAAGTGCCTCAGACTTCCACAGGTTTTTCCCCGTTCAAGTTGGTGTATGGGCGAAGACCACGGGGACTGATGACTTGGTGAAGGAAACATGGGAAAGTGAGTCCTCTCCTCATAAGACAGTTGTAGAACATATAACTCAGATGAGAGAGAGGATTGCTAAGGTGATGCCTCTAGTTAAGGAGCACATGCAAAAAGCACAGCAGGCACAAAGTAGGGTGTACAACCGGTCTGCCAAACTTAGACAGTTCCAGGTTGGGGATCGCGTCTCTGTACTTATACCTACAGTAGAAAGTAAATTCCTGGCCAGGTGGTAGGGACCCTTTGAAGTCGTAGAAAAGGTTGGGGAGGTTAACTATAAGATACACCAACCTGGGAAGAGGAAGCCCTATCAGACATACCACGTAAATCTCCTGAAGTCTTGGAAGGACCGTGAACAGGAAGTTGCTCTGGCTAAGGTTAGTTGTAAGCCCCCGGTGAGGGAGAACTCTGTCCCAGTTTCCACCTCCCTATCCAAGCCACAAACACAGCAGGTAAAGGAGTTCTTACAGAGGATTAGAGAGAAGTTCTCAGGACTTCCGGGTCTCACCAGGGTTATTGAACATGATATTGTCATGGAACCCAATGTGAAGGTCCGAGTGAAACCCTATCGCATCCCCGAGGCACATAGGAAAGCAGTGTCAGAGGAAGTTCGGAAAATGCTTGAACTTGATACCATTGAGGAATCACAGAGCGAGTGGTCGAGCCTGATTGTGTTGGTACCAAAGCCCAACTGGACTATGTGAATTTGTAATGATTTCAGAAAACTCAATAAGGGATCGAAGTTCGATGCATACCCAATGCCAAGAGTAGAAGAACTGATAGAGAGGTTGGGACCAGCCCGATACATTACCACCTTAGACCTCACCAAAGGCTACTGGCAAATACCATTAGAGAAAAACTAGGGGTGCGCCTGCTCAAATTACCAATACCAGGATTTTGGACTCTTATTTACTATGGCTGAAGTAAGCTGTCGTTTTGTTTAGTTTTGATTGAAATAAATGAACTGTTTGCTTTCAATAAACTGGCTGGCGGTTATTACAGAGCTACCCCAGATTACAAAGTCAATGGGTGGCCTGCTCAGATCTGTCTGAAAAACATGCAGGCAGATCTTTGCGGGCCGATCGTATGAAAGGGGCCTTAAGCTAGACAGATGGATCTTTTTTTTCTTTTTTCAGCAGCCTGATGACTGACCCCAAAAAAACAAACAAATTCCCCTATCTACGCATTTGAGGTGGATAGAGGAATCCTCCTTGCTGCGCTAATGTATTCTGACAGCAAGGCTCCTCTGCTGTCAGAATACACTGATTAGTGCCGCAACCTGTTGGTTGCAATGCTGATCAAACAAAATTTTTCTAACATTCCCATTTGGGAGAAATCGATTATTATATTGATTTCTCATAAACTGGAGCAGCCATAGATGGATTGAAATTCAGCCGGTCCATACTGAACTGGACCAATTTTGATTCATCTATTGTAAGCTTTAGGCCCCTTTCACACATGCGAACTGTTTGTCCGTTATTCATCCATGCGTTGACGGATGAAAATGGACAACAATGCATCTCTATAGAAAAACAGATGTTTCCGTTAACATCTGTTTTGTGGAATGGATCAAAGCCCTATTTTTCTTCTGTTAAAAAAACAGATCTGGTGAAAAACGGATGTAAACGGACAAACAGTCCCTTTTTGCATGAAAGAACGGTTAAGGACTCTAGCTGAAGGATGTAAAAAACTGATGACAAACTGATGAAATCTGTTTTTTTCTTTGAAAGACATGACTGATCTGATGAAACGAACAGTCTGCATGTGTGAAAGGGGCCCAAGGCCCAAGGTCCCTTTCACACATGCGAACCGTTCATTTCATCAGTTCAGTCACATCTTTTCAAAGAAAAAAACATGAAGTTTACATCAGTTTGTAATCTGTTTTTACATCTGCCAGCTAGAATCCTTAACCACTTGAGTCCCAGAGACATTCTTTCAAGCAAAAAACGACCATTTGTCCGTTTATGTCCTTTTTCCATCTGATTTGTTTTGTTAACGGAAGAAAAATAGCGCTTTGATACGTTCCAAAAACCGGCTGTTGACGGAAGTGGATGTAAATGGATGATCATCCATTTACATCCGTTTTTCCATTAAGATGCATTTATGTCCATTTTTCATCTGTCAACGGATGGATGAAAAACAAACAGTCCGGATGTGTTAAAGGGGCCATAGGGATACTGCCACTGATGACTTGTCACCAGCAACAGGATTACTCATCAGTGTCAAGAACCAAGCAATAGAGACAGCAGAGTTATGCTGGCCATAGACGTTTGAATCTTCCTGCTGAACTGGCCGAGATGCGAACTGTGTATGGACAGGCTGAATGTATCAAGCTGATCAATTGATCAACTTGAGTACAACCAGCCTACCAGATTTTACTTGTGATTATCGTTAGCAGTTGGTATAGCCTCTAGCAATAATCACAGTCCATGGTTTCAGGAAAGAAATTTGCACCGTGTATGGCCTTCCTTAGTTCAGTTGTTGACCAGAAGCATTTTATTTGGACTCTTTCCAGTCCTTAGTTTGGAAGCTGAACAAAAAGGTTGCTTACAAATTATTATTATTATTTTTTGTTTATGTCTTTTTTTTTTACACAATTACTTAGACTTGAGTAGAAATTATAGGTTAGTGTGTGTGTTCATGTTCAAGGAAAACATATTTTACAGCTTCAAGGGAACCCTATTCACTGAGAAGGAAATTGTGATGCGATATTGTGGTTATGTTGTGGCTTTCTAGCACATGGGAATAAGGCATGGCTTGCAGCCACAGGGTACAAGTGAGTCCAACACACACAAATTGAAATGCTTCATAAGGAAAAGTAAACAGAATCCAGAAAACGTTATTTCTGTTTCCTACTTGACAAAAACAGAAATAAATCAGTCAAGCAAACAAATAATTGTAATACTTGAGTTTTAATAAAACATTGAAGTTCTTCTCTGGATAAAATAAAAGATAGTTGATCACATTTTTTCCATAGAAGAGAATATGCCAAATACTCGGTGATCATTGGAGAATTGTGGAATAAAATAGATTTAAAATGAATTTCCTGGTTGTCCAGGGCAGTGGCTGGTGTTGTGCTCGCTCTGACCACAGGAGCACACTATGAAAACAATCAGGCTGTCAGGTCTAGCAGACTATGCCCTTACTATTCTCTGGGAGTGTGGTACACTGTGGGGAAGAGAACCAATCAAGTGTTTCCCTTTACACTACCAGAAAACATGTATGGATTAACACAAAGCCATATGAGCCTAGAGTAAAATTAAAAAACAAGTAATATAAATTAAATAAACAATGGGAAAGAAAAAAAATATTAGCAAGCCATTTTAAAATAAATACCGTAACAACATTTTCTGGGTCTACAATTATTACTTTCCTCAAAACCCACATGCTTAAAGTGCGGCAGTAAATTGCTGGCTTTTTTATTTATTTTTTAATCCTGCAAGGCAATGCCATAATGTGCTAGTATGCATAGCATACTAGCACATTACGTGAAACTTACCTTAGAACGAAGCCCTCCAGCGGAACGCTGTCACCGATGAAGATGATTCCATCTTCACCCGGTCTTCCTTCCGGGTTCGCAGACTCCGGCTGTGTGACTGGTCGGAGCCACGATGACGTCATTCCTGCGCATGCACATGGGAACCGGCGTTTACGGCATGGGTATGCCATACCCTCAGAGAGCATGCCCTGGTGATGTCACCCGTAGCATCTAAAGTAGATATCTCCTAAACGGCGCATGTTTAGGAAATATTTACAGTACCTATAGGTAAGCCTTCTTATAAGCTTACCTGTAGGGAAAATTCATACATGAGACTTTACTCCCACTTCAAATAGTATGCCTGCCCAAGCAGAGCTGGATTACATACAGTTCCACAGTCACTACTGCATACAACTGCAGACGGTTTAATGCACCTAACTGGAAGATGGGCAGAGATTTCCTTGCCCATTATTCTGTATGTCTATATGTAGATTTTAGGTGATCTTATGTTGAGGGCTGAGTGACTTGTTAGCTTAGACACGTTACCTTTCGGTCCCTTTTTCTTGGGTGACATGGTATTGTTTGGGCGTCAGACGTTGTCTTAATTCTTGTTCAGTAAAAATCACCTTGCAGATCTTCTTTTCCTTGCGTGACCCTGAGAACAATAAAATCACAAAAATCTGTTAAGTTTTAATTGCAGTAATTATTTTGTTGTTTTGCAACAGTGCCGGCTTGTTCACAAATACTATTTGTAGATAGAAACGCACCAGTCAATAGGATTGATTTACTAAAACTGGAGAGTGCAAAATCTGGTGCAGCTGTGCATGGTAGCCAATTAGTTTCTAACTTATTCAATAAAGCTTTGACAATAAAACCTGGAAGCTGATTGGTTCCTATGCAGAGCTGCACTCTACCATTTTCGTAAATCAACTCCAATCTGTCCAAAGTTAAAGTGAGCAAAAGTGGATGATTGAGTGCAGCACATTCCACGGGAGCAAGGTAGCATTTGAATCAAAACTGGTGCAAAGTAAAAGTAGTTGAGTTAGGGAAAGAAACCAGAAAATCTTTTTGGAAAATGTTCAGGGAACAAATGCAAAAACTAAAAGAATATATACATTTTAAGCAGATAGCAGCCTGGCCAAGATTGACTTCAGGACCTCAGCGCTGTGGGGCATCAATATGAAAGAAGAGGGTCGCCATTGTCAATGCCTACACTGCCAAGTGTACTAGTTAGAAATAACAACCAATATGCTGCCGTCTGGGCTTTCTGTGCATGACAGTCTCACACAGCCATTCACAGCCAAAGTTTACTTGTTCTAACAAATATTACCCCAAACAGTATTAAAAAAAATACAGGTTAGTTATACAAATTAAAAAAAGAAGAAATAGTAAAACCCCTCATCATATTCTGCATGTGTTGTTTCTTATTATTTCTTCTACTGCTCATTAACTGTGACCCCCCCCGTCACTGTCTGGGGCTAGCTCTGAAGAAACGCAAAGTACAACAACAGATACCAACCAATAAGACTTCAGTTTACTAATACTGGTACTAAATCTTGGTAGATGATTATTTCAGATTGGTTGCTATGGGTTATTAAATTATGCATATCATTATTGCTTTTTGCCATCTGTCATTGAATAAGCCCTTTTTTTTCCAATAATTTTTATGGAAGAGATTACAGATATCAAAAAACATAAGAACATTTGTATCAAAAACTATAAGGGCCAGTTTACACCAAATAATGCACTCCAGATCCATCCCGGATGCGTTTCTACATGCGTGTTTTTAACGCGTTTTTGATGCATTCCACCCCCTTTTTAAGTGCGTTTTTGATGCATTTTACTGCGTTCCAGTACAGTTCAGTGCAGGAAAAATGCAGCATGTTTTAATTTTTTTCTGGAACTGAAAAGCCCTGGAACTGACTGCACTGGTGTGAACTATGCCATTAGAAACCATTTAACCTACTTTCCATGTGTTTTTGATGGAGAACAAAAACGCCTTGGACTGCATGTGCTGTGAACTGGCCCTAAGAACGTTTGTAGACAGTAGCACCTGTCGGAATCTAATAATGAGTGAGTTGTGCATTTGGATACATAAGACAAAGTGGGGTGTGGTCATATATACACATGCCAAACAGTGACTGTCATATTAGTAGTCGGGAACTAGGTTAGGAGTGTAATCTGGTACCCCCCAACACCCCATCTGGGATCAAACTGCGTCGGGGGGGTATCACACCTCCCACCCTCTGTTCCTTACCAAAAGCAAAACAGCTAGTTACAAACTATTATGAATCATAAATATAGTGTTGACTTGCAACAAAACAAACTGACGTATCAGTCTTTGCTGAATGAACTGTATGTGAGCGGTACAAAGGTTCTGGTTGAAGGTAACTATGTTTTTTGGAGTTTTGATCTATCGCATCCTTTGTGCCTAAACACATCTACATGAAATCTATCAGGACACTTGTTTGTTTGTTTAGACTGCTGTGATATCCTCGTGAGGTACGAGCTGGTCATATATATTAGTATTACTTTAGTAAGGTGTGATAGCTTGTCAGTCTGAGATAGGCGAGAGGAGAGAGGGAATAGTTTGGTTTAGATCTTGGGGGGGGGAAAGGGTGAAGTAATCCAGGATAGCCGGGAGAAAAAGAGAAAGAGGGGTAAGGGGGGGGGGGGGGGCGGGGGGTGCATGAGTATTCCATTTTCCTCCGTCTAGAAATATTGGGGGTTTAATTCAGATAGTTAAGTGAATAAGCCTCTTTGATGACAATCATACCATCTCTACCCAGAAAACATGTTCTTACACTTGTATTCCTTTATGAAACTGCATATAAATCAATCTGATTTTTTTTCTGGTGATTCTAAAATTATTTATAAGAAGGAATGGTTGGTCCCTCAATTTACCCCAGTCCCTTTTTAAACAGATCATTAGACATGTGCACTGCCAAACAATTTTATATCGTTTTGGTTTCATTTGTTTATTTGTTTTTTTTTTTCTTTTTTTGGGTCATTCGTTATGATCGAAATTCGTTATTTCGAATAAATTCGTTAATTCGAAAATACGGAAATTAGAAAATTTGGAAATTCGAAATCCGAAAATTCAGAAATTCCAAAATTTAAAAAAAAAATCTGAAAATAAGAATGAAAATTTGAAAAAAAATTATAAAAAACCTTTGGGAGCCCTCTCCTCACAATTATAGCTGCTGTAAAAAAAATAAAATAAAACTAGGTTTACTAAAACTAGAGAGTACAAAATCTGAGGCAGTTGTGCATGGTAGCCAATCAACTTCTAACTTTAGTTTGTTCAATTAAGCTTTGACGAAAAAACCTGAAAGCTGATTGGTTTCTCTACAGAGCTGCACCAGATTTTGAACTCTCCAGTTTTAGTAAATCAACCCCAGTGTTAGAAAACTTTCTTTAACCTCAAGAGAGAGATACAAAGGGTTGATTTACTAAAACTGGAGAGTGCAAAATCTGGTGAAGCTCTAGATGGTAGGCAATCAGCTTCTAACTTCAGCTTGTTAGATTAAGCTGATTGATTTCTGTACAGAGCTGCTCCACATTTTGCACTCTCAAGTTTTAGTACATCAACCCCAAAGTCTTTCTGTCTTTCAGCCCTGCTGCAGCACACTACACCAGCAATTCCCAGATTTCAAAATGACAACCGGGATTTGCTGTGGATTTGCAATAGATTTTACAGCAGCTGCTGTAAAAAAACAGACCTTCTGGCAAAGTGTGACATCAAATTCGAAAGAAAGATACAATCTATAATTGTATCTACAGATCACAGGGATGGGCTTCAATTTTCTGTCAACCTTACAAGCAACCTTGCAAATAAAATAAAAAGGGCCCTTAGTTTAACAGTACACCAATCATACCAAATTAACTCCTTTTTCCCCTTCTCCCTATGGCTATTATTTTCCAATTTTTTTGTTTATTGCTATTTTCTAACCATTACTATTTTAACATTTTTCATTTTTATTTATTTTGTTTGTTACATTTTTTGTGTCACAAAAAAGTGTAAAATTAAAACAGAAAGCCTTTATTTCATGTTCAGTTCTTTGTACCAGAATTTTAGTGTTATTTTAAACACAATTTTAAATACAATTTTAACTATTTATCTACAGTAAAACTAATTTTTTTTATAACACTAATCAAAGTAGATTTTTTTTTTTAGTTACATTACAATTTTTGTCTGTGGATTGCATAAAAAAAATATTTTTACATGGCAATATCAAAATTTTGTTTGTCTTTAAAAAACGAATATATGTATTACCTTGTAAAGTCATTATGGAATAAGCAGGCCTATAGCAGAAATGTAAAAATAGTTCTGGCTCAAAAGGTTAAGCTGAAGTGGTTAAGTCAGTGATTCGGCATGTATTTATCAACACTAGATAGTGGTATAACACAAGTATATCCAGTTTTAATGTTTTTTCCATTTTCTAACCTTCACCAGAAGTTAGCAGCTAACAGCTCTTGTATATGGCATGTAAGTGGTACATCCATTTCTCTTTAGTTGTTTCATTAATTAACCACTTTTAAATTCCAAGTAAGTTTATGTTACGGTAAGTAGGCTATATATGACTATATAGGACTTTATTTGTTTAGACTTTAATGGTTTTTGTTTACCCGTTCAATAACTTTGATTACAGCACACTTCATCAATCACTCCACCATGACTACATTGCATCACTGAACCATCCCTCCCCTGTTTTGGTCTGCTGTAGAAACTTAGTGGACTCCTCAATACCCACCTGCTTGGATGAGTGGTTGAGGGATGGGTCGCATGAATCTGTAGTCCCAACCCCTCCTAACCCCTCCTATTGTTACTGACCTGTCAAAATGGCATCTGTTCCTGTACTGTCCTAGAATATTAGAGGTATCTGAGACCCTCTGAAACGCACTATGGTATCCACAGCCCTCCGTTAGCACTTATCTGCAAAATGTGTCCTGCAGGAAACACATCTGGTGTCAGAGACAGTTTCATGTATGCATTTCTCCTGGGTGGGATGGGAGTATCACTCTACTCACACCACCTACTCTGGGGGGTGGGGGGTTGAGTGTCCTGATACACCGATCCATTGATTTTCTATTATTTGATAAACTGATTGATTCAGAGGGGAGGTTTGTGGTATTGTTGTGCAGATTATATCAAGTTGAATGTATTCTTGCAGTGGTGTATATACCCCCTCCGTTTAACTGCTCAGGCGGCGGTTGACCAACTGGCGGCATCCACGGCAGATAGGAAACGCTTCTTCAGCAAATTAGCCTTTTATGAGGAGGGAGAACAGACGAGACTACTGGCCAAAATAGTCCAATGACACCAAACTTCTCCATCTATTGGGGCATTATGCACCTGGATGGGGAGGATGGTAAACACATGACTCTTATCATGCAGGAGTTAGTTGAGTTCTATTCTGATCTATATCGCTCTAGACAAGATTACTCGGCAAAGGAATTACAGTTTCTTGGGTAGGGTTGATCTGCCATGCCTGTCGGATGCCCAGCAGAGGGCTTTAGATTCCCCCATAACCACGGAACAGCTACAGGCAGCGGTGAACTCCTTCCCAAATTTCAAGGCACCAGGGGATGATGGGCTTCCAATAAAGGTGTATAAGCAGTATGGAGAGGTCATATTACCCCACCTGCTAAAAGTACTCAATGTGGCTAGAGAGCGCAAGAGTCTCCCAGATTCTATGACTAGGGCCAGTATTGTCCGATTACTTAAACTGGGCAAGCACCCGCTGGATCCGGGTTCCTATACACCCATCCCACATTTACAGGTGGGTATTAAAATCCTATCCATGAGATTCAACCAAGCCAAAACCTCCATTATTCAATCAGATCAAGCTGGATTTATGCCGGGCAAGTCTACTGTTATTAACCTGTGCAGACTGTTCCTTAACATGCAGACACATGCAGACAATATGGGGGATAGGGCTTTGCTGCCGTTGGACGCCCACAAGGCTGCCCTCTGTCCCCACTGCTGTTTGCTATTGCAATAGAGCCTATGGCTGCCATGATTAGCTCTAACTCCTCCATATATGGCTTTAGGTATGGCCAGATCCATGAAAAAATTATGCTCTATGCAGATGATACAATGCTTCTTCATTGGGACACCTCTGATTCCCTGTGGGAAGCTATGTCGGTTATTATCAAATTTGGAGTATTCTCCGGCTTGGTAATTAACTGGAGTAAATCATCAATTTTGCCGTTAGATTCTCCTCAGGACAGCCAGGACCCTACTCTGCAAAATATCCCAGTAGCCTCCTCATTCATATATCTGGGGGTATATGTTACTCCTCAACTCCGTTAGTATGCCTCTCTTAACTTATCGCCAAATCCAAGATAAAACTAAAGTATGGGCTAAATTGAAGATGTCCTTGGTGGGTAGAGTAAACCTCATCAAAATGGTCTTTATGCCACACCTTCTCTACATCCTGCACAACACTACAATGGTTATTCCACTTAGGATATTTAGGATCGTCAACTCCATGTTTCGCTCTTTCATATGGTTGAATAAACCTCCAAGGATTAAGCTGGAGAAACTGCAAAAACCTAAAGAGGCCGGTGATTTGGCTTTGCCCAACCCATGGCTTTACTACATGGCAGCTCAGCTACAACATATTGCCTGGGCTCTGCCCCTGGAGGCAGCCAATGCAGAGGGAAATGTTGACTCGATCACAGCTCTTCTGTATCACGTCACAGGACGGCATAATGTAGCCACGGGCCTGGAGGCTCTGGCTTACACTAAATCTAACAAGATTTTTCCCACGTCTTGATGCAGAAGATATGGAATAAAGCCAGGTACTTGCAAGGTATTACTGGATTTACTGGATATAGCCCTATCTGGGATAACGGGTACTATGAGGAGCTGCTGTCATTGCCGTGTGGAACAAATTGGAAAAAGTTTGGGGTCACACATTTGGTACACATTTTTTCCAATGGCAAACTGTGCTCCTTTGGAGAATTGCAGCCTAGATTTAACCTCTCTCAATCAATGTATTTCCAGTACATGCAGCTGCGTCATGCAGTTAAGGCACAGTCTGAAGGTATACTATGGGTGCAATCTCCGGCCCCCATATTTCATTATATGACAGAGGTCACCCAATACAAGAGATTCATATCAAGGTGTTATTCATTGCTTCTTTCTACACATTTGACAAACTTCCCATCTAAAGCGGCAGTCATTTGGGAAAGGGATGTTGTGATAGACTCACCGGGGACAGGGGCTTTTGGAGGGGACTGAATGCTGGCCTCTTGCCTACTGATTATGGGCCCTGGATTTTGGGGGAACAGTGCTCTTTGTGAGTTGTATGCCTGGGGACCCTTGAGGTGATGTTACTTTGGATTCAGGTCCATGTCCCCCCAAGACACACAGACTCTCCCACCCCAACGGTTAGCCGGAGCAGATGATATGGAGTCCCCAGCAGAAGTGCTGGCAACAGTTCAGAGTGCTACCAACCTCTGCCCAGAACTGGCAACAACTACAGAGTTCCAGGGAGCCAGGGCAGTCGGCCCATCTCCCCAGTGACAAGCGGATGTAGTGAAGCTTCTACTCCCAGCTGAAACGCTGGCAACAAGGCAGAGTGTCGCTGGCCACTGCCTAGCACCTACAGTTTCTTCTCAGCTTCAGGCAACTGGGGCAGTTGGCCTCTCTGCCCAGCAACAAGCCAAGCCATTGAATGGTAAAGACCACTCAGTTGAAACGCTGACAGCCAGACAGAGAGAGAGTCTATGACCTCTGCTCCACACCTACTGATGACAACAATTACTTGCAGCCAAGAATGGGGATCATGCAGACTGACTATGTGAGTTCACTCTGCCCGATTAATACATGTCCAGACCAGGTGGAGGTCTGGGACCTTGTTAGTTGACTTTTGATGAAAAGTGAGAAATGTGATGGACTCACTCGGGACAGAGGCTTTTGGAGGGGACTGAATGCTGGCCTCTTCCCTACTGATTATGGGCCCTGGATTTTGGGGGAACGGCGATCTTTGTGAGCTGTATGCCTGGGGACCCTTGAGGTGGTGTTACTTTGGATTCAGGTCCATGTCCCCCCAAGACACACAGACTCTGGGAACCCTGTATATGCTATATTAGAAATAGTGACTGATTCATACTGTTGGGACACATACTGTTAGAAGATGCTGATGTCATCAACTCCAGCCACCTGTCTGTTGTCTGCTATAATGTAAAAAAGCCTAGTATGGCTTCTAAGAGTCTTTCAACCATTGTTGTTTGTGCTAATTAACCCTGAAATTGTATGAAGGAGTTCTGTGTTGATATTTATGGTAATGTGTATTGTATAGTCTGTGAGCTAGGAGACATCAAGGCTGCCCTAAAAGGTCATATCTCTGAGTCACCTGTCTGGTTAAAGGATTAGTTATTAGCTCATGTTAATTAGGTTTCTGGTTACAGTTTGTATTGTCATCCTTGTGTATATATTTGTATGAGATTTCAAATAAAGGAGGCTATTCCTGATGTACTCCAAGACTGATGTTGTCTGGTTCTTGGGGGTTACTATAGCCAGATTCATTGGTATTGTGTTCCAGGACTTAGGAAGCGATATACTAACAGAAGCACTCAAGTGGAGTGTGGGACGTTCCGTCGTAGATGTAGACACATTAGAGGCGGAGCAGTGGGAGGAAGCCCTACAGGCGGTGCATTCGTTTTCTCTCAATGTGGTGCAAAGGCTGTCCCAGTTGTATATTTTGCTGCGGTTACACTTTACACCTGCAAGGCTGTATAGAATGGGTGTAAGGGAAAACCCAGAGTGTACTCAGTGTTCCAGGAACCATGGAGATCTTATTCACCTCCTATGGCGTTGCCCCAAGCTACATCTCTACTGGTCGGGAGTTACTGATACCATTAACAAGGTATTTCAGGTCAATATCCCGATGGATCCTAAGCACTGTATGTTGAGTATTCTAGAAAATCTCCCCATTGCAGACAACTCCAAACAGGTGATAGCTAGAGCCCTCTTCCAGCCATGTAAGCTTATCCTCAGGCCTGGAAAGCGACAGAGCCTCCAACTCTCTAAGAATGGATTGCTCAACTGGGGATACTTTAACCACTTCAATACCATTTTCAGCTTTCAGCGCTGTCGCAATTTGAATGACAATTGCGTGGTCATGCTACACTGTACCCAAACAAATTTTTTTTCATTTTGTTCCCACAAATAGAGCTTTCCTTTGGTGGTATTTGATCACCTCTGCGATATTTATTTTTTGTGCAACAAATAAAAAAAGACCGAAAATTTTGAAAAAAAAAAAGTTTTTCGTTGTGTCTGTTAAAAATTTCTGTAAATAAGTACTGGCACCTCTTCTTCAATGACGGGCACTGATATGGCTGCACTGACAGGCACTGATAAGGCGGCACTGATTGGCACCAAAGAGGTGGCACTGATGAGATGGCACAGATTGGCACTGATGATGGGCACTGATAGGCGGCACTGATCAGTGGCACTGGTATGCGGCACTGATGGGCACTCATAGGTGGCACTGATGGGCACTCGTAGGTGGTTCTAATGGGTACTTATGGGTGGCACTGATGGGTACTTATGGGTGGCACTGATAGATGGCACGGATGGGCAGTGATAGGTGGGAACTGATGGACACTGATGGGTGACATTGATGGGCATCACTGATTTTATTTGTGCCATAGAGATGCCAGTCATTGCCCATTTGTGGGCACTAATTGGCAAATGTTGGGTATTATTTGCACATGTGGATGGCCATGGTGGATGTACCTGGCCATCCACATGTTAGGTGCTTCCCTGGTGGTCCAGAGTGGGGGCTGCGCTGATAAACAATCAGCACAGACCCCCCGTCAGGAGAGCCACCGATCGGCTCTCCTCTACTCGTGTCTGTCAGACGCGAGTGAGAAAAAGCCGATCAATGTCTCTTCCTGTTTACATTGTGACCAGCCGTGATCTGTCGGAGGCTTTTTACCGAGATCGGTGTAGCAGTGTGTCAGACTGACACTTCGCACCACCGATCGCCGATCCCATGGGCGCACGCCGGCTGTTATCCTGCAGGACGTCATATGACGCCCAGTCAGGATAACTGAACCACCGCCCGGCCGTCATTCTGCTATAGGCCCGGGCGGGAAGTGGCTAAGGTTGGAAAAATACATTTTCAACATTGGGGTCTTCCTGCTAAGTTCGATGCTCTATGGTCTCCCTGGTTGGATACTCCAGGTCTTTCTCCAGTTGATTTGGTCTTGGACAGACTGCTTATTTAATACAGAAGAAGATCCTATCTAGGGTGTACACTGGTTTAATGAGAAATTAGACATAATACCCTCATTTAAAGGTGTGGTATGCGGAGTGGGGGAGCAAATCTGTAGCAATGTAAAGGATGTTTCAATAGTGGATTGTGATTGCATATGTGATTGTCATTGGTGATGTAATATCTGGAATTGACTGTGCTGGTTTTGTTTGTTCTTGTTTCTCTCAATAAAATCTTTTGAGAAAAAAAGTGTCATTAAACCCACATCATAAAAAACTATCAATAAATGCTGTATTGCATGTTGTTCATACTCACTCAATCACTATGAGATTTGTTTTCTGTATTCTGCAAAAAAACTAGTTGATCCTGCTGTTCTCTATCTCCACCTTCTGTTCATGTCAACAGTTCAGCTAGGGATTTTGCAACAGGGTGGCAGCTCTTCACCTACTACCTACCTACTTTCAGTAATTTTCTATGCTGAGCATTTCCTCACTATCACATCTGAACAGACCATGTGACTATAGAGTCACAGATGTGGGTGTATATACAGTGTTAAATCACAGCCCACTCCCTTCCTCCTCTTCCATGCCATCTAACCAGCTAACCACAATGGGAACAAGATATTACATGTAAATTAATGGAGGCTTCACCTCCCTGGTATTTTAAGACACAGGCTGCAAGGGCGTGACACAGCCTGTGACTGGCGGAAATCCACCCACACCATGTTATTTCCACAAAACAATAAAGATTTAATTTCAAATATATATTTGTATGCCAATTTAAAAGTTTATTGATGTGTATCGGTATGTATGAATGTGAATTAGGGACCTTAGATTGTAAGTTTGTTGAGAGCAGGGACTGATGTGAATGTACAATATTTTTGTAAAGCGCTGTGTAAATTGAGGGCGCTATATAAGTACCTGTAATAAATAAATATTATTTTTTTATTTTGAATGTGTGACCAGCAGCAGAAGACTAGAAGCTCTTCCTGCTTATGTCTCCCTGCAGACAGGCTGGGAGAGAGCTGGGTCATGTGACAGCTGTATATCGATTAGGAAAAAGGTACTTTTCTTTATTAAAATAATTACAGTGCCATCAACCATATACAGAAATAGAAGGGACAATATAAATTAAACAGTGTGTGTTTAGTATCACTTTACAAACACATATATATATATATATTTAAATTTAGGTTTTGGGTTAACATTCAATTTTATAAATAAATTTTGTTTTTTATGATGATTCAATTCTACTTGGTAAAATGTACTACATATCTCCGAATTAAAATTTTAACTGGTTTTCCAGATTTGCTAATCTGTCCTGACAAAATACTTTTTCACAATTGCTGGTTGTAGTAAATGATGTACAATTACAAAAAAAATAGCTATGGCACAAGTATGGTGCTGCTGCTAGGGGTGTGCAGCTATAAAAAGGCCAATTGTTTCCCCAAAGTTTCAAGAAGGTTGACCATCTGTATGTCATTTAGTAAAAGAAAGGGGACTTCAGGTTTAAGTTACATGGTATCAGATTGCAATTTCCTAACATTTGAAGCCTTTCTTCTGTTTTGTTTTTATTTCATTTTTTTCTACAGCTATTTCTGTGATTACCTAGGATTGTTAATAAATAAAAATATGGCTAGCCTGGAACAACTAACACTGCAAACAATTTTCAAGGCATATTAAAACAGACCTTTTTTACCTTTTAATATCAGAACTTGATCTTTTTTACAATCATTGGACATATATTGGAATAGTCTTTATGCATTACTTGCTCCCTGCAGTACTGGTAAAAGTTTTGACTGTTTAAAACGGACCAAAAATGAAAGGTCAACTTTATGAAAGAAGCCTTCCTTTTCCTGAGTTAAAGCAGATAAAAATCCAAAACCAAAAATGTAATATACTGCAGCTTACCAATCATTGGATGTGGTGGATGCATTTGTTTTCTTTTTTTTAGGCTTTTCCCCTCTGTTTTTACCTGGAGATCTGGCCAGTAATATACCTCCTGTATTAGGCTGGGCATACATTATACAATTTGCCTTAAGATTTACCAAAACCATATCATATGAGGTCAAACCTAAACACTTTCAAATTCTTTATTTAAGATTCAAAAGGTAGCCAAGACAATAAATCAATTCAGAACATTGGAAAAGTAGTCAGGTTATATCAGTGCATCACGTATATAGGTTCCAAACCCAGAACTTGATGTAACAGTAGAACCACTGATGTATTAAGGGTAAGACTACTAAAATGAACACAGAGATGGGTACCCAAGATTTTCAAGGCAGAAAAGAGGGAGGGAAGAAAACAGAGAAAATAGGCAGGGAGCAAAAAGTGTGTGGGGGGTGAGGGGGCAGTAAAGGGGCAAACTCGCTGGACAGGGTGGAGCTATTAAGGCAGTTGTCGAAGGACATCAAAAAGAGATCATCCTTCCTTTGAGTATATGAACATGTTCCAGTGAAGCCACGTTTTGTTGTAACACTCATGCTTGTTTTGTGCAGTCAACAAGTCTTCCATTTTGCTGGTGTCCTCAACCATTCTTAGCCACATTTGGATAGTCGGAGGGTCAGGTTCTTTCCATCGTAAAGTGCTGCAATGCTTGGCAGCGTCAAGTAAATGACGTAGCACTGATTTTTTTAATATGTTTTAATTGGAATGTCAGAGCAATGAGGTAGGAAAAAGGCAGGGTCCTCTGGGACCGTATGGTCCGTGAACTGTTGTGTGAGTCTGCGCACCTCTTTCCAGAAGGTCTCCAGGGCCGGGCAAGCTCAAAACACATGCAAGAGCGTCCCCCTCTCCCCCCGGCATTTCCAGCACCGATTAGAGGCCCCGGGAAAGAAGCTTTATATAAAGAGGAGTAGTATTCTCCAAGGACTGTGCTATGTGTTTCGGTAGTGTCATCTTCTGACCCGTCGGGCCCACTACGTGGGGAATATAGGAAGCTATTCTTTGGTCCCGTAGGGTCTTTGCCAGTTGTTTTTCACATTTGTCTCCGGATTTGTAGTGAAGTCTCCTGCAGGTCTGAATCGCTGCCTTAGCGCAATATCGTAGTAATTCTGACACCTGGCGGCGTAAGTGTGTGAGGTTGTGTTCTAGAGAGGCTTCAGGGGTCTGCTTATGACGCAACTCCAACGCTTGTATGTCTGTAAGTAACGTAGTGAGTTTAGTGTCCCCGGGATCGCTTGATACGGGCACAATGCTTGATCAACACCCCTCGGATGACCGTTTTATGTGCCTTCCAGACGATCTAGGGATCGCTCCCTGGGAAATCATTGAATTGAAAATATGTGGTAAGTTCTCTGGTAACATCTGCCAGAACTGGAGGGTCTTGTAACAGACTTTCATTTAAGTTCCAGTGCCACTCTCGGGAGAGAGAAGGCTCTGTGAGTCTGTACTGTTATGTGATAGGTGAGTGATCTGACCAAGTGATGTTGCCGATCTTCACATTAATGATATCCGAAAGATGTTGTTGGGGAGCCAAGAACAAGTCTATTCGGGAATATGAGTGGTGTGGGGTGGAAAAAATGTATAGTCCCGTTCGCGGGGATGGAATAGAGGCCACGCGTCGATCAGTTGGTGACTATGCAGGGTTTGGAGTATGCGTCTGCGATTGCCAAGGAGACACATACGCATCAACCGTCGGGTCCAGAGGAATATTAAGAGATCCCTCTAGTATCAGCTTTCCCTCTGTAAACTCTGACTGGGAGGATAGGGTGCTAGAGAGGAAGGCATCTTGATGCTGATTCGGGGAGTATACTGTAGCCATTGTCACCTTCACGCTGCCAATGTGTTCCTTCACGAACAAGAACCGGCTCTCCTCATCCGCACAGATATCCAAGAGGGACCAAGGAACGCAGTTAGAAATTAGAATAGAGGCTCCTTTGGATTTGGCTGAATGGTTTGAGGCATTATAGACAAAGGGGAGGAACCTGTCCTGAAGGAAAGGAAGTTTGCTTTTTTTGAAATGTGTTTCTTGTATGAATGCTACGTCAGAGCGAGAGCGTTTCAAGTCATGTAGAAGCATCCTTCTTTTCTCAGGGACATTAAGAGATGTAATTTACACTAAATCCAGCCTGTCATTGAACAGCCAAAAAAAAAGGGGGAGGGAGGACGGATAGGGTTAGAGTGGGAAGGACTGAAAAGAAAGAGAGCGTTCAGATGGAGGGATAAAGTAAAGGAAGGACACAAAGTAGTTGTAGGATACCACGTGGCTCCGGGTGATAAACCCTAACACCCAATAGGTAACTAAATAACTGTTAAGGCACTCACCGCGGCGTCACCGAGCCAGTGAGTGCAGGTCTAAGGGGGGAGTGTAAGGAAACAGCAGGTAGGCCGTGTCTTGAACTTTCAAGCAAATTTCAAAATGGATTAATATAAGGCATTGAAACAATCAAAAAAGAGAGAGGAAAAGAGGAGAAATAAACATCAAATCACATTAAAAGGGAAAGAGAGACATGGATCATAAAACATTTTTTAAAAAACAGTTGAAACATTACTAAATGAGCTTCCGCAATAGCCACTCTTATGCGTAGACCAGTTCTATCCAGTCAGGGAGCACCTTCAGTTCTGAATTTACAAATGGACCTGGCTGTCATCATAGGCATAGCCAATCTGTAGATATTTTCTGTATGTGCTTCAGATGAAAATGTAGGGTATGTAGGCATCGGTATTAGTATGTTTGGCGTTGTAGGTTCGACTGGATATGAATGTCCGACTGGGTGCGTGA
The DNA here is from genome assembly GCA_037952925.1 of Lithobates clamitans. Classification (NCBI taxonomy): domain Eukaryota; kingdom Metazoa; phylum Chordata; class Amphibia; order Anura; family Ranidae; genus Lithobates; species Lithobates clamitans. The sequence continues at coordinate 3,728,792 of JBBGZY010000044.1, forward strand.
GTTAAGAACTACTGTAGGGCAGAAGTCAAACAAGACACATCAAAGCTGTGGGTATTAAGTCCACTTCATTTGTTGTGACCGAAGGTATAATTGTCACCTTATGTTGAAATATCATGCCTTATGTAACAGGAAGGTATAATATAATTATGTCAAGAGTATGAAGGAACGTTCATCGGATGGTTTATGTCCTAACAAGCAGGCATCCCATAACTTGTATGGGTACAATAAGGACAGCAGTAACCTATATATGGTGCTTGTCAACGTAGCTGTATTGCAGTTTGTGTGGTGTTTATAGTGCAGGTGACTATGTCAACACCCCAATCTTCAACCGCGTGTCAGATAAAACACTTGCAGATAAAAAGAAAAAACAACAATCTATAACATAGCATACCACCCCGAACAGGAGATAGGGAGCTCTTCAGTGCCCTCAAATATAACCCTGAAGGGGAGAGGTCACAAGAGAGGGGACATAGTCCAGGCAGTCATAACAGCAGCACCTTAGGTTGATGTGTATATTACTGACAAGGAGCGTAAAAAATGTAGGTGCAAAGCCCTCCAACCTGAAGAGAGTGTCCACGGAGTGTCAATACAAGGCTGATAACAGGCTTACCATGGTGGTAGTTGTATGGGTATAGAGGCTAGGAGGAAGCCCATAAAAAATTAAGGAACTAAGCCCTTGTCCGCGGGGAGCAGGAATATATGAATGCAGCTCAGTACAGTGCTGTGCAGTGCACCGGGACAGTGTAGGCAGTAGGCACCATACTTCATTTGCAAGACTTTAAACAGTACCTTACAGAAAAATGGAGAGATCAAGGCTCAGGGTCAGAGGAGCTTGGTGGATTCCTAGGGATTCGATGGGTCCTGGGCATTCCAAGAGTGGTGGATCCCCTAGTGACTCGGGCTCTCCTGGCAGGTCGTGGTAAAGGTTGTAGCCAGTCCGTTACTGAGATGGGATCCGTGTCTAGGAAGGTGAATAAGGCTGGGAGGTCATCGGGATGATGCAATACAAAGGACGAGGAGTTCTTTTGCGCCGTCAGTGACAAGGGATATCCCCATCTATAAGTGCAGCCCAGTTGACGGAATTTATCCAGCAATGGACGTAGCAATGCTCGGCGTGAAAAGTCGCCCTGGAGAGATCCGGGAGTATTTTTTGACTGATGCTTCATCAAAGTCCACCTCCCCCCATTCCCACACCTTTTGGAGAATCATTTCCTTGCGGGTATACCAGTGAATGCGGCATATCACATCTCGCGGCCTGTTGGGATCTGGCGAGCGGGGGCCAGGGCTCTATGCACTCTGTCCAGCTCCAAGTTCAGTGGAGGGGACAGGTCAAGTAGCCTGTTGAAAATTGCCACGACTGTGTCTGGCAGGTGCTCCAGTCCGGTAGACTCCGGTTGGCCCCGGAGCCATAGGTTGTTGCGACAGCTCTGGTCCTCAAGATCTTCCAGGTGGAGCTGCAGGGACATCCCATGAGCGGCCTGCGCTGCCTCTAGCTGTATGATGCGAGCTTCCATGGAGACAACAGATGCTTCTCCCAGTGGAGACTCGCTCCGCCACCTGATGTACCTCAGTGTGGACTGCCTGCAGGTCTTTGCGGTGCATCTCCTCTAGATGATGGAAGAGTGCCTCAATGTCCACCTTGGTGGGGAGCGCTTGGATTAAGGCGCACAGGTCTGTGTCTCCAGTATTCGGCAGGGCTCTCATCTGTTCACATGATGGGTTCACCGGGTGGGAGCGGAAGATGTCCAGGAGATCAGGGAAGGTATCCGAGGCTGAGGAGGCCAGAGAAACCAGAGGTGCCGCCATCTGAGAGGCCTCTGTTGATCTGCCACGTGCGACTGCTGAATGGGTCCGGGATCTGGAAGACCGTAAGTCCATGAAATAGTGCTGTATCTCCAATCGGGGAGTTCTGTGGTGGCTTTTCACTCTCCTTCGCATAGAGCTCATTCCGTGCACGTTTGCTTTCTGGAAAGTGTCGGTTTGCTGGAAAGGGAGCAGGAGCTCAGGCACTGTGCTTCTCTACTCCGCCATGTCCAAGCCAAGCCCCCCAAACCTAAACACTTTCAATTTGTATGCAAATCAGCCAGGCCCTAGACTTCACCAGGTGAAAATAGAAGGAAGAAAGACTAAAAAATGAAATTAATGCAGCCATCACATCTAAGAATTGGTAAGTTGCAAAATAATATGTTTGCTTTTGCATTTATTCCATGTTAAAGTGCAAAAAATCACCTGTAGGGGAAAATGTTAGATGTGAAATGTAGAGTAGTCAAAATCTTGCTGAGAAGAAGCACCCAGCACTGCGCTGCAGCGTAATCTTGTGAGATTTGAAGTACTCGCCCTTCCGCTGGATCTCGTTGGCAGGATATCAACTCCTGAACCATGAAAGCTGGAGGTAAGGTGCACATACTATCTTTTTTCTCACTATATTATCTTTTTTAAAGCGGAGCTTCAGTTTTTTTGTGTCTATTAAAAGTCAGCAGCTACAAAAAGTGTAGCTGCTGATTTTTAATAAACACACACTCACCTGTCCCAGGATCCAGCAATGTGCTCACCTGAACCATCTTCTCTCCCTCTCCTCTTCCTGGCGCTGGCATTTTAACTGTGGGCACATGGCTGTGACAGCTTGCAGCTTTATAGCCGGGTGAGCACTGTGCATGTGCGAGTAGCGCTGCGCCTGCTGAATGGACCAGTAATCTTCTAGGACCTGTGACTTGTCCCCGAAGATTGGAGAAATGGAGGGAGAGAGGAGAACTTCCACTCAGATCGCCTAGGTAATCTGAGCGGAAGTGGGAGAGGGTACCTGTCAAACTCCACCCCCCAGTAAAATTACATGCCAATTGTGACTGGGGAGGAGGTAGGAGTGCTTAAAGTGGAACTTTCCCTTTTGGGTGGAGCTCCGCTTTAAACGTTTAGTCAGTGTTTCTGCAAGGGGGATGAAAAGAAAACCTTCCATGTAGTGCAAAGTCTGGTTTAAATATGCATGTGATTTTATATCATATGTATATGTACATGTGCATGCAGTACCTGTATATGCCAGGTCAATTAACAGTCTCAACAGATTAGCAAACCTTTTTTTGTTGCTTCAATCACTAAATTATTTTAATTATAACTATTATTATTATTTTACAGGATTTATATGGTGCCAACTCAATGGACTAAGGGGTACATTTTTATTTTCATTTATTTTTTTAATATTTGACACAAATATTTCTCCAGCATTTAATCACTTTTTAAGGATGAGCCTCAGGAAAAAACTAAATACACAAATAAAACCTATACACTATATTGTCAAAAGTATTGGGACACCTACCTCTACACGCACATGAAATTTAATAGCATCTCGGTCTAAAGCCCCATACACACTATTAGATTTTCTGCAGATTTTTGTCTTCAGATTTACCAAAACCATATAATATGAGGTCAAGCCTTTAGAGTTTAAATTTGTATGCAATCAGGCAGACCCTTGCACTACATGGTTTTGGTTAATCTGAAGACAAAAATCTGCAGAAAATCTAATAGTGTGTATGGGGTCTTAGTCTGTAGGATTCAATATTGAGTTGGCCCACCCTTTACAGCTATGACAGCTTCAACTCTTCTGGGAAGGCTGCCCACAAGGTTTAGGAGTGTGTGTCTATGGGAATGTTTGACAATTCTTGCAGAAGAGCATTTGTGAGGTTAGGAACTGATGTTGGACTAGAAGGCCGGGCTTGCAATCTCCGCTCTAATTCATCCCAGAGGTGTTCTATCGGGTTAAGGTCAGGACTCTGTGCAGGCCAGTCAGGTTCCTCTATCCCAAACTCGCTCATCCATGTCTTTATGAACTTTGCTTTGTGCATTGGTCCAAATTATTTGGTGGAGGGGGGATTATGGTTTTTGGGTTGTTTTTCAGGGGTTGAGCTTGGCCCCTTAGTTTCAGTGAAGGGAACTCTTAAGGCATCAGCATACCAAGACATTTTTAACAATGTCATGCTCCCAACTTGGGGGAACAGTTTGGGGATGCTCCAACATGATTGCGCACCAGTGCACAAAGAAAGGTCCATAAAGACATGGATGAGCGGGTTTGGGGTGGAGGAACTTGACTGGCCTGTACAGAGTCCTGACCTCAACCCAATAGAACACCTTTGGGATGAATTAGAGCGGTGACTGCGAGCCAGGCCTTCTCATCCAAAGTTAGTGCCTAACCTCACAATTGCGTTTCTGTAAGAATGGTCAAACATTCCCACAGACACACTCCTAAACCTTGTGTGCAGCCTTCCCAGGATAGCTGTTATAGCTGCAAAGGGTAGGCCAAAAGAAAAACATTTAAGGATGTATTAATTACAGAGATGCATTAAATTGTGTATTTTAATTCTGCCTGGTGTTCAGCTCCAAAGTACCACTAAAAGTTTTTTCATTTTTGATAGAGTAGAGGGAATTGGAACACATGTAGGTTTTTATTGCTGTCTGTGCCCCCGTTATAGAGATTCCTCCTCTCTTATTTGTCCTGTTTACCATTATCATTGAAAGTGAAAGTAAAAGAAAATCCCTAATTTTAGGTTGTCCCCAGAAAAATAATAGAGAGGAAATCTTCCAATGGGGACACTAGGTCTAGTCAGTAGTGCATTAAGGTTTTGTGCTGCCCTAGGCCTGACTAAACTCATGTACCCCCTAATTTAAATATGTTCCACCCCTTCCTGTCAAGGCCACACCCTTTGCTGTTTAAGACCTGCCCTGAAATTTTCGAGTGGGGGCCTTGGGGGGACGACAATGGATTCCCTTAATTTGCATAGATTTCCTCTCACTTCCTGTTTGACTATGGGGCAGGAAGTGAAGGGAGCCGGTGGGGACTCTTTCCATGCCGCCCCCCTGCAAAGTGCTGCCCTAGGCCTGGGCCTTGTCGGCCTAGGCCAGGATACAGCATTGGGTCTAGTGACTTGGGGGTCCCCACGTGATTCCCTAATTTGCAGGAATTTCCTCCCACTTCCTGTTTTGGCTATGGGACAGGAAGTGAAAGGAAATCTCCAAAATGGGAAAACATTTTACCTATAGTTCTACGTTAAGTAACTTACAGATATCTGCAATTCTAATGCCGCGTACACACGAGCGGACTTTACAGCAGACTTTGCCCAGCGGACGGGATTTCGTCGGACAATTCGATCGTGTGTGGGCTCCAGCGGACCTTGTTTTCTCAAAAGTTGGACGGACTTAGATTTGAAACATGTTTCAAATCTATCCGACGGACTCGAGTCCGGTCGAAAAGTCCGCTCGTCTGTATGCTAGTTCGACGGACAAAAAGCCACGCTAGGGCAGCTATTGGCTACTGGCTATGAACTTCCTTATTTTAGTCCGGTCGTACGTCATCACATACGAATTCGATGGACTTTGGTTGATTGTGTGTAGGCAAGTCCGTTCATTCAGAAAGTCTGTCGTAAAGTCCGTTGAAAAGTCCGCCAGGCAAAGTCTGCCGTAAAGTCCGCTCGTGTGTACGCGGCATTAGAAGTACAAATAGAAATGAGGCAGTCTATGGGACACCTCTGACCATCTAAGGCAACCTCTAGTACTGGTCTGGCTAGAAATATTTGACTGATCTGGCACTGTTCACATTGTTCTCACAGAAAAAGTAACTAGCTAAAAAAAATACTGCATATTGGTATATGTATGAGTGTAACAGGAGAATCAACAGCTTTCAATAAACAATAGTTGACATTATTTTCCACTGTGTCCCATAAATCCCTAGAGATTGCATCCTAGAAAAGTTTGCTGATGTCACCAGAATTCATTATTATTAAATAGTAGCACTGCCCAGTGATAAGTGGCCATAATGCTGGCTTAACCCCAAAGTGGGAATGTATCATGCCACAAACATCTGGACACTACTGGATTCAGACCTTGAAAACTTTATATAACCAAGAACATAGTAAGATCACTTTTACAAATTACCCTTGACAGTATAGGAAAAAAGATTTTTTGCATTAACACTGGCTGTTCTTTAGGTGAAACTATGGAAAAACTGGTGGTATCAGTATGATGCCCACTTCTGCTCAACTTGTAAGCAGGTGTTTGTGGGGTATCTTTGAATGTATTTCTGCTGTTGTATTTATTAATTGCACTGTGTTGGTATACAGTTACAGGCTGCCCAGGATGGAAAGGGGTTAACTGTGTCCAGACTCTTTCCAGGGCTTTCTGGGTCCTGTCCCCTGCTGTAAAGCACATAAATGCAAGGGGAGGGCTCAAAGCACTCTATCGTCCACATGGGATTTACAGAGGAAGAACTGCTATACCATATAGCCCAGCTGGAGCATGTGGGGTATGAAACAAGTCCACTGCAAAGGGTTACCTTGGCAGAGGAGTCGGAACAGGAGAGTAGTTTCCAAAAAGAACCAAAAACTGGTGGGAATGGCAGGTCCTCTGGTAGTAAAGGGGTCTTTGCTCTGGCTCCCTTCCTAGTGGTCAGTTCCCCAAAAGCAACCAGGAGCGAACCTGTGGTATGGAGACCCCCTATACCTTGTCGCATGGCATTGGAGAGCAGAAGGAGTTAATTATGTGCACGCATGAGATCCGCACTAGGTGCACAGCTGGACCCCATTCTGTCACTTAGACTGAGGTGGTAGAGTAATGCTGAACTGGTGGAGAGGTCATGGGCTCAGCAGTGTTTCTCCTAAATGAAAAAATACATCAGGGAAGGTGTGCAGTGACATGGGATGGAATGCTCACAGAGGAACTCTGTATATTTACATACTGTACACAGTGTACGGCTCATCTCTAAGCTGGGTTACCACCATATTGTTGACTTTCACATGAACACGGTCCTGCCTGGTCCCGAACATTGATGGGCATACACACAGGGCAAGTGGTACCCCCATGTACAGGGTGAGTAGGCCTCGCCCACAAACTTTATACAGCTGCATCATAACATCTGCCATATAAGACAGATTCTTTATACTACACTATACAATTGAAAAGTAAACTACGTTCTTCCAACCATACTTCAAGGTGTTCATAAGATGTTAATTGCATACTACATGTTTCTTTTAACTTTTTAAATAGACTTATGATTTCAGAGAGAGTCAATCCAGGTTTATCTATTTCAAGGACCATTAGAACTGGATTCTCACAAATTTTGCTGGAATGTGCCCTGTGCCATAGCCTACAAATTATTTGGTTTTGGTGCACTTAAAGGTCACTATCCAAATTAGTTAAATTTCCCAACATCCTGCCTTTTCAACCTGAAGTATAAATATTGCTTTCCTAATTGCAAATAAGGTCTGTGCTTCATAGAGTTCAATTGCTTATTTAAAGATGTCAAGTTTTGGAGGGCCTCATTCTTCGGACGTAGTCTGTTTTTAAACTAATAGGCCTTTGAACGTACTAACTAATAGCTAGAGGAAATGTAAGCATTATATAAATATCTAGGGTAACACTGAATTAGGCAGCATGGTAAACAATTAGGATGAAGGGACACTAAGCACTTCATATAAGTAACAAACTACAAATTACACATTGATTCAAAATTATTAATCAGTTTTGTGTTTTCATAATCAAACATTAACCACGAACATAACTGAAAATTATTCAAATAAGACTTCTGGATGTTCTGTTTGATCCCATCTTACAGAAGAGTATGCACTTATTGTCAACACAGCGTTCATAACAGGATTAGGGCTTGAAGTAAAACAGCTTTCTTCCTTCTATAAGGCAAGACACACAGTCTAAGCTGGCCTGATGTTGTTTGTTTCTGAAGCCTATCCATATCTCTGGGCACTTTTAAAATTACTATGTAATGGAAACTTGGCCTTTGGGGTTATTCAAATACTGACTATATCCTACAAGGAGTGCCCCTTTAAAACAAAAAGGGGGCCAATACAGAGATCTCACTAGCAGAAATAAATATTGGGGTTGATTTATTAAAGGCAAATCAACAGTTTATCTTGCAAGGGAAGTTGCACTCTACAATGGGAATTTTCCCATGTACTTATTGAATGACATGAAGCTCTGCTGACTTCATCATCCAATCGTATTTAACTCCTACACACCTAAGGGCAAAACAAATCTAAAAGCCTAAGCACAATTTTGACATGTGTTAGCAAAACCATACATATCATCACAAATACTTTGTGCATCCAGGTGGATTATATCTTGTTTTTTTTGGACAACTTGGGTTTTCATTTGGTAGTAAATAGTTATCGAAATGTACTGATTTTTTTTTTTTATTATCAAAGGAAAACTGGCCCAAAATAATAATAAAATTTTTTTTTTTTAAATGTAGCTGTATATTTCTTGTTACTACCAAACCTACCATCAAAGAACAACCCAAAATAAATTCTCCTGCTCCTGATGATCACAACAATATCATATATGTGTATGTTAGTTGTTGTATGTACCCGTAGCACAGCCCAGAAGCAATAATGTGCATTTTGCTTTTTTTTTTGTCCTGTCTAAAACACATTGACACTGCTGCTAATAAAAAAACTAAAAAAAAAACTTGCCCAAAATATACTGACCCTGACCCCCCTACTTAACCCAAACACTCACCCTGGCACTGACCTAGATCTAGGTATTTTTTTCTTTATTTTTTATTATTTATTTATTTAAAAACATTTTTACAAACACTTTTTTTTCTTTCCGTAAGGAAAGAGAAAGATACATTGTATCTTTCCTCTCTATTCACAGAAAGGAAAAAAACACAGGGTTCATAGTGCTTGATCACTGTGGTAGCCAATCAGAGGCTTTAATTTTCCTTGCACGTGACTGGGTAGTCTATGCAAAGTGAAATTTTACCACATTCACTAAGCTCTGGGGAAAATTCTCATGCAAAGTGCAACTTCCCTTGCAAAGTGAACAGCCTATTTGTCTTTAGTAAATCAATCCCAATGTCTTTTCTGTTTTCAAGTCTATTTTTGTCTCCTCCTCTCCATTGCTCCTTTCTGTGGGGTTCCCCCAAGGCTCTGTTCTTGGACCCCTTCTCTTCTCTATCTACACCTCCTCCCTTGGTCATTTGATAACCGCCCACGGCTTCCAATACCACTTATACACCGATGACACCCAAACCTATCTGTCTACCCCTCACCTCACTCCTTCAGTCTCCTCTCGTATTACTAACTTACTAACTGACATATCAGCTTGGATGTCACACCACTTCCTTAAACTAAATCTCTCTAAAACTGAGCTATTAATATTCCCCCCCTCCATGACTTTTCTATCAAAATCAACAATGCAACTATCAGTCCCTCACCTCATGCCAGGGTACTAGGTGTAATCCTAGACTATGACCAGTCATCTCAGCCTCAAATCCAATCGTTGTCAAAAGTTTGTAGAACTCACATCCGTAACATCTCTAAAATTCGCCCCTTTTTAACAAATGAAACCACCAAGCTCCTCATTCACTCCCTTATTATTTCTCGCCTTGACTATTGCAACTCCCTTCTCATTGGCCTACCTCTCCATAGGCTATCCCCTCTTCAGTCTATCATGAATGCTGCTGCCAGACTTATCCACCTTACCAACCGCTCAGTGACTGCCAACCCTCTCCTCCAATCCCTACACTGGCTCCCAATCACCCAGCGAATTAAATTTAAAATACTAACCACAACATACAAAGCCATTCACAACTCTGCCCCGAGCTACATCACCAATCTGGTCTCCAAATATCACCCAAATTGTCCTCTCGGCTCTTCTCTAGACCTCCTACTCTCAAGCTCTCTCATCTCCTCCTCCTATGCTCGCCTCCAGGATTTCTCCAGAGCCTCTCCCATCCCCTGGAACTCGCTACCTCCACCCATCCGGCTATCCCCTACTCTTGCTACCTTCAGGCGATCACTGTAAAACTCATCTCATCAGGAAAGCCTATCGCGCCTCCAAATAATCTTTTACCACTTCCATCAGCTCATTCCTCACAGTTACAACCTTTTATACCACCTGCCCCACTCTATTAGATTGTAAGCTCTTCTGAGCAGGACCCTGTTAATTTGCCTGCTTTTCTTTAAAAAAATCTTCCATTACCTTCCTCGGACATTCTGAAGGCTGAGATATGATCATTTATTCAGAGTCAATTTATATAATAACTGTAGATGTTGTGTCCTGTAGTCTGGAAGGCAGAGCAGTTGTACAGTGCTTTATTAACAGGTTCAAAACACGTTAGTATACCATAGCAGGACACAAACAGGCCGGCCATAGGTTCCATACAACCAGCCTGTCGGATTTATTTGCACTGTCTGTGTTGATAGGGGAATCATGCAAATTTCTTTCCTGCAACCTGTGGACAGGCGGTTTATTTACATCAACCCACCCATAGAGGAGAAGGGGCCGCGACTGCTCTGCTCAGTAGGGATCAGTGTGAAATGGGCTAAAGGGCTTGTTCACACCACAAAACACATAAAATGGAGCTGCAATGGCAATACACTATATATATGTGTTGCAATGTGTTGCCATTCACTGTCATTTGCACGCCAACAAACATCTACAGTGCACTGCAAAACACCTATAAAGCACCACAATGCATAGATGATGAGCTGCCTGAAGCAATGCGCTTGCAGCACGTGGAAATGCCAAATGCAAAAACACCTGATTATACCATAAATATAGCTCATGTACTTCTTTGAGTGTAGGGTGTAGACGTACAAGACACTGAGTGTTGAATGGGGGCTTACATGGGCCGGGGATGAGCTTTGATGTATACTGGACTGTGCAGTGTACTTAATTTAAAAAAATTGCTAGGAGAGAGCAAAGTTTCTTCTGTTTAATATTTCCCCTAGTATTTAAAAAAAAAATGCCTAAAATTCAGTTTCATCTCTGGCTCAGACCTATGCAGGTTGTAGTTCATTGCATTTTTTCACATGCGTTTTTGTGTTTCTGCTGCATTTCAATTAAAGTCTATGAAATGAAAAACGCAACCTGCTGCGGAAAAAAGTCCCTGACCCTTTCCAAAAAACACACCGTGGGGAATGCAGAGATGTGAAGGTGACCCATCGAAAACCATATTAAATTAACTTTAGTGCGCGTCTATAAAACTGACAACGCACTGAAAAATGCATAGGTGTGAACCAGGCAATAAAGATCTAGATCAGGGGTCAGCCCCCGGCACGTGTGCCAGAGATAGCACGTAGGGGCATTTATGGCACGCAAAGGGAAGCCTGGAACATTCACCGGCCACTCATCCACTCACCAGCAAAGCCGATGGGCGGTTATGGCTGGCTATACATATGGCTATATGGATGCTGTGCCACTGCTGGTTTGTAAACTCCTCCCACCATCCCCGGACTGCACTCAGCCTCAATACAGGCCATGTAGCAGAGTTGCTCCTGCACACAGATAAGATTGGATTATTTTACAGACAGGTCCTGAATCTGCACATTGTGTAGTTGGCTGTTGCAGTTCTGACCTGCGAAATCCTCAGATTGTAAAGGCAGCACAGCTGCAACAGCCAGCAACACACTGTGCAAAAATGGGTTCTGTCTGTAAAGGAACCAGATTTCATCTGTATGCAGTGTGGTGAAGAGGAGCTCTGTTGAGAGCCCTGCCAGCAGTGACCTCCATGCTCTGGCTATGCCCTGCTGATCCTGTCAGTTATGCTGCTGACCTCATCCCATGCCCTGCTGACCCCCATCCTATACCCCGCTGACCTCATCCCATGTTCTGCCGACCCCCATCCTCTGCCCTTCTGGCTCCACCCTCTTCCATGGTGACCTCGCCCCAAACCCTGCTGATTCCTCTCTTCTGCCCTGCTAATCCCATTCTCTGCCCTGCTTACCCTGTCCTCTACCCTGCTAATCCCATCCTCTGCCCTGCTAACCCTGTCCTTTTCAATGCTGACCCCTATCCTTTTCCCTGCTGACCATCCTTTGCCCCACCGACCCCTGTCCTATGCTTTTCTGACCCATGTATACTGTGCTGCTAACCCCAGGCCTATGCCTTGCTGACCCCATCCTCTGCCCTGCTGACCCCACTCTTTCACCCTGCTGACCCCCTGTCCTCTACCCTGCTTATCCCTGTTGTGTGCCCTGCAGAACCCTGTTCCCCTCCCTACTGACCTCTGCCCTGCTGATCCCTGTACACTCCTCCACTGACCTCCCATCTTCTGCCTTTCTGCACACTGCCCTACAAACTGCTGACCTTATTTTCTGCTCTGCTGATGTTTTTTACTGCACCTCCACATCAGACAGGCTAGATCGGGCCCTGGCGTTGAGTCGGATGCCCCAAGCCACCTGATCTCATTTTGGACTGGTAATTAACCAGCTATTGGGAATTACTAATTTGGAGGTGCAGGAATTGGGACTGATCTGAGGTGTGAAGGTGCAGGAATTGGAGTGACCTGAGGTCTGATGGTGCAGGATTAGGGGCTGATCTGAGGTGTGATGGTGCAGGAATTGAGGCTGATCTCAGGGGTGAAGGTGCAGGAATTGGGACAGACCTGAGGTAGGAAGGTGTAGGAATTGGGCTGATCTGAGATGTGAAAGTGTGGGATTTGGGGTGATCTGAAGTGAGATGGTGCAGGAATTAGGATTGATCTGAGGTGTAAAGGTGCAGGAATTGGATTGATCTGAGGTGGGAAGGTGTATGAATTGGGCTGATCTGAGGTGTGAAGGTACAGGAATTTGGCTTATCTGAGGTGTGAGGGTGCAGGAATTGGGATCTGAGGTGTGAAGGTGCAGGAATTGGGGTGACCTGAGGTGTGAAGGTCCAGGAATTGGGGTGATCTGATTTGTAAAAGTGAAGGAATCAGCCTTATTTGAGATCTGAGGGTGCAGTAATTGAGTTTAATCTGAGGTGTGAAGATGTATGAATTAAGGCTGATCCAAGGTATGAAGGTGCAGGAATTGGGGTGATCTGAGGTGTGAAGGTGCAGGAACGGGACTAATCTGAGGTGTAAAGGTGTAGGAATTGGGGTGATTTGAGGTGTGAAGGTGCAAAAATTGGGCTGACCTGAAGTGTGAAGGTGCACAAATTGGGGTGAACTGAGGTGTGAAGGTGCAGGAATTGAGTGATCTGAGGTCTATAGTGCAGAAATGGGGTGATCTGAGATGTAAAGGTACAGGAATTGGGGTGATGTGCTGTGTGAATGTCCAGGAATTGGGGTAATCTGAGGTGTGAAGGTGAAAGAATTGTGCTTATTTGAGACCTGAGGGTGCATAAATTGAGTCTGAACTGAGGTTTGAAGGTGTAGAAGTTGGGGTGATCTGAGGTGTAAAGGTGCAGGAATTGGGGCTGATCTGAGATGTGAATGTGCAGGAATTGGGCTAATCTAATATGTGAAGGTGCAGGAATTGGGCTGATCTGAGGTGTGAAGGTGCAGGAATTGGGGTGATCCGAGGTGTGAAGGTGTAGGTAATGGGGTGATCTGAGGTGTGAATGCGCAGGAATTGGGGTAATCTGAGATGTGAAGGTGCAGGTATTGGGGTGATCTGAGGTGCGAATGTGCAGGAATTGGGGTGATCTGCGGTCTATAGCGCAGACCTTGGAGTGATCTGAAGTGTAAAGATGCAGGAATTGGGATGATCTGAGGTGTGAAGGTGCAGGAATCGGGGTGATCTGAGGTCTATAGTGCAGAAATGGGGGTGATCTGAGGTGTAAAGGTGCAGGAATTGGGCTGATCTGAGGTGTCAAGGTGCAGGAATTGGGGTGATCTGCGATGTGAATGTCCAGGAATTGGGGTAATCTGAGGTGTGAAGGTGAAGGAATTGGGCTTATTTGAGATCCGAGGATGCAAAAATTGATTCTGATCTGAGGTTTGAAGTTGTAGGTATTGGGGTGAACTGAGGTGTGAGGTTGCAGGAATTGTAGTGATCTCAGGTGTAAAGGTGCAGGCAGGGCAGCCATCAGAAATTTTGGGGCCCCTTACACAGCTTTAGGCCCCCCGAGACCTGACCACCAACATTCCCCAGGGCCCGCTCACTGGCTGTCCCACCGAATCTGCCCATTGGCCATCCCACTGAGTCCTTCGGTGCACTTTTATTTTAACACTCTTACAACTTAATATATGAAAAGTGTATTACATTGGCGTGGCATGGATGCATTGTGGAGAGGGATGGATGGATGTGCTGGGTGGGGATGGATTGTGGAGCAGGATGGATGGATGGTGCTGGGAAGGGGATGGGGATGCATTGTGGAGATGGATGGATGGTGCTGGGAAGGGGATGCATTGATGGTGCTGGGTGGGGATAGGGATGCTTTGTGGAGCAGGATGGATGGATGGTGCTGGGGATGCATTGTGGAGATGGATGGATGGTGCTGGGTGGGGATGCATTGCGGAGAGGGATGGATGGATGGTGCTGGGTGGGGATGGGGATGCATTGTGGAGATGGATGGATGTGCTGGGTGGGGATGCATTGTGGAGCAGGATGGATAGATGGTGCTGAGAAGGGGATGGGGATGCATTGTGGAGATGGATGGATGGTGCTGGGAAGGGGATGGGGATGCATTGATGGTGCTCGGTGGGGATAGGGATGCATTGTGGAGCAGGATGGATGGATGGTGCTGGGTGGGGGTGGGGATGCATTGTGGAGATGGATGGTGCTGGGTGGGGATGCATTGTGGAGAAGGATGGATGGTGCTGGGTGGGGATGCATTGTGGAGATGGATGGATGGTGCTGGGTGGGGATGGGGATGCATTGTGGAGAGGAATGGATGGATGGTGCTGGGTGGGGATGAAGGTGATTGAGTTGCATTGTGAAAATGGAAGAGGATGGTAGCGATGAGATACATAGTGAAGAGCCTCTCCACAATGTAACTCGTCTCCACCCAGAGTCATCCTCATCCATTTTCCACAATGCAACTCAATCATCAGCTTGTTAGCCTTGGCCCTCAGGTGTCCTATCCAAGGAGAAGGAGATTACATAAAGTCCAAATATACAGAGGCAGAACAGGGGGCACAGCAGCACACACACACACAACTTTTGTGACTTACCCTACACGCTGCTCTCTGGAATCTATCTGCAATGCATGCACCTGATAAGGCTGAGTCACTGCACTGACAAGCTGACCACAACCCCTGACCTTGTCCCGGCCAATCACGGTGTAAACTAACCTAGCAGCAGCCAGCCGGCTCTGCCTCAGCAGGGAGGGAAGAGGGGCTAGTGCTGGCCGCGATCACCTGCTGCAAGGGGTTGTTAGTAAGAAAGGTGGTGGCCAGCGGAGGCTCGGGCTTGATCTAAGTAATACCTTTCTCCACTTCTTCTGTACAGGGGAGGGGAAGCTTCTTTCTCTAGGCGCCGCGGCAGTGCACTTGATAGATTTCATGTGCTGCTGTGCTGTAGGTGGAGTGGGCCCTAGCCAGTTGGACCCCTTGGGACAGTCGGGCCCCTTACTTCTGTACTGCCTGTACCCCCCCCCCCCCCCCCCGATGGCGGCCCTGGGTGCAGGAATTGGGGTGATCTGAGGTGTGAAGGTGCAGGAATTAGGGTGAATCTGAGGTGTGAGGGTGTAAAGCTCAACATTAATTCCTTACTATTATTCAAGTCGTTTACAGAATTTATTTTCTTTTTCGTGATTGCGAGTGTGTGAAATTTACTTTTTTTATGTAGCCAGCACTCGCAAATTCTTTAAAAAAAAAATTGGCACACTATGCTCAAAAGGCTGCCTAACCCTGATCTAGCAGTAATTAAATGAAGAGTGCCTAGGAGACACAATGTATGTGGGAATCCCAGCAAAAATAATAACAACAACAAGTGCATAAAATCATTATTCACAGATCCAACAAGATATTAACATATACTGAAAATAAGTAATCACACATCAAAGCAACTTATAATCAGTCCATGACTGGGTTCAAAAAATGGGTAGAAGGAAAAAGTCCACTTGCTATATCTCCTCACTGAATCATGAGAAATAATGAGCTATAATGAGCTGAAGAGACTCTTATCGAATGTACATTGATTGCAGAAAAGGAGTAAAAGATGTGCGCTTACCCCAATCGTTGGACCTCCTCTCTGGCAAGGTCGTATGGGCTTGCAGATATAACCCTCTGCAGGGACAGAAAGTTGATATCCGGGTCTTGACAGCATGTACCACCGACTCCAATATGGTCCGGACACTCCAACATCAGAAGGGGGACTCAGGAGTGGAAGAGTCCATATTCAAGAAAAAACATAAGGAGAAGGACTCCAATAGTGTGATAACGTTTGGGGTTTTATTGGTTAAAATAAACCACAGATGTACATATAAAAGATTCCAATAGGAAAAATATTTCTCTTAAAAAGCCGGCATAAAACAAAGGCAGAACGCCCGTGCAAATAAGAACTTTGGTACACGTGATGGCAAGCACTGCGAGGCCACGCCCTACATGTTTAGTCATACGTGACGTCTTCTACGGGGCATGAAGACGTCACGTATGACGAAACATGTAGGGCGTGGCCTCGCAGTGCTTGCCATCACGTGTTCCGAAGTTCTTATTTGCACGGGCGTTCTGCCTTTGTTTTATCGTTGCCGGCTTTTTAAGAGAAATATTTTTCCTATTGGAATCTTTTATATGTACATCTGTGGTTTATTTTAACCAATAAAACCCCAAACGTTATCACACTATTGGAGTCCTTCTCCTTATGTTTTTTCTTGAATATGGACTCTTCCACTCCTGAGTCCCCCTTCTGATGTTGGAGCAGTTGGAGTGTCCGGACCATATTGGAGTCGGTGGTACATGCTGTCAAGACCCGGATATCAACATTCTGTCCCTGCAGAGGGTTATATCTGCAAGCCCATACGACCTTGCCAGAGAGGAGGTCCAACGATTGGGGTAAGCGCACATCTTTTACTCCTTTTCTGCAATCAATGTACATTCGATAAGAGTCTCTTCAGCTCACTATAGCTCATTATTTCTCATGATTCAGTGAGGAGATATAGCAAGTGGACTTTTTCCTTCTACCCATTTTTTGAACCCAGTCATGGACTGATTATAAGTTGCTTTGATGTGTGATTACTTATTTTCAGTATATGTTAATATCTTGTTGGATCTGTGAATAATGATTTTATGCACTTGTTGTTGTTATTATTTTTGCTGGGATTCACACATACATTGTGTCTCCTAGGCACTCTTCATTTAATTACTGCTAGCGCACAAAAGTTTTATTTATATGTTTATCACTTCATGGATATTTGGAGTTTTTTTTGCAGCTGCACTTTGTGAATTTTATTTATCTTTTATCACGTATTGCTCATTAGCGCAGGTTTTTTCCACCATTTCTTTAACCCTGATCTAGATGAATAAATTAGCGATTAGAGTACTTTGCATAGCTAACAGACCCTGTTATTTTTGACTACTATGCTTTAGCTCACATGACAGTACTCAAAAGCATAGTATTCTTAGGCCTCTTTCACACGGGCGATCCTTTCAGGTCCGCCTGTCAGTTTTTTAGGCGGACCTGAACGGACACTCCATAGAGGTCTATGGAGCGTCGGATGTCAGCGGTGACATGTCTGCTGACATCTGACCCGCTCCGATCCGAAAAAGAGTAACGGAGGAAAAACCTACTTTTCCATCCGTTTTCGGATCGGATCGGGTGACAACGGACTCTACGGTCCATCATCATCCAATCCCCCATAGGGGAGAGCAGGGCTCTAACAGGTCACTGTGCAGCGACGGACCTGTCATCTTCCTGCTCAGCGGGGATTGGCAGAGCGATCCCCGCTGAGCAAGCGGATGTTCACGGGGCAGATCATCACGGATCTGCCCCGTGTGAAAGAGCCCTTAGGCGCAAAAAGAAAGAAGGACACGTTTTCTGAAAGTATTAATGTGATTTTTTTTAAATTGACAGGTGCCCTATAAATTCATGAGAATTGTGATTTTTTTTTAAATTTATCGATCCGCTTTAACGGCAGACTTAAAGTGTAAGTAAACCCCCCCAATCATTTTCAGCCAAGGAAGCTGTCATCTTTGCCTCTTTTTAATCTACAAGTGCCATGATGCTGCACATGTGATCAGTTTAGATACCAGCCATTGGATGGTTTGACAGTTTGGTTGAGAGCACAACCAATGGGAGTGTTACTTTTCCAGCACATGCTGGAGTTTTTTGAAACTGGTAAATGGATGGGTTTACTTCCGCTTTAAGAAACTGTTTGCACGTTTGACCTTTTCTATGAATATTTCCAGTTCATTTTGCTTTGAACAGTTTTTTTAATAAATTTTATATATTTATTGTAAGTAGTAAAATATAAAATCAAAGGTGATTATAACACACCTAAGTGAATGTACAATAGGTATGGAACAAAGCTAAACAATTACAAAATGTTTCGGGCTTTACCAAGTATAGCCCGATATGGGAAAATAAAACATATGTTGAACTTGCCAAGCTCCAACAAGGGCACAGATGGCGCTGCAGGGGTATCACCCATATGTACCAGATATTCAGTAATGGAACATTGTTATCATTCAAGGATTTACAAGCTAAATACTCTCTGCCTACCAGTATGTTATTTTACTATTTACAATTACAGCATGCAATTAAAGCACAAGGGGTTGCGACAGATTGGTCCCAATCCCCCACACCGGTTTTTTATATAATGCAGGAGGCGTCAGAGACTAAAGGTATAATTTTACAATGCTATAACATGCTATTAGCGTCATTGTTAGAAGGGCACCCCACAAAGGCGGCTGCTTAATGGGAGGTGGATGTGGGCCCCTTGTCGGGGGAGGTGTGGGAAGAAGCCTTGCAAGCGGTTAACACCTGCTCACTAAACGTGGCACAGAGGGTCTCCCAACTATATATCCTATTGAGAGTACATTATACCCCTGTAAGGTTACATAGAATGGGCAGAGCTCCAGACTCATTATGTGGCAGATGCAGGGCAACAGCTGGGGACCTAATTCACCTCCTTTGGCGTTGCCCCAAACTCCATAGGTATTGGACAGAGGTCCTGGCTACACTAAATCAGGTGTTCCAGGCCAATGTCCCCCTAGATCCATTGTGTTGTTTACTGGGAGTGCTGGAGGGGGTAATTGCAGAGGGGGTGACGAGGGTTGCCTTTGCACGGGCGCTGTTTCAGGTTAGGAAGGTAATACTGATGGGATGGAAGTCTGCTACGCCACCTACCGTGTTTCCCCGATAGTAAGACACCCCCGATTGTAAGACGTATCGGGAGTTTCAGAGGGGTCAGCTAATATAAGCCGTACCCCGAAAGTAAGACATATGTCTTACTTTCGGGGAAACACGGGGGGATTTGCCTCCAGTGACGTGCGGTACAAAGAGTGGGGCTGGGGGTGCGGGCCGCTGGGGGTGCGGGTCTCTGTCCCCCTCCGTTCTCCCCCTCCGTTCCGCTTTCCTCCTCTGTGCCTCCCCGCTGTCCCCTCCGTTCCCCCCTCCTTCTCTGTCCCCCTCCATTCTCCCCCTCCGTTCCGCTTTCCTCCTCTGTGCCTCCCCGCTGTCCCCTCCGTTCCCCCCTCCTTCTCTGTCCCCCTCCGTTCTCCCCCTCCGTTCCGCTTTCCTCCTCTGTGCCTCCCCGCTGTCCCCTCCGTTCCCCCCTCCTTCTCTGTCCCCCTCCGTTCCTCCGTCCTCCCCCTCCTTCCTTTGTGAATAGACAGAGTCAGCTGACTCTGTCCATTCACATAACTGAAACATTGTAATCTCCTGTGATTACAATGTGTTAGTTTATGAATGGAGAGAAGCCGCTGTCTTCTCTCCTTTCATTCTCAGTGCAGCTGACGCTGCAGAGAAAGGGACTGGGGAATCTCTATCCTCTGTCTCTTTCTCTGTCTCAAGGGGGAGATATCAGAGGTCTGTTAAGACCCCTGATATCTCACCAAAGCCCCCCAACATATTTTCCCAATATAAGACATACCCCGAAAGTAAGACATAGTGGGGCTTTTAGGGATAAAAAGAAAGTAAGACACTGTCTTACTTTCGGGGAAACACGGTAGTAGCAAAACATGGATACAAAACATGGGAAAAACGCTTATAATGGAAAAATATATATACCAGTACAGGGGTAGTCCTGGAAAATTTGACAGACTGTGGGACCCGTGGTTAGACGTGCCTGGAATAAGCCCCATGGAATTGGTACAGATGAGACTGCTAAGAAGTGTTTAATGATATGACATGTAGATGCTGAAAGTGTGTATTGGAGGATGAAGGAGGAAGGTGTGTGGCAACTGGAGAATATATTGCCGGTTTAATCAGATGGGACACATAGTCCGAATGCTGACAGTTTTAAGTTGTAAACTATAACACCTAATAGTTAGTTATATTACTACATGGAAAAAGAAATGCTGATTATGGTTCATGTATACATGTAATCTGTGTTTTTTCTTATGAGCAATAAAACCTTTTTTGATTAAAAAAAAAAAGTGAATGTACAATATGTAAAATGCTGCATAAATTGTCGGTTCTATATAAATGTAATAACTAAGTAAAAAATAAATATTATTTGCTACTTTTAAATGTAAATGGATCTCTTCATAACAGTTTTGGGGGACTTTCTATACATTGACTAACAATGCACTCACACTGAAATACTTTCATAAATTATTATCCTTAACATTATAAAAGTAAATGTAATTTTATCTAAAATTTTCACTTTTATATGTATCCTGAAAAAAGCCACCTAGAATAATGTCTGATGTAATGTAAGTAGTTAGAATACATGCCGTTCTATCAGAAGTAAAACAAGTGCTTGGGGAAAAAAAAAACTTAGAAAAACACACATCTAAATCCTCTTAGGGTCATGACAGCAACAAATCACATGTAAGACTAAATATGTCTATGGAAGGTAAACAAGTAACTGCAGGTTCTGTTTTTATTTGTTATAAGCGTTGGGACTTTTGTTTACATTCTTTTGGTTTTGGTTGATTATTTTCATTTTATGCTTTGCTGCCACTGTAGTCAGAAGGAAGTTGAACATACCTTACTGCCTGCTAGTGATTCATTATCGCAAACAGGCCTGCAATCCATTTGAAAAGAAAAAAGTTATGATGGTAGAGAATGTTTGTGATGGGAAAGAAGAAAGAAAGAAGAAAACTCAAGAGACTTTTCCGGTTGAACTAGAGTACTAGACCCATTTGTGAGGAGGCAAAACATTTCAGCTGGCAGAACACTTTGAACTTAACAAATCTCCATTATATCAGACCGTGTGTAAATCTATGCACCGCAAAATACTGATTTTATCATATATTCTTGTGAGTAAGTATTGCTGTGATCTAACAAACTGACTATTACATTTTATATACTCAAACATTCTCATCTTTGTGACTAATTAAGCATCAAGAAAACTCTTACATTTAACCACTTAAAGACCAGACCATTATGCTGCTTAAGGACCAGAGGACTTTTTCCATTTTGTCACTGCGTCGCTTTAACTGCTAATTGCGCGGTCATGCAATGCTGTACCCAAACGAAATTTGTATCCTTTTCTTCCCACAAATAGAGCTTTCTTTTGATGGTATTTGATCACCTCTGCTGTTTTTATTTTTTTTTGCGTTATAAACAGAAAAAGACCGAAAATTTTGAAAAAAAATATTTTCTACTGTTTCTTATAAAAAAAATCCAATGAACTCAATTTTAGTCATACATTTAGGCCCAAATGTATTCGGCCACATGTCTTTGGTAAAAAAAATGTCAATAAGCGTATATTTATTGGTTTGCGCAAAAGTTATAGCATCTACAAACTAGGGTACATTTTCTGGAATTTACACAGCTTTTAGTTTATGACTGCCTATGTCATTTCTTGAGGTGCTAAAATGGCAGGGCAGTACAAAACCCGCCCAAATGACCCCATTTTGGAAAGTAGACACCCCAAGGAAATTGTTGAGAGGCATGTTGAACCCATTGAATATTTTTTTTTTGTTCCAAGTGATTGAATGACAAAAAAAAAAATATTTACCAAAAAGTTGTCACTAAATGATATATTGCTCAAACAGGCCATGGGCATATGTGGAACTGCACCCCAAAATACATTTAGCTGCTTCTCCTGAGTAGGGGATACCACATGTGTGGGACTTTTTGGGAGCCTAGCCGCGTACGGGGCCCCGAAAACCAATCACCGCCTTCAGGATTTCTAAGGGTGTAAATTTTTGATTTCACTCTTCACTGCCTATCACAGTTTCGGAGGCCATGGAATGCCCAGGTGGCACAAAACCCCCCCAAATGACCCCATTTTGGTAGACACCCCAAGCTATTTGCTGAGAGGCATAATGATTATTTTGCAGCTCTCATTTGTTTTTGAAAATGAAGAAAGACAAGAAAAAACATTTTTTTTTCTTTTTTCAATTTTCAAAACTTTGTGACAAAAAGTGAGGTCTGCAAAATACTCACTATACCTCTCAGCAAATAGCTTGGGGTGTCTACTTTCCAAAATGAGGTCATTTGGGGGGGTTTTGTGCAACCTGGGCATTCCATGGCCTCCGAAACTGTGATAGGCAGTGAAGAGTGAAATCAAAAATTTACGGCCTTAGAAAGCCTGAAGGCGGTGCTTGGTTTTCGGGGTCCCGTACGCGGCTAGGCTCCCAAAAAGTCTCACACATGTGGTATCCCCGTACTCAGGAGAAGCAACAGAATGTATTTCGGGTGTAATTTCACATATTCCCATGGCATGTTTGAGCAATATATCATTTAGTGACAACTTTGTGCAAAAAAAAAAAAAAAATTTGTCTCTTTCCCGCAACTTGTGTCACAATATAATATATTCCATGGACTCGACATGACTCTCAGCAAATAGCTTGGGGTGTCTACTTTCCAAAATGGGGTCATTTGGGGGGGGGGGGTTGAACTGTCCTGGCATTTTATGCACAACATTTAGAAGCTTATGTCACACATCACCCACTCTTCTAACCACTTGAAGACAAAGCCCTTTTTGACACTTTTTGTTTACATGAAATTTTTTTTTTTTTTGCAAGAAAATTACTTTGAACCCCAAAACATTATATATTTTTTTAAAGCAAATGCCCTACAGATTAAAATGGTGGGTGTTAGCTTTAGCTTCCCTATCCTGACCTCCGGAAGCCATTCTCTAGGAGATAGAGTGTTTGATGATGCCCTAGAGTTTATAGGTGTTTACACTTTTATTTTGAAGCCGACTCTGTTGCAGGTACATGTATACCTCAAAATATAAATAAACGTGCCTGCGCTGAAAAAACAGATATATCCCAATAGTTGGGAGGTGCATATATAGTGTAAAACTATACTACAAAATTTCAATATAAAAAAAAAAAAAAAAAAAAGCTAGTAATATATAAATTATAGAATGAATACAATCCTTATAAAAAAGTATCCCACTACCCCTCCCCGACGCGTAGGGATCACGTGTCTTCCTCTGGGGGATCTAATCTAATTGCTTAGACACCGTTTAATTACCGTGTCACACGCTCAGAGGTGAGCGCAAGCACAAGTGGGCGGTCACAGGAGAGCACTGAAGCATGCTGGATTGTGAACACCATTAAGGAGGAGCATGAGGAACACTGTTTTTTGTGGACACCACTTACTTGCACTTTATGTGTTGATATCAATGAATTGAACTTTTTAAATGTGGACACTTGATTGTGCACTTTGATCTTATATTTATAACCACATATATATATTGTTTTTTTTTGCATGTTGCACTTTATGGGATACTTTTATATAAGGATTGTATTCATTCTATAGTTTATATATTACTAGCTTTTTTTTTTTTTTTTATATTGAAATTTTGTAGTATAGTTTTACACTATATATGCACCTCCCAACTATTGGGATATATCTGTTTTTTCAGCGCAGGCACGCTTATTTATATTTTTTGGTTTATGCACGTAATGAAACGTGGTTAGTGTTTGCAGCTTATCTATATTTGTTTCACCTCACAGAGGCATCAGTCCATCTTTGGCTCACAAGACCCCTACATAATTAGTACATGTATACCTCGCTTCTAATGTTATTAACATTGTTATGTTATCTTTTTGGTCTTTGCCAATTTTATACCTTTGTACTGTTATTTATTTTCCAATAAACAGTATTTAAACAAAAAAAAAAATGGTGGGTATTTAATTTTTTTTTCACACAGTATTTGCGCAGCGATTTTTCAAACGCATTTTTGGGGGAAAAAACACACTTTTTTAAATTTTAATGCACTAAAACACACTATATTGCCCAAATGTTTGATGAAATAAAAAAGATGATCTTAGGCCGAGTACTTGGATACCAAACATGACATGCTTTAAAATTGCGCACAAACGTGCAGTGGCGACAAATTAAATACATTTTTAAAAGCCTTTAAAAGCCTTTACAGGTTACCACTTTAGATTTACAGAGGAGGTCTACTGCTAAAATTACTGCCCTCCATCTGACATTCGCGGTGACACCTCACACGCATGGTGCAATTGCTGTTTACATTTGACGCCAGACCGACGCTTGCGTTCGCCTTTGCGCGAGAGCAGGGGGGGACAGGGGTAGTTTTTTTTTTTTATTGCTTTTTTATCTTATTTTTAAACTGTTCCCTTCATTTTTTTTTTTTTTTTTAATCATTTTTATTGTTATCTCAGGGAATGTAAATATCCCCTATGATAGCAATAGGTAGTGACAGGTACTCTTTTTTGAAAAAATTGGGGTCTATTAGACCCTAGATCTCTCCTCTGCCCTCAAAGCATCTGACCACACCAAGATCGGTGTGATAAAATGCTTTCCCAATGGCGCTGTTTACATCCGGCGAAATCTAAGTCATGAAATGCTCGTAGCTTCCGGTTTCTTAGGCCATAGAGATGTTTGGAGCCACTCTGGTCTCTGATCAGCTCTATGGTCAACTGGCTGAATCACCGGCTGCATTCTCAGGTTCCCTGTTGAGACAGGAGAACCAGAGAAAAACACGGAAGACGGTGGGGGGGGGCATGCCCTCCCACTGCTTGTAAAAGCAGTCTAGAGGCTAATTAGCTGCTAGGATTGCTTTTACATGAAAGCCAACCGCTGGCTGAAAAGAATGATACCGAGATGATACCTAAACCTGCAGGCATCATTCTGGTATAACCACTCAAACTCGTGAATGGCGTACCTGAAGACAAAAAAATGGTTAACAATAAAGCACAGTAAACGGTAAAGTATAAAAAATTGCATACCTGAAAAGCAAACATGATAAAACATAATAACAATAAAACATTGCAGATTAGAATACAGTAAAAAAGAGCAGAACAATAGAGAGAGAATAGAGAAAGAGAGAACAATAAAACGGCAACTATTTTATTTTATTTTATATATTTTATTTATTTTTTTTGCACTTTTTTTTGTAACTAACTTTTATAACTGTAACCGGTTCCAGGTTCGGGTCTCTCAAAATGCGATGGCATCTTGGGAGACCCTGTGAAAGTGTGCCTAGTCTGTGCAATGCTGTACCCTATGCTAATACTCAACTAGTGAATGGTAGCATTCAAAACATTCACCAATGCAAAGACCAGGATTGTCAGGACAGGCGGGACAATAATAGCGGGTGTCACGCCTATATCCGCGCTTGCTGCAGACACAACATCTTTTTTGGGGGGGTTCGTTGGGTAGGGGTACTCGGGAGGACATAAAGAAAATACCTCTCATGCAGCCGACTGCATTTGGTAGGGGATGTGAATGGGGGAAGTACGGGCGCTGCAGAAGTGGTGGGTTCCCAATTAGGATTGGCGAATGCAGCAGGAAGGGCACTATGGACACGACGGGCCTGTGTTTGTCTTCTTCTTGGTGGCAGCGGGACACTATTTGTGCTTGCCACCTCACCAGCTTGAACTGCATTTATGGGACTCGCCACGTCACCAAGTGTTACTGCAGTGCTGGTTTGACTACGACCGGGGTGTACTAGGCCACTGGTGCTTGCCAGTTCACCAAAATGCTACCAAAAAAACTGTTAGCGATCGCAGGGATCAGGCCTGACTCTGCGAACGCTGCAGTTATGCGTTTAGTGTTTTGTAAGTGACAGTGATCGATCGATACTGCACTTGGGTGGGCTGGGCTGGGCCGGGCGGAGGGGAAAAACGCAGGTGCTAGCAGGTATCTGAGCTGATCCCGCTAACACTGCGTTTTTGGGAACCCTAAACTGCTGGGGACGCTAGTATAGATCTGATTGGATCAGATATTGATCCGTTCAGATACTATACCACTAAGGGAGGTCTACCGTGCGTACGTGGGTGTTAGCGCTACTGGCGCTAACCTGATGCTGCTTGGGGCTGGTGCTTACCAGTTCACCAAAGTGCTACCAAAAAAACTGTTAGCGATCGCAGGGATCAGGCCTGACTCTGCGAACGCTGCAATTATGCTTTTAGTGTTTTGTAAGTGACAGTGATCGATCGATACTGCACTTGAGTGGGCTGGGCTGGGCGGAGGGGGCAAAACGCAGGTGCTAGCAGGTATCTGGGCTGATCCCGCTAACACTGCATTTTTGGGAACCCTAAACTGCTGGGGACACTAGTATAGATCTGATCGGATCAGATATTGATCCGTTCAGATACTATACCACTAAGGGAGGTGTACGGTGCGTGCGTGGGTGTTAGCGCTACTGGCGCTAACCTGACACTGCTTGGGGCTGGTGCTTACCAGTTCACCAAAATGCTACCAAAAAAACTGTTAGCGATCGCAGGGATCAGGCCTGACTCTGCGAACGCTGCAGTTATGCGTTTTGTAAGTGACAGTGATCGATCGATACTGCACTTGAGTGGGCTGGGCTGGGCTGGGCAAAGGGGGCAAAACGCAGGTGCTAGCAGGTATCTGGGCTGATCCCGCTAACACTGCGTTTTTGGGAACCTTAAACTGCTGGGGACGCTAGTACAGATCTGATCGGATCAGATATTGATGCGTTCAGATACTATACCACTAAGGGAGGCGTATGCTGCGTGCGTGGGTGTTAGCGGTACTGGCGCTAATCTGACGCTGCCTGGGGCGACGCATATCACCGCCGGGCGATCAGGGGGCTAAACCTTTATTAGGTAATAAACGGCGGGTGCCCTGCCACTATAAAAAATAAACGAACTAACCAGCGTCACCCGTAACGGTTATACGGTGATCAGTGGTGAAAGGGTTAACTAGGGGGCAATCAAGGGGTTAAAACATTTATAAGATAGTATATGGGGGTCCCTGTCGCTATAGAATGCTAAAAAAATATTTACGTCCCTAACTAGCCCCACCAGTGACACTAATACAGCGATCAGAAAAATGATCGCTTAGCGACACTGGCGACAGGGGGTGATCAAGGGGTTAAAACTTTATTAGGGGGGGTTAGGGGGTACCCTAGACCTACAGGGGGCTAATACTAACTGCCCTACCACAGTAACTGTCACAAACTGACACCATGCAGTAATCAGAAAAAAAAACAAAAACAAAAAACTGTTTGGTGTCAGTGTGATGGGAGGGGGGGAGGGGTGATTAGGGGGTGATCGGGGGGTAAAGGGGGGTGTTATGTGTGCCTGGCATGTTCTACTGTGATGTGTGTGTGTTGTGCACTCACATTGATGTCTTCTCTCCTCGGCGCCGGAACGGAAACTGCCGAGCCGAGGAGAGATGACATCACATCCCCTGCCTCTGTGTACTACACAGAGGCAGGGGAAGAATCTCATTGGCTGGAAGCGATTGCGAGGGGGGGGCCACGATCGAATGGCCTCCCCCTCATCTCTGATCGCTGCCAGACCAACGGCGACCGCCTCGGGCACCGGGGGGGTGTCCGATCGGACCCCCCGCCCGCGGGAAGGCAATCACGTACCAGGTACGTGATTTTGCCTGCCCGTGCCATTCTGCTGACGTATATCAGCGTGAGGCGGTCGTCAAGTGGTTAAAGCGTTTGTTACCCCACTTCATAATCCTGATATGTGCCTACTGTACTTGTATGAGAAAGTATCCCGTTCTCTTTGTATTGCTTCCTTTGTGTAAAATCCCTGGTGTTCCTGCTAATCCCCTTGCTTTCCTATTAAAAACTGACCACACTAAGCTGGAGAACACACAGTGGTCAGTTCTCTATCTATGCTGAGAACTCAGTGTACTCTCCTCCAATGATCAGACTTGTCCTGACACACCCCTGCTGCTCAGCCATTCCCTGGCAAGCTCAGTGTGCTGCTTCTCCTCCCCCAGCTCTTATGCAACTGAGAACAGAGGGAATGTGATCACTTAGAAAAAAAAAGGGAAAAAAAGGTATTTATATTTTTTTAAATCCATACAAAAATGCTTTGTGTTTTATTTCTATTTTAAACATAAGGGGGTGTTTTACAAGGTGATCATTTACAAATCACTTTAAATTTTAAGTGTACAGCACACTCAGGACTAATTGCACTAATGTACATATAATTTATTATAGGTCCTTATATAGCGTCATTCATTTATACAGCGCTCTACATACATATTGTACATACACATCAGTCCCTGCCCTCAAGCAACTTACAATCTAAGGTCCCTAACTCACATTCATACACATACTAGGGCCAATTTACCTACCAGCATGTCTTTTGAGTGTGGGAGGAAGATGAGGGGGGTTATGAGAAGGAAGCTTATGCTGTGTACACACGACCAGACTTTCCGGCAGAAAAAGTCCAACTGAATCATTCCGTCGGACATTCCATTTGTGTGTGGGCTTCATCTGACTTTTTCTTTCTAAAATTCTGACGGACCTAAAAATAGAACATGTTTCAAATCTTTCTGACGGACTCAATTTCTATCGGGAAAACCGTTCGTCTGTATGCTAGTGCGACGAACCAAAAACGACGCAAGGGCAGCTATTGGCTACTGGCTATTGAACTTTCTTTTTCTAGTCCCGTCGTACGTCATCGTGTTCTAAACGAAGGGACTTTGGTGTGATCGTGTGTAGGCAAGTCCGTTTCAGCGGAACTCCGTCGTAACTCCGTTAGAAAGACCGTCAGAGTCTATTCTGAACGAAAGTCCGGTCGTGTGTACGCGGCATTATGCCCCCTACACACGGTCAGACTTTGTTCGGACATTCCGACAACAAAATCCTAGGATTTTTTCCGACGGATGTTGGCTCAAACTTGTCTTGCATACACACGGTCACAGAAAGTTGTCGGAAAATCCGATCGTTCTGAACGCGGTGACGTAAAACACGTACGTCAGGACTATAAACGGGGCAGTGGCCAATAGCTTTCATCTCTTTATTTATTCTGAGCATGTGTGGCACTTTGTCCGTCGGATTTGTGTACACACGATCGGAAATTCTGACAATGGATTTTGTTGTCGGAAAATTTTATAGCCTGCTCTCAAACTTTGTGTGTCGGAAAATCCGATGGAAAATGTGTGATGGAGCCCACACACGGTTGGAATTTCCGACAACAAGGTCCTATCACACATTTTCAGTCGGAAAATCTGACCGTGTGTACGGGGCATTAGAGGGGACGACAACAGCAAGTGCATAAAAGTTCTGCTATCAGCAGCTCATTTGACAAAACACAGTTATTTTATTTTAATATCACTTTAAGACAGTCCACACAAAATTGATATTTTAGTTATAGATGGATCCTATAATTCTGATACTGATCCCTACCCATAATTTCTTATAAGTCTTCAATACTCAGCAAGATCTGCCTGCCATAATGTCCATTTCCTGATCCTGCCCATCTGGGTGTTTTTGTTGTTCCCTCCTACCCCTGCACATTAATACACCTCATATTGCATTCCCCATAATATAAAATCCAACAGAGATATTGGGACCCCTCATAATTGTAACAGCAGATGTGGAGACCAATAAACTCAGATGCAGACATCTCATCAAAAGTGCTCCAAGATATACAAGACATTGATGTTGATTCACTGAAGGCAAACAGACTATGAACTTTGCAAGTGCAGTTGCTCCAGGGCTTAGTAAATGAGGGGAAGCTCTGCCCACTTCCATCGTCCAATCATGTGTAAGCAAAAATATTTTTTTTGTTCTTGCATGCCATCAGGTATTCTTTGCAAAGCAAAGCTTAGCTTCACTTACTAAGCTCTGGAGCAACTGCACTTGCAGAGTCTGATGGCAGTTGAAAAGTGCACAGCCTATTTAGTAAATCAACCCCATTGCCTGGTTCAAATCTTCAGCCTCTACAAGCTAACCTTTACTGCCAAGGACTTAAGGGTTACATCGGTGCAGAACTGCTTGCAGCAGGCCAGCTCGATAATCCTTATGCCTGCTGCATTTTCTAAGGCTGTAAGGTAAATAGTTTGAGCCAATCACATCCACATGTCTGCACCCGGTGTCCCTCTCCAGCCTGTGACCCCTTCCTGTACACCAGCCCCTGCCCTTTTTCAGCCTGTGTCCGCTTCTTGTGCTCTAGCCCCTGTCCTTCCCCAACCTGTGTCCCCTTCTTGTGCTCCAACCCCCACCCTTCTCCAGCCTGTCTCCTTCTTGTGTTCCAGCCCCTGTCCTCCAGCCTGTCTCCACGTCTTGTGCTCTAGCCCCTAATTTTCCCCAGCCTATGTCCTCTGAAGGTGCTCCAGGCTTTTCCCTTTTCCAGCCTGTGTCCCCCTTCTGTGCTCCAAGCCCCTTCTCTTCTCCAACGTGATAATGAAAAAACTTGCCACCGCCCTCATCTATAGCTGGCTATCGCAGTAAGCGGCATTGGAAGACTAAAGCCAACTTACCAACCAGCTAACAGACAACCGAATAAACCTAACAGTATGCGTTAAAAACAGGGGTCTAGTCCACACACGTTTGCAAACGCATGCGTGAGCCACAGAGCCACATCACGGCACCCTGGTATCTGTGGTCCTAACACTAAAATATGAGTGTCTCACAGTGGAGGCACATGCATTCTGATGGATAAATGAGGGCAGGTAGACTGAAGGGGAGCCCACCCCTTCTTAACGGTACAGGAGCACACCAAACACCCAGCAAATAGCACAATGGCGGCAAAGGTGTTGGTGCGTTTCTGGACCAATACAAACACCAATGTGATAATGAAAAAACTTGCCACCACCCTCATCTATAGCTGGCTATCGCAGTAAGTGGCATTGGAAGGCTAAAACAGGTAACAACGAGGCTTGGGGAATGCCCAGGAAAAAACCCAAGCCTACTTACCAACCAGCTCGCAGACAACCGAATAAACCTGTCTAACAGTATGTGTTAAAAACAGGGGTTTAGTCCACACGCATTTGCAAACGCATGTGCTGTGACGAGGCTCTGTGACTTACACATGCGTTTGCAAATTTGTGCGGACTAAACCCCTGTTTTAAAAAATATTCTTGTACACCTCCTGTATCTGGTTTTCATGCCTTGCTCTGTAAATTTGATCTGGCAGCTGATCACATTCACAGCATCTTTGCCTGGCAGAGGAATCTTATTCCTCAGTTAGCGTGCCAGTCCTATGAATGACATTTTAGCATGGTGAGTGGGGTGATCTGTTTTTAGTTTAACTTAGTACTGTGCTGGGCAGCAGCAGAGGCGCATCCCTGTCCCTCTCCACCTTTTGCTGCTTCCCCCAGCTCTTAAAGCGGAGTTCCACCCAAAAGTGGAACTTCCGCTCATCGGATTCCTCCCCCCCTCCAGTGTCACAGTTGGCACCTTTCAGGGGGGAGGGGGGTGCAGATACCTGTCTAAGACAGGTATCTGCACCCACTTCTGGGAATAGACTTCCGCGGAAGTCACGCCCCCTCCCGCACTCCCCCGCTGTCTCCTGGGAAAGACACAGGTCCCAGGAGATAGCAGGGACCATTGAGAAAGCGCAGCGTGACTCGCGCATGCGCAGTAGGGTGTCAGGAAGTGAAGCTGCCAGGCTTCACTTCCTGATTCCCTCACTGAGAATGGCGGCGGCAGCACCTGAGGATCGAGGGACGGTTCGGTCTCGGGTGCCGACATCGCTGGACCCCGGGACAGGTGAGTGACCTTATTTTAAAAGTCAGCAGCTGCAGTATTTGCAGCTGCTGACATCTAAAAAAAAATTTTCGCGTGACTCCCGCTTTAACAGCAATTCCCAGATGTCAAAGCAATGGCTGAGACTCCTAGGCAGCAGGAGTGGGGTATCTCTGAGCAGTGTTTGCAAACACTATTCCGGTGCGATTCTGAAGAAATACAAAGTCACATTACAACTTTGTATTTACTGTGTTTCATTTGCATGAAGAGTTACCTTTGATCAGCATATGATTTTTGTTAAAGCAACTTTACAAGTAAAAAAAAAAATGTTTAACCCTTAGCGAATTCCTAGTCAACTCCCCTCCCCCACCCCACTTCAGTTTAGCTGTTCCCAGCTTGTAGAGAAAATAATTAATGTAGATCTTTTATAGTCGATAGTCAATCCAGCAATGTGTGAGTGTGTCCACTGGGGAAGGTGGTTACACCCGTGTTCATAAGGCCCCTTTCACACTGGAGCGGTTTTCAGGCGGTATTGCGCTAAAAATACCGCCGGAAAACCGCCCCTAAACAGCCTCCGCTGTTTGTTCAGTGTGAAAGCCCGAGGGCTTTCACACTGAAGTGGTGCGCAGGCAGGGCGGTGAAAAAAGTCCTGCAAACCGCTTTTTTGGAGCGGGGAAGGAGCGGTGTATTCACCGCTCTTTCCCCGCTCCTGCCCATTCAAATCAATGGGACAGCGCGGCTATACCGCGGCAATACCGCGGCTATAGCCGCGCTGTACGAGGGATTTTAACCCTTTTTCGGCCGCCAGCGGGGGGTAAAACCGCACCGCTAGTGGCCGAATACCGCTGCTAAAAATAGCGCTGTTGTACCGCCGACGCCCCCACCGCCCCAGTGTGAAAGGGGCCTTAGGAAATCAAGAAAAAGTTTGAGTTGCAGCACAAACCATATGAATGCAAAATTTATGGGACTTCCTTTTTCTTTCTTTGCATTTCACATATGATGTTTACATGTTTGATGCACTTTGCCCCTGCACCAACTCATTATGAGTGACTGTGAACACAGTGGGGTTGATTTACTAAAACTGGAGTGTGAAAAATCTTGTTCAATTGAACGAGAGCTGATTGGTTTTTATGCAGAACTGCACCAGATTTTGCACTCTTCAGTTTTAGTAATTCAATCCCATTTTGTCAGCTGCTTGCATTTCATTGTTTTGAACAACACATTCTATTGTATGCACCATTGAATTAATTTATGTGTGTGTTCAGAGTTTATATTCAATAACTTGTACTATGCACTTTCATGTGGTTAATTGTAGTAAGGTTTAACGTTTTTTTGGTTGATAGAGTGATGCCGCGTACACACGGTCGGACTTTTCGTCTACAAAAGTCTGACGGACAAAATACGGCTGACAATCCGATCGTGTGTGGGCTTCCCCGGACTTTCAGCTGACTTTTCCAGCCGCAAATCTGACGGATTTTAGATTTGAAACATGCTTCAAATCTTTACGTTGTAACTACGCCGGACCCAGAAATCCGCTCGTCTGTGTGCTAGTCCGACGGACAAAAACCCACGCTAGGGTAGCTATTGGCTACTGGCTATCAACTTCCTTTTTTTAGTCCAGTGTACGTCATCACGTACGAATCCGTCGGACTTTTGTGTGATCGTATGTAGGCAAGTCCGTTTGTTAGAAAGTCTGCCGCAAGTCTGCCAAAAGTCCGTTGAAAGTCTGTCGGACGGGCTGTCAGACTTTTGTAGCCGAAAAGTCCGACCGTGTGTATGCGGCATTAGACTTTTTCACATACATATTAATGATTTGAGATTTTATATATAATCATTAGCACATTGCACTTTATAGTGATTCATTTTAGTAAGGTTTATTCAGTTATTAAATAGATAGTGTGACACTCTTTCACATACAGTATATAAAGTCTATAGGAGGCTGACAACTGCAGGGGCTGAACAGAGCTGGAGAATGCACCTAGCGCTATATTCATTTTTGGCAGTATGCACCCCGGGACGAATCAACAGAACACAAGCAGTCTGCTGACACACACAACTAAACTGTCTGCACCTTATCGCCAGAGCCTCATGCACCAGGGCTAAATGCTCAGTGTACATGGGGCCTTACAGAGATCCCCCCACTGCTTCGGCCCCTAGCTTAACTGGTGCAATATACCCAGCACATATAGGGTAGCATGTGATAGTGGGTTTATCTGCTCATCACTATTCAAAAAAGGGGGAAATTTGGGACTTTAAATGAGGTTCTCGACATAGTGGGGGTATGTAAAATGAAAAGATGTTTATTAACATGGAGGACATATAAATAATGTAGAACAAGTAAAAATATCTGGATCATAAGGTTTACATATAAAATTACATATATGGCATGGACATCAAGGATACATAATGATATCAACTTGGAAACACATGACAATATGGCGATTACATATATAACATGGACATCAAGGATACAAAATAATAACTTGGAAACACATGACAATATGAAAAATGATGAGCATTCCCATGAATTCATATATACACAAGTCCTTAGGGCGGCACAATGCAATAAATGGCATGATAATGTAATAAAAACATGATTGCTTGATTTTCCCAACGCGTTTCATGTATAAAACACTCATCAGGGGCAGATGCTCCCGAATATCTAGAAAGATTAAAGTATAGTTAATCTAATGTGATACTAAGCATAACAGGAAAGGGCAAATATGCCAGTCCTGTATACTTACATGCAAAGAGTAGATGATGGGGATATGTTGAATGTGAGACCAGGGCCGCAATGAGGGTGTCCATCCCGGAAGCTGAGGTAATGATGGGCCGCGTGCAACTGGGGCGCAACCACAGAGCTCCCCAAAACCAAGGTTGCCAGTCTTAATACTGCGTCAAAATAATTGGGGGGTAAGAACAGCCATAAGATCTATGTTGAATAGATAAAGTATATATTACGTATTATAGTCATAATAGAGAAAATCTAGTGGTGTATTAGGTGCCATGAAAGTTACCTTCCTTGTGTGCAAGAGAAACAAAAAGTCCCTGTGCAGTATAGCGTTTTCCAACATGTGACATGGGTAGCTGTGTGCAAGCGGCGTAATATATACACCCCGCACAACCTCACTCTGGCTCCTACCCACGTCACGCCAGCTCGACACGTGCAGGGAGGGGCTCCGATCAAAGCGGTGAGCACTGCCCACGACAGGACAGGGTCCATAACCCCAAATGTGGCGGCTGCGATGGTGATACATGTGTCCCGCCTCATGACGCCAATGACATCAAACGCGAGGCACGCGTTTGATGTCATTGGTTATCAGATGGGGTGGAAGGGAGGGCACACAAAGTGCATCACAGCTTCCGGGCAAGGACAACAACAGAAGCCCCCTGATGAGTGTTTTATATACAAAACGCGTCAGACAATTTATGATGCCAACACATACCCATATCGGTAATCAACCTAGTCTACTGTCTATCAAGCAATCATGTTTTTATTACCTTATATCCTGCCATTTATTGCACTGTGCCGCCCTAACGCCTTGTGTATATATGAATTCATGGGAATGCTCATCAATTTTCATGTTGTCAAGAGTTTCCAAGTTGATACATATATATGTATCGCCATATTGTCATGTGTTTCCAAGTTGATATCATTATGTATCCTTGATGTCCATGCCATATGTGTAATTTTATGTGTAACCTTATGATCCAGAGATTTTTACTTGTTCTACATTATTGAGATCCATTTATATGTCCTCCATGTTAATAAACATCTTTTCCTTTTACATACCCCCACTATGTCGAGAACCTAATTTAAAGTCCCAAATTCCCCCCCCCTTTTTTTTAATGCTGATACCAGGGATGAAGGCACATGATATATGTACCTCATCTAAAGTCCCAACTGTGTTTTTACACTCCCCCTTTATTTGCATCTGCCCATCACTAAGACAGAGCTTATGATGTCACCATTGCCTCTTGGCTCTGACAATAACTGACAGCAGGAATATTGGTGGCAACTGCAATCAAGAATAGAGGCGTAGGGGGTCGCTGAAGAGGTATCAGTAGGTGTGTCTACACCTGTTTAGGGACACTTGTCATCTTGTCATCTTTTCACTGTTGGTTTTTTGGACACTTTGCAAGGATATACCTACCCTTGTCTAGTAGAAATACCTTCACTTGAAGGTTGAGTGCTTCCCCATTGAGTTTAAAGTGCAATAATAGATTGCAATAAGGCCCCAGTAGTTAGCTAAAAAGAGATTGAACATTAGCCTTATTTATTTTATTGAGTTAATTTTTGGTATTACTATTGTCCAAGCTGTTCATCCATCATTTACGTGCAGACCTATTTCTTTCATAATAATGCCCAAATCTAGCTATTGGTGTAGTAACAGATGGACTCAGAAGCCACTACTAAGTAATGCAAGCACAAATATACTAAGTCAGAAATTTGTATTGCACTTTGCCCTCCTGATTGGACTATGATTTGAATCCAGCATTGTTTACTGAGAACCAAGGCTATATCTTAGATTGCATAGATGACCCCCTCAGCCCTGAGCTAATGCCTTACTTGGATGGAAAGATACAATTTATTTCTGCTTCCATTTCCAGAAAGTCTCATCTGATGGAGTAGAATAGTTCTGAAGTGTTTACCTGTGCCGTCCCTTCAGAGCTTCGCACCATTGTCTTGCAGGGTTTTTCCTTTTTTAAAGTGCGGTTTACTACCGGGTTAACCTCCCAGGCGGTAATCCCAAGTGTGGGGGGGTGAATTTTCATTACCAAAAGCGGTAACCCCCGAGCCACACTCAGAATTGCATAGCAGGATCCAGGCAAAGTTACTTACCTTGTCCCCAGGATCGTGCGATGTCTCCCCGCTGTGTGTGCGAGCTGTCTCCTCCGCTCAATCTACCACAGTGCCAAGCTCCGTTCCCTGCGAGGGTCGCGACGCACGGGGACGGAGCCCGATGCTAAGTTCAAAAAGTGAAAAACACATTACACATATAGTACACTGTAATCTTACAGATTACATTACTATATAAAATTATTTCACACCCCTTTTGTCCCTAATGATTTGTCCAGTGCCCTGCCTGCAGTTTTATATTATATACATATGTATGCTGTTCTTTCTGCCTGGAAACTTGAGAATGTCCATGGCAACCAAAAAGTGTCTCCTTACGTCAAAAGTGGTTTTAGACCAGCTAGAAAACAGTGATAGTAAATTAGAATCACTTGCAGAATGGAGTGATAGTGATTCGTGGGGAAATTCGCCATCAAACACTGAAAGTAATGACAGCTATAATTCTGCAACTGAGCAAATTTCAGTGTTTCTGGTTTGATTACTTTATTGAATACATTTTATTATTATTATATTATTATTTGTTATAAATATTTATTATATTATAATTTATGATTTTGTGTTTCAAACTTTATCATACCCGGGATGTCTACTAGACTCTTGTTTGGACAGATTTAGGTAATTTATTCCTAAGAATTACAGGCCTACAATATAAAACGCCAAATTTCTATGCAAAACAATGTACCACGTTCAGCATCAAAAATCTGCATAATCATGCCGCCAGGGAGGTTTAGGAATACGATTGTGATTCTGTTTCTAAATCAGGCTCTGAACCTGCAGATGAGATCAAATATCTTTTGCAAGACAGTTCTGAGATGCAGAAGTCACTGGTCCAAATAGTGCAGACTCAGTCAGAAAAGCAGAGGTTAAAGTGGTGCCAGCTCATGCAGGAATGCAACAATACCTTAGTGGTATACAGAATGCTGTTGTTGCCCTGGCCAGAGGCATCAGCAGAGGCCAAAAAAACTAGCCCCAAAAAAATTACTGACAAGAAATATTAGGCCTGTGGGGAGGTTGGGGACACTTCAAAACGCAGTACTCAATGATAATACCACCCTTAAAGACTGTGGGGGAAATTATAAGGGCCTTGCATGAAACACAGCGTCAGAAGCCAATGGGAAACTTCAGAGGATCCCAGTGAAGGAGTCAGTTGGATGCCCAACCAAATAAGTTAGCTCCACCTCAAAACATGAAACTGGAAAGAAGATCAGGCCTGAGCCTTTAAGTAGAGCCTTATCCAATACTCCAAAGAGACAATTGAAAGTGTTTCCCTTGGCATTGGGTTCCATAATATAGAGGAGAAAAGCACACCAAATGTCAAGACATTGTCCGAAGAGTAATCTTGGGTGTCACTGTCACAGAGGGAAGAGATGAATAAAAGTCCAGCCCTGTTCTGCATCCTCTACTGCTTCCGGGATATGTCAGACAAAACCAATAGGCTCCTCTGCTGTAGTGCCCATTCAAGTAGAAGGCATCTACATGAGGGCCTACTTTGAATCAGGTACCCAATTAACTATGCTGTGCCGAGACTTCTATGATGAGCCCCTGCCCCAACAAGAACTAAAGGACTTGGGGATTTGAGGCATAGGGGCAGAGAAATTCCCCTATGATGGTTACCTGCAGATCAAACTGCTGTTTGACCCTTTGGTCGGCAGACAATTAGGAACCTTCAGCACGATAACCATTGTGTTTTCCCGACCTTTGGGGTCTATGAGAAGTTCTTTAATTGTGGGAACCAGCACTTGTGAGGTGGATCCTGGCTCCCATAGCCTCCTGACATAGTTTACCACCTGAGAGTGTACACCCCATGTTGCAGCCAGCATAACAATACATAGTTCAATGCTTTGTCAAAAAGGGTAGGAAGATTGCGATGGAACGGAAAAGCCAGAGTGTTACAACCACAATACAGGCCTCAGGGAAGTTAACCTGGAATCAACTGGGACCTTACAGCATACTAGAGGCAGACCCAGAAGAAGGGACGGCCCCTGGGATTGAGTTGACCCACAAAGTGGTCTTGATGAAAGGAAGCGTCTACAACGCCACTGACTCTGGTGAAAGCATGGGCTCGAATGCACTGTGGATAAGTGAACCCTTTTCAAGTGGTGAGAATGAGTTTGATGTGGGATGTTCGAAGAGTACTTAGAATCGCATATGCCTGCAGGAAGACAAACCTTTCAGAGACAGATTTTGCCAAATCCTGAGAGATTTGAAAGATTTAAGATGGCAAGGTCAGATTGCCACGCAACATCGAAACTTTAGGAGAAGGACTTGACTGATGCAGAGGTAATCCAAACCCTATCTCAAGGAGTTGAGCAGCGAACAGATGGAGTCCCCAAAGCCAACACTTTGAGGTTACTGATATAGGATTCCCCAAGCCCAAGTAAAAAAATGGATGCTTGGCCTCTCGTAATAAGGACCTAAGAAGGGTTCAAGCAGATCCCTTCTACCATATAACTTGGAAAGCTCTTAAAAGACACCAAACAAAGCTTCTGCTGACTGAATCTTTAGAGGGAGCCATTTTGATTAATAGAGAGTGGGATCAGCTACAACTCCATGAAGGGCTCCCATGGATGACCTTGAAGAGAGCCGCTCCTTCCTGAAAAGCACAGGAATACAGTGTTAGCAGTCTTACATGAGGAATTCTGTCACCAGGGAAGGACCTGCAGCCTATTTAGAGATCAATTTTACTGGCCTTGTATAAAAACATAGGTGAAAGGCTATTGCCACTTATGCTTACACTGCATACAGTTGAAGACTCTACCCACTGGAGCTGTCCTATTGGGCCATATACAAAGTCAGTGTCCCATAGAGTGTGCATTATTTCTTGTTCTTGGAGCCCGATTCGAGTTGACAAAAGAAGATCTTGGTGGTGACTGTCTCCAACATTCTCCTTCAACAGAGGTCCATTAAATGATCAACTTCTGTTAAGCAAGGATGGACACACACTGATCGCAATTTGGCCAGTCTCTGTTGAACCAGTCGATTTTTGATCTATCTATGGCCAGGTTTACTTAAACCATTGCAATAACCCTTCCTGTAACTCAACTTTAACCATTACTCTAACCCTCTTGTAACCTTAACTCTTAAACTAATCCTGCCTAACTTTAACTCTGTCTGTTTTGCTGACTCTAATCCTCAAACTAACTCTCCTTGTAACCCTGACTCTAGCCCTCACCCTAACCATTCCTAAACCCTAATCCCTGCACTAAAACTCACTCTAATGCCCTGTACACATGATAGGATTTTCCGACAACGAAATTCTGGATTTATTTCCGACGGATGTTGGCTCAAACTTGTCTTGCATACACACGGTCACACAAATGTTGTCGTAAATTCCGAATGTCAAGAACACGGTGACGTACAACACGTACGACAAGCCGAGAAAAATGAAGTTCAATAGCCAGTGTGGCTCTTCTGCTTGATTCGAGCATGCGTGGAATTTTGTGTGCCGGAATTGTGTACACACGATCGGAATTTCCGACAATGGATTTTGTTGTCAGAAAATTTGAGATCCAGATCTCAAATTTTGTATGTCGGAAATTCCGACAGAAAATGTTCGATGGAGCCTACACATGGTCGGAATTTCCGAAAACAAGCTCCCATTGAACATTTGTTGTCGGAAAATCCTATCGTGTGTACAGGGCATAACCCTCACGCTTACTTTCCTTGTAAATGACTCTTATTGCAGTTACTCTCCCTTTTACCTTAAATTTCCATTAATCCTCCATGTAACACCAACCTCAACACTAACCCATCCTCATTTAAACTTAATCCCTTGTTTATCATCTCATGAGCCAGGATATTCTGCACTGAATACCAACCTCCCTGCGATTATTGATATTGGCATCACAGTCCAAAAACTAGGATATCCTGCTTTGGTAAATAAAAGAATAAGCCCTAAATAATTATAGGGGCGCTAATGCTGGTCCCAATAATAGGAAATATTTTTTTTTTTCACAATGAAACTTGGTGCTGTGGATCTGAAATATTTCTCACTTATGCAATGTGAAATGAACCACTTAATTTTTTTTCATTGAAAATTCAACTTCAGTGTAATTTACTACGCTTTATATCGGCCAAACAGACAGGCATGGATGGGAGTTTTTTAGGCAGCTGCAGGGAGATCAGGTACAGAGAGCATTACTTCCTAAGTTTTGTTTTCATTCTGAAAGGTGTTTTTAGGTTAACCAAATCCTCCCATGAAAGTAAATTTCAGGTTTTTCTAATTTCAAAGCAAATTTAGCCCTAGAGCCTGTAATAACATATTTTTATCTGGAGAATGTACTGACATTTATCAGGTAACCTTGGTTTTACAGAGTAATTACTCAAGCGTACAAGACTGTGCTTGGAACCATGCCACAGCAAGAAACACAAAACATTCTTTGTTTCTTCTCTAATGTAAATGGATGTTTGAGAAGAAATGATGAGAATG
Source organism: Lithobates clamitans (assembly GCA_037952925.1). NCBI lineage: Eukaryota > Metazoa > Chordata > Amphibia > Anura > Ranidae > Lithobates > Lithobates clamitans. The sequence goes on from JBBGZY010000044.1 coordinate 3,769,729, forward strand.
GGATTATTTCACCTTCTGCTTGAAGCATTACTGTACACAGTACATGTTCTGCACTAAGCCAATCATGCTCTTATGATCCTCACTGGAAGAACATTGCAACAGAATGTGATTTATATAATACAATGACAGAGATTCCCAAGATTACTAATTGGAAGGCAGCTTAGTGTAAGCAGTCAATTTATTTTTTGTTAAAAAAGTTATCCAGTTTTAAATGTTTCAGACAGTCTCGTGTGCCTTTAGGCCCGATTCACACCTATGCAGGTTGCAGTTTGCATATTCCAGGTGCATTTTGCATTTTTCAATACACATTTTTGATCCATTGAAGTCTATGGAACCAAACACCAGAAAAAAGTCCCTGGTCCTTTCCATAAAATGCACAGATGTGAACTACATCCATAGGAAACCATGTTAAATGGACTGTAGTGTGTTTCTGCAAAACTGAAAACGCACTGAAAAATGCCTAGGTGTGAACCAGGCCTAAATGCTGAGCTGTATAAACTGTGAAATAAGACGTGGCACAGAACAACCCGGACTGTTTAGAGATGGGAAGATCATCAAGAACAATATATGTTTTCTGCCCATCTTTATCGTGACTACTAAGCGGCACAACTTTTTGCCTCCACTTAGGCAGTATTGGACTATGCACTACTCTTGGTGAAGTGATCACTCATCTATGTCATGAAAGAAAACCACCTAGCTCATGAGCCACCTCCCACACTAATCCATGCTTGTCAATAGATTACCTTTATCTGTCTAGGCCGACTCATTAACCCTTATCAAAAAGAGTCTGTCATTTCAACTTTTAATAGATAAATCAAACTGAATTATGCACCTGACTTTGACGTTTCTATCTCTCAGATTCCCATGATGAAAGGTCTTCTCTGTGAAGCTGTACACATGCAATAAAATTAAACAGCATGGATGGAAGAATCTCCCCCGCTGTTTACTGTACGCTGACAGCTGGTATCTGCGACTGTCAGAATAGCCAAACAGTAACTGCATCTGATTGGATGCAGACGCTGTTCAGAGCTCCTTTGATTTCCAGATTGAAAGATGCCAGGCAGGAGGGTACTGAAATGGCCACTCAAGGCTCGACTTTCCTCCAGTGAATCAGAAACCTTAACTCTGTATGAACCAGCTGGGCTCATGCACGCTGCAGGTCAAAGAAGCTCAAAAAAGCTGCTCCTACAAGCATTTGAGCTTTTTTGAGCTTTTATTTTTGGGTTTGGTTTTTTTCTTCAATGTGAAAAATATAAAGCAAATATACCGCGCTGTCTGCAACCAATGTAAAAAAGCAGCTAGCACAGTAATAGATCAAATGCAAAAAATGAAAACATGTGAACAGTAAGTGCAGCACTCTACCAAAATAATTCTGAGATCGATTCTGAGCGCTGCGCTTACTGTTCACTTGGTTTTTTTTCTGCCTGTGCGCTCATATGCCTGTAAACTGAAACCTCCTATAGTGTACATGGATATATTGGCTAACACATTGGGGGAGTATCCAGGCAGAGAAAAATAAAAGCTCAAAAAAGCTCAAATGCCTGTGGGAGGAGCTTTCATAGTCATTCCAAGTGTGCCATGTGGAAAATATTCCCCATTTAGACCCCTGATATTTCACCAAATAAAATAAAAAATCCTCATTTTTTTCTTGTAAAAAACAGGAAAAAAATGTAAAAAAAAAAAACAATCTAAAAATAAAATTGTCAAAAAAAATAAATAAAAATAAAAACTACTGACATCGTCCACTGCCCTACTGACACCAATCTCTGCCCTTGTGACACCATCCACTGCTCTACTGACAGCGTCAGTATATAAACATGCACACACACACATGTGTGTTTGAGCTTTGGGGTGCACACCCTAATGCAATAGGCTGTGCACACCTATGGGAGCTTCTTTAAACTGCAGTGTACATGAGCCCTTACTCCTTCTGCTACATTGCACATGGTATAAACTAAACTAATAATCTAACAGCATGAGTGAGACCCTTTGGCAGTTCCTTCTGGTGCATTTCACATGATATACAATGCATTAAAAATCCAACAGAATGAGTGAGACGTTTCTTTTTGGAATGGCCGTGAATGGTGTACATACCTGAGAATTCATACACAGAAATCCCTAAGGAGTGGAAAGGCAAATCTTTGTTTCATCCCTTTATCCTCTCATAAAAAATGGAATTGTCATCGGATAAAAGGCCATTGAAAACGCTGAGCTCAATATTGCCCAACACTAAGCATAATGTTTTGGGTAGAAGTTATGGGTGAATACCCCAATGTGAACCCAGCTAATGTCTGGGCTTGCAAAATATGTAATGGATTGTCCAAAGGTCTATCTTATAATCAATAAAACTGTAAAGCACTTTACCCTCTCCCCAAAATCTCTGAGCGTTGTTGTAAATAAAATCATATCTCCTACTTCACCCAATAGTGCATTCTTTACACCAAATATGCAATTTATGTTAAAAACAATGTTGGATGAGTATGAAAAAGAGTTCAAGACACATCGGGACTCAGTTCCAGGCAAATAAAACAAGAACAACCGTATTATTTTTGTAGAAGTTAGGAACTTTGAAAATGTAAACATGATCTGTTCTATGTTGAAATGTAACAATAACACTTGTAGCATCTGCATTACTGCGAAACAAAACCAACGCAACCCCAAAATGTCATGGCCAAAGCACATTCAGACAGCTTGTACAGGGAAAATATTTGGTTTGTATACATATAATATAACAGGTGTATCGCACTCAACCAAAAGGATATGATAAAACATAAAATAGCAATGCTGCTTCGATGTTTTTATAAGATACAGTTTGTTAAGATCACGTTTATACAACACTAAGACTTTACATACATGGGCATTTTATTCCAAGTGCTAACTAATGCCTTTAGAATCTTGTTAGGTGCCTAAAAGCTGTTAAATCTTTTCAGGTTCCCGTAAAAAAGCTCTCTCAACCTCCAAATCTCCTGATTAGTATTACCCATTTTTGAGATTATATGCTTTTAAACAAAGTTATCATGATGCTCTCTGAAATCACTTAAAACAGGGGTGTCCAACCTGCGGCCCACGGCCCGCATGCAGCCCACGACAGCTATGAATGCGGCCCCAACACAAAATCATAAACTTACTAAAAATTTTGTTTTTTGGGGGAAATTTTTGTAAAACTGTGTTTACACTTAGTGAATACATGCGGCCGAAGAGAAATTTGACAGTGTCTCTTTATTGGTCTTTTATATTTATCTTCCCAAGAAAAAAAAAATATGCTACTCTTCAAATTAACGCCCTATTCATGTCATCAGTTTTCGTCAGCACCTCTATTTGTGAACAATTATTTTCAGGGATGAAGCACACAAAGGGCAAAAGTAGAACCAAAATATTCAATGAGAATTCATTGAGAATTGCTACTACATAGATCGAACCAGATATATTGATGCGTTCGTTTATTATTCAGATAGGTACATTTTAATTGTACCTACAGGTAAGCCTACGAAATGTCTTACCTGTATGTACTGTGAATATCTCCTAAACGTGCACAGTTTAGGAGAAATTCAGAGTGCATGTAGCCTAATGACGTCATCGGCACATGCGCTCTAAAGATCCGGTTTACTGTGTCGGACCTTCAAAACCCGTGCCGTAAACGGCGGTTCCCACGCACATGCGCTGGAGTGATGTCATCGCAGCTCAGGCCACTCACAGTGCCAGAGCCCGTGAACCCGGAAGAAACACCAGGGAAGATGTCAGCTGTCATAGCAGTGTGCGGACAGTGCTGGAGGACTTCATCCTAAGGTAAGTATTTCATAATGAGCTAGTATGCAATGCATACTAGCTCATTATGGATTTGTCTTACAGGTTTTTGGGGTTTTTTTCTCTGGGTTTACAACATCTTCAACTTGTGATCTGCCTGACTTTTTCTGCTCATCAGCTCTCCTTATTGTTAGTGTATTTAATGTGTAGCCCAAGACAATTCCTCTTCTTCCAATGTGGCCCAGGAAGGTCAAAAGGTTGGACACCCCTCACTTAATAGGTAGATTTTTCCTTTTTTCTTTATACTATGATGAAGGCGCAGTGGAAGCACCAAAAAGCTGATGGGAGTACCCAAAACTTCAAGATGGATGAGAACAAATTTAGGAAGTATGGTAGGAAGATCTTGTGGACGGCGTTTCCAAGACATAATGGAAGCAGATAACTCAGGCTACCAGATCCATCAATAACTGAAATATCAGTTTCGGGTGGACTGACCATTTACTGAGCAGAGGATACTGCACAGTGGGGGTTATTTACAAAACCGGACAGTGCAAAATCTGCCGCAGCTCTGCATAGATCACAATCAGCTTCCAGGTTTTATTGCCAAAGCTTAACTGAACAAGCTAAAGTTAGAAGCTGATTGGCTACCATGAACAGCTGCACCAGTTTCTGACTGCACCAGTTGTAGTAAGTCTGCCCCATTGTACCTAATTTAATTGGTCTAATGAGTTGCCGATCAAACACTTTCAAAATACATTTTTGCCACTAAATAACTGGCTGCTTGTTGGGTTGTTGAATGAGCTAAACGACTTGGTATTGATGCCCATGCATACAAAGTCTAATATATGAAATCATTAATATTCATGCAAAGCATTGGTGATGCAGGCAACAATCAACACAGTAAACAGAAGAACACGTGAGAGCTGAGAGTCCCTAACAGTCACAAAATTGCAGTTAGATCATATGTTATTGGTATTTTTAAACCTGGGTGGTCTGCTGCAGCAAATGTACCTGAAGGACTTTGAATACAAGCTACTAAGTAGACAATGGAACAAACAAGAAGAAATGGTTGATCCTGAAATGTGTCTTGTACTTTGGTACAAAGCAAGAGCTTTTCATTTTAACAAATGGGGTATTTCCAGTACACCCCATATTTTGTGGCCCAGCGTGGCTGCAGGAATTCCTTTGCTTCATTCTGATATCTGGAATGCATTACAGATCTGCTTAGCCACTTTCATTGTTTCTAATGCTGGAAAAGGTCTGTGATATATCAGGAAATAGTCTTTTTTTGTGAGCAAAACGTTGTGTGTGCATGAAAGATTTAACTCTACTGGTGCAGGAGTGGAACAGTCTGTACACAATGACGGGTTTGATTAAAAACAAAAAAAAGGAATCTACTGCCATCTAGTGGAAAGCTGCTTTGAAACAAGTATAAAAGGACACTTGTGCAGAGCGATCATTGTCATATACAAGTTTGGATTCAAGTTAGTGCCCCAAAACTGTAAAACTATCTTAACTGAAAATAACATGTACATATTGCTTAATGTTTGCTTAACGTAGAAGATGACAAGCAAGAGCAATGTCACCCAACTTCTTTTGTACAAGAGGATTTTCTTATTTTCATAATCCTAGTGTTTCCATCATATATTGAACTTGTAAGTGAATTCAGGATGGAAGCACTTGGTGTAATGCCCCGTACACACGATCAGAAATTCCGTCAGAAAAAACTTGGATGGTTTTTCCGACAGAATTCCGCTCAAGCTTGCCTTGCACACACACGGTCACACAAAAGTTCTCTGTACTTTCGATCGTCAAGAACGCGGTGACGTACAACACTACGACGAGCCGAGAAAATGAAGTTCAATGCTTCCGAGCATGCGCCGAATTGTTTCCGAGCATGCGTGATTTTTTTCCGCGTCCGAATTGCATACAAAGGAACGCATTTTCGGATAGGAACTTTTTCCGACCGAAAAATAGAGTACCTGCTCCCAATCTTTTGCTGGCTGGAATTCTGCCAGCAAAAGTCCAATGGAATTTCTGACCAAAAGCTCACATCTGACTTTTGCTGGCAGAATTTCTGATCATGTGTATGGGGCATCCATGTGTAAGGGGCAACCTTTCAAACCCATTCCCAAGAAACAAAGTTTCCATAGAAAGTCCAAACTTACACAGAACTTTGGGGGTACGCTGGAACCAGATCACTGCAGTGGAGGAAAGCACTGAAAGTAATTGAATGCTGCATGCTCTGCCAGCTGTAACTCAGATATGTCACTTTACACAGGCAAAGGCTCACCTTAAAGTGGTATTAAAGGTTCGGCTTTTAAAAAAAATAAAAAATAAAAATAACAAGCATGTCATACTTAAGAAAAATTGTGTAGCGCCAAAAATATAGATTTAAATGCACAGACCCATGATAGGATCAGCAATATAAACTTTTTTTTTGGACTTTATTTCATGTGCTGTCCATTTATAACACAGTAATCTCATCGCTGTTCATTTACTTTTGGCGCTACACACTTTTTCTTAAGATTATGTATAAGTTTGGTATATTACTTACAGTGGGGCAAAAAAGTACCGTATTTATCGGCGTATAACATGCACCGGCGTATAACACGCACCCCAATTTAGGAGGGAATTTTAAGGAAAAAAAACTTTTAGGAGGGAAGTTGAAGGGAAAAAAAACTTACATTTAAATGCCCTTCATTGCAGCCTTGTCAGTGCAGCCATGTCAGTGCAGCCATGTCAGTGCAGCCTTGTCAGTGCAGCCTTGTCAGTGCAGCCTTCCCCAGTGCAGCCTTGTCAGTGCAGCCTTCCCCAGTGCAGCCTTCCCCAGTGCAGCCTTGTCAGTGCAGCCTTCCCCAGTGCAGCCTTGTCAGTGCAGCCTTCCCCAGTGCAGCCTTGTCAGTGCAGCCTTCCCCAGTGCAGCCTTCCCCAGTGCAGCCTTGCCCAGTGCAGCCTTGCCCCAGTGCAGCCTGGGATCCCCTGTCCCTGCATCCAGGGCTTCAAAATCGCGGTCCGCGATTTGAAAATGGCGCCGCCGGCGCCGAAGTACACAGAGCCGGTCCTCGGCTCTTTCCGGCGGCTCTCGTTTACTTTCGGCTCCACTCGTAGTCCCGAGCGGAGCTATCCGAGTAGGTTTGGATAGCTCCGCTCGGGACTACGAGTGGAGCCGAAAGTAAACGAGAGCCGCTGGAAAGAGCTGGTCCTCGGCTCTTTCCGGCGGCTCTCGTTTACTTTCGGCTCCACTCGTAGTCCCGAACGGAGCTATCCGAGTAGGTTCGGATAGCTCCGCTCGGGACTACGAGTGGAGCCGAAAGTAAACGAGAGCCACCGGAAAGAGCCGAGGACCGGCTCTGTGTACTTCGGCTCCGGCGGCGCCATTTTCAAATCGCGGCCTGCGATTTTGACATTTGGACAGCTCGGGATCGGCGGATAACACGCACCTGCGACTTTCCCCTGATTTTAAGGGGAAAAAAGTGCATGTTATACGCCGATAAATACGGTATTTAGTCAGCCACCAATTGTGCAAGTTCTCCCACTTAAAAAGATGAGAGAGGCCTGTAATTGTCACCCTAGGTATACCTCAACTATGAGAGACAAAATGTGAAACAAATCCAGACAATCACATTGTCTGATTTTTGAAATAATTTATTTGCAAATTATGGTGGAAAATAAGTATTTTGTCAATATCAAAAGTTCATCTCAATACTTTGTTATATATCCTTTGTTGGCAATGAGAGAGGTCAAACGTTTTCTGTAAGTCTTCACAAGGTTGTCACACACTGTTGCTGGTATGTTGGCCCATTCCTCCATGCAGATCTCCTCTAGAGCAGTGATGTTTTGGGGCTGTCACTGGGCAACACGGACTTTCAACTCCCTCCAAAGGTTTTCTATGGGGTTGAGATCTGGAGACTGGCTAGGCCACTTCAGGACCTTGAAATGCTTCTTACGAAGCCACTCCTTCGTTGCCTGGGCGGTGTGTTTGGGATCATTGCCATGCTAAAAAGACCCAGCCACGTTTCATCTTCAGCGCCCTTGCTGATGGGAGGAGATTTGCACTCAAAATCTCACGATACATGACCCCATTCATTCTTTCATGTACACGGATCAGTCGTCATGTTCCCTTTGCAGAGAAACAGCCCCAGCCCATGATGTTGCCACCCCCATGCTTCACAGTAGGTATGATGTTCTTTGGTTGCAACTCAGCATTCTCTCGCCTCCAAACACAACGAGTTGTGTTTCTACCAAACAGTTCTACTTTGGTTTCATCTGACCATATGACATTCTCCTAATCCTCTTCTAGATCATCCAAATGCTCTCTAGCAAACCTCAGACGGGCCCGGACATGTACTGGCTTAAGCAGGGGGACACATCTGGCACTGCAGGATCTGAGTTCCTGGTGGCATAGTGTGTTACTGATGGTAGCCTTTGTTACATTGGTCCCAGCTCTCTGCAGGTCATTCACTAGGTCCCACCGTGTGGTTCTGGGATTTTTGCTCACCGTTCTTTCGATCATTTTGACCCCACGGGGTGAGATCTTGCGTGGAGCCCCAGATCGAGGGAGATTATCAGTGGTCTTGTATGTCTTCCATTTTCTAATTATTGCTCCCACAGTTGATTTCTTCACACCAAGCTGCTTGCCTATTGCAGAATCAGTCTTCCCAGCCTAGTGCAGGTCTACAATTTTTTTTTTTAATAATCAAAATTTTATTAGTTTATATAATACATCTACAGGTCTACAATTTTGTTTCTGGTGTGCTTCGACAGCTCTTTGGTCTTCACCATAGTGGAGTTTGGAGTGTGACTGTTTAAGGCTGTGGACAGGTGTCTTTTATACTGATAACAAGTTCAAACAGGTGCCATTAATACAGGTATTGAGTGGAGGACAGTGGAGCCTCTTAAAGAAGATACAGGTTTGTGAGAGCCAGAAACCTTGCTTGTTTGTAGGTGACCAAATACTTATTTTCCACCATAATTTGCAATTTGCAAATAAATTCTTTCAAAAATTAGACAATGTGATTGTCTGGATTTGTTTCCACATTCTGTCTCTCATAGTTGAGGTATGCCTATGATGACAATTACAGGCCTCTCTCATCTTTGTAAGTGGGAGAACTTGCACAATTGGTGGCTGACTAAATACTTTTTTGCCCCACTGTATCTGTGTCAGCTGCCACCCCACCATAGAGCAGACATGCATCTTCTTTATTTATGTAATGCTTGCCTGCTCTGTGCAGAGCAACCCGGATCCTCTTCTTGAGTCCCCTGCTGGAGCTCCTGGCTCCTCCCCCTTGACCAGTGCCCCCAATAGCAAGAAGCTTTCTATGGGGGCACTGGTGCATGCTCGCTCCCAAGCCCTGCTCTATGCGTCCATTAGTGACATAAAGCTGCGGCTTAGCCCCGCTCCCCGCTCCCACCTCATTGGCTCACTGGCTGTGATCGACAGCAGAGAGAGCCAATAGCTGCTTTCTCAGCCAATGAGGAGAAGGAGTCCCAGGACAGCCGAGGCCCTTGTGCACCTTGCTGAATCGAGAGGGGGCTCAGGTGAGTGTTAGGAGAGCTTTGGAGGGGAAACATTCAGCCTTCACAACCATTTTAAAGCTGTATACCAGGAAACTTAAAAATGATCCCTTGCAGTGGGATTGCACCCGCACTGCGAGGGCTGATTGCTTGTTTGGGTCTAGGGTACATAGAAAAGAAGATCTACATAGTCACCCCCCTGCTCTGCTAGACCAGTCCTAGCTACATCTTCTCCCTCATGCTCCTGACATCAAGACTGTTGCAGGGGACATAGCCCTGCGCTAGACGTGATACTGCTGAATGACAGTCCACTGCTGGGGCATGGTGGAATTGGATCAAGTAAGTTAAAGTGCAAAAACTCTCCCCTAGACTAAACATGATGCCGCACTGCAAGGGATCATTTTTAAATTTCCCACAAGTGGGCAGATAAAACTCAGCAGAAGCAGATACAACTCATTAATGTAGCACTTTACAAAAATATTGAACCATGTACTGCTTTCATGGAGAATACTATGTAATGTCTGCATCTCAGTCAGTCAGACACACACAAATCAAATCAGGTTGGAAGCCAATAAAAAAAAGAGGTATGTTTTTTGATTGTGGAAGGCAATCCACACAAACATTGAACATACATACTCCATACAGATAGTGTCTGTGATATTAAGTAAATCGGGGGGTGTAAGGCAAGGCTGCTAATCACTTATGTGCTCACATGGTTTTTGCTGTTGACCATCCAAGTCATTCATACTGTGGCCAGGAGAAACTTCACCAGAGGAGATAGTGACTTTCTCAGATAAATAAAGTTTTACAACACCTGGAACAGTGAAGATAATGCTAGAGATAAAATCTGAACCATTATTTTGCTCTTTTTCATTTTTTTGGGCGGGGGGGAATAGAACACCAAATACATTAGTTACGTTTATTGGTGTGTATCCCATTACCTGCGGGTTTCTGCTTCTAATGCCATGTACACACGAGCGGACTTTCCGGCAGAAAAGGTCTGATGGACCGATTCTGTCGGACATTCCGATCATGTGTGGGCTTCATCGGACCTTCATCAAGACCTTTTCTGTCGAAAATTCCAATGGACCTAGAAATAGAACGTTTCCAATCTTTCCGACGAACTCGATTCCTATCGAACAAACCGTTTGTCTGTATGCTAGCCCGACGGACCAAAAATGACGCAAGGGCAGCTATTGGCTACTGGCTATTGAACTTCCTTTTCTAGTCTGGTCGTACGTCATCACGTTCGAAACGATCAGACTTTGGTGTGATCGTGAGTAGGCAAGTCCGTTTCGTTGGAACTCCGTCGGAACTCCGTCGGAAAGACCATCGGAGTTCAGTCCGACGAGAAGTCCGCTCGTGTGCACGCGGCATTAGAAATATATTCTCTTCATAGCTGACAGATATTGCCATGAGTGGCAATCTTCTGGTACTGTATGGGTTAGCAGCAGCAGCTACAAGTGTTAGGAGTTGCACTGCTTGCCCGCTGCTTTCTGCCCTCTCTGCCACTCAGAGTTCTACTACTACTCTCCCACAATGCATTGCTTTCTGTGAATGGAGGAGGAACAGATGACTGACAGGATCTCACAGAACATGATGCATTGTGGAAGAAGATTATACAAGCTGAATGGCAGAGTTGGCCGAAAGGTATGGGCAAGTGACGCAACTCTTTACACTAGCAGTGGCTGCTTTTAACCCACAGCACTGAAAGTTAGCTGCTCAAGGCAATATACATGAAGGTGACATGAAGGAAGGATATTTACAAGGAGCAGCAGCCTGCAGAAGATAGTATACACACAATTACACAAAACAAATGTATTTGGTGCTGTATAACAAAACTTCATCAGTAAGTTGAATGGCTCACTTAGTAGAAATACCTTCCTTTTCCATACAGCAGCTCAGATCTTGACATGAATCAATGTATGTAGCTCAAGCAAGGGCTAAGCAAATCAATCTCCCTTGGATGTTTTCTCTACAAGCCTTATGTCCTAAAACCTAGTAAAGAGATATCAGCTGACAAGACTGGGCAAATTAAATTGGGATGTTTAGGAGGTGCATTTAAAAGCCAAAGGTTGGGTAAGCTACACTCACTTCTCTCTACTTCAACAATCTTCACTCACAGGAAGAACTCTTTACGACAGCAAAACACTCCATATATTGATCAATATAATTATGTGGACTCTCTGGATTATTTTCAGAAAATGTGCGTACTACAAAAGGGTAATGTGTAGTCATTCCTTTACATTTGTGTGCTCAATAAACATGGATTTGAACTAATAAAAGAAGTCACTTTAAATGGTTTCAGTTCAATGGAACAATTGGTGGTTTCCTGCAGCAGATACACCAGAAGTTAAGGACTCTCTGTATGCATGATACAACAAGCAGCACCCAGTCAACCTGAGGGAAGCCCACAGGCCCGCAGGGCCACTGGCTGGCTCTTTGTCATCAAATGGAGGAGGTTGAATGCAGACATCACTGTGATATCCTCACCAACAATACGAAAGGACAAAGAACAGGGGCAAAAGCTGAATGGGGAGAAAAAGAAAGATTAACATCAGCATGGTAAATGAAACACACATTAGATCAGACATGATGGTCATGGTATATTTTACAGCAGTGGTGGCAATAGACATCATCTCAGTTGGCCTTTCTGTAGACCTCTGCCTAGTAAACTTCTTGCATCCTTCCCCTTATATTCCCCTCCTTGGTCATATGTAACATCATGGTTGGCTTATCATGTCTGCTTATCTGCTGTCTTGCATGGCTAGCCAATAACAAGGACTGATTTGCATCACTGGAGCCTGTGGGCACACAAGCTTTGGGTGCCAAAGCAACAACCCTCTGGTCACCTACAAACCATTTTCCTATGTTATGTGGCCTAACATGGCTTCAAATAATATGACATCATGTAGTAATAATAATAATAATATTAATAAACCTTACTTTATGTAGCACCTTTAAAGGTAGCTTCTCAAAGCGCTTTACAAAGAAAATTCAAGAAATCATGTAAACAACCTTTAATGAGATTACGTCTACTGATTATAGGAAAAAATGTATAGTCAATGTCTATGCAGGAAAAAAGTTGCCACTTGGTTGTAGTGCCTAAGGAAAATACAATCCTGTCAATAACACTTATTAATGCTGTGCTGCCAATATGAACATGTCTACAATGGTGACTGGATGCAACAGCCACAAAGATAAATGACTGATTTTAAGCCTCAGTTCACACTATGAATCTTATGTGAATTGCTCAGGAACCGCACCACATTCCTGTGCAATTCATATGCCATTCAGTGCAGTGCAATTTGAGCCCATTAATTTTTTCAAATCGCACTGCATCGCACCAAAGACGTGCATGCAGCTGCACTGCAACCAGATCGCATGGTCATCTTGTACCAAGCAATCCGGGGCATGCAAACAAATTGTGTTTGCGACCTGCATTTGGGGTGTCATTAACTTTGTATTGACACACGCAGGCGATAGCAAGGGCACTGCGACTGGAATGCGGTGTGATAAATGTACACGGATCACTGCGTTTCCCACACCACATTAGTGTGAACCTAGGTTAAGGAATGAAACAATGAATCATGTATTGTACAAAAGTATCTAAAGTCATAATTTTTTCTCAATTTGAATAGAAAGTCAGAAAAGCAGAGATTGGCCAAGAAAAACGATAAATACACAAAGTTTATTTAAAGTTGCATGTTACAAAGCAGCAATATCCACTAATGATTCAGGGGCACACAGGTCCCCTTTCTTAGGGTAAAAGATCACCATGATTGGGGAAATTTTGAAAATCAGAAATTCTAAATAGGGGTTGGAGTAGGGGTAGGGTAATGGGCAGAGCTAATAGCAACTCATGTAGAACACCTAGGTAACTGACGGTGTGGTAAAATTGTGCTAATAGTGAGAGGGGCTTAAAAGGTACCCTGCATACAAAGTACAGAAATATGTAACATACATAGTGTCTGGGGTGGGTAATGTACAGTGCCTTGAAAAAGTATTCATACCCCTTGAAATTATCCACATTTTGTCATGTTACAACCAAAAACGTAAATCTATTTTATTGGGATTTTATGTGATAGACCAACACAAATTGGCACATAATTGTGAAGTGGAAGGAAAATGATAAATGTTTTTTTACAAATAAATGTGTGGCGTGCATTCGTATTTAGCCCCCCTTAGTCAATACTTCGTAGAACCACCTTTCACATCTAGAAAGTTACATTTTTGCTCATTCTTCTTTGCAAAATAGTTCAAACTCTGTCAGATTGGATGGAGAGCATCTGTGAACAGCAATTTTTAAGTGTTGCCACATATTCTCAATTGGATTTCAGTCTGGACTTTGGCTGGTCCATTCTAATACATGAATATGCTTTGATCTAAACCATTCCATTGTAGCTCTGGCTGTATGTTAGGTTCATTGTCCTGCTGGAAGGTGAACCTCTGCCCCAGTCTCAAGTCTTTTGCAGACTCTAATGCCCTGTACACACGACTGGTTTTCCCGTCGGAATAAACTCTGAAGGTTTTTCAGACAGAATTCCGCTCAAGCTGTCTTGCATACACACGGTCACACCAAATTCCGACCGTCCAGTACACGGTGACGTACAACATGTAGGAATGGACTAGAAAACGGACGTTCAATAGCCAGTAGCCAATAGCTTCAGTCTCGTACTTGCTTCAGAGCATGCGTCGGTTTTCCCCGATAGGAATTGGTTCCGTCGTAAAAATTTAGAACATGTTCTCTTTCTAGGTCCGTCAGAATTTTCGACGTATAAAGTCCGATGGGGCATACACACGATCGGAATATACGATGAAAAGCTCCCGTCGGACTTTCCGCTCATGTGTACACGACATAACAGGTTTTCTTCTAAGATTGCCCTGTATTTGACTCCATCTATATTCCCATTGTCGTGAATTTGCAGTAATGTTTCATGCCCTGTCTGTCTGTTTACCTCTGGTCTGTGTATCAGCTTAGGGGCCCTGCTCTCACACCTGCATGTTTAAATCATCTTCTCTCAGCATGGCTGCCACCACTGCAAGCCAGCCTTGCCCAAGCAATAGTGTGTTTAGGCTCTCCTGTGTGTTTCTTGCAGTGTGCTCTACGTTTCATTCCATGTACAGACCTTGGCTTGTTCTCCTGACTATTCCCGTCTGCTTGTTACCCCGACCCTTGGCTTGTCCTTCTGACTATAACTTGATGCCCCGCACTGCTGTTTCCTCTCCATCCACCGGAGCCTGCCGTGAGCGTGAGCTGGGAGACCCTGGGGGCCGTGACCTGGAGTCAGCTGCAGCGAAGTCCATCCTCACCGTCAGAGGCTCTGGTAAAAACCTGCTGGCTCTTAGACTCTGCGCCCTGGAGAATCTAAGCTCTAGCTCCCTGATCGATCCGTGTCAGTGCTCAGGTGGAGCTGTTTTCCTGAACCACCCAGAGCTCCATCTGCAGCACTCAGCCAAAGGGTTCCTGACCCCAGCAGTGTGCATCTGTCACTTGGCCTCAGGTGACATGACACCCATTAACTCTGACCAGCTTCCCTGTTCCTGCTGAAGAAAAGTATCCCCACAACATGATGCTACCACCACCATGTTTCACGGTGGGGATGGTGTGTTCAGAGTAATGTGCAGTGTTAGTTTTTTCGCCACACACACAGTTTTGCTTTTAGGACGAAAAGTTCAATTTTGGTCTCAACTGACCAGGGCACCTTATTCCACATGTTTGCTGTGTCCCCACATGGCTGCAAAAGGGACTTTTAATGGCTTTCTTTCAACGAAAGCTTTCTTCTTGCCACTCTTTCATAAAAGCCAGATTTGTGGAGTGCACGACTAATAGTTGTCCTGTAGGCAGATTCTCCCACCTCAGCTGTGGATCTATGCAGCTCTGTCAGAGTTATCATGAGCCACTTGTCTGCTTTTCTGCTTAATGTTCTCCTTGCCCGGCCTGTCAGTTTAGGTGGACGGCTATGTCTTGGTAGGTTTGCAGTTGAGCCATACTATTTCCATTTTCGGATGATGGATTGAACAGTGCTGCGGGAGATGTTCAAAGCTTGGGATATTTTTTATAACCTAACCCTGCTTTAAACTTTTCCACAACTTTAACCCTGACCTGTCTGGTGTGTTCCTTGGCCTTCATGATGCTGTTTGTTCACTGAGGTTCTCTAACAAACCTCTGAGGGCTTCACAGAACAGCTGTATTTATACTGAGATTAAATTACACACAGGTGGACTCTATTTACTAATTAGGTGACTTCTGAAGGCAATTGGTTCCACTAGATTTTAGTTAAGGATATCAGAGTAAAGGGGGCTATATACAAATGCACACCGCACTTTTCAGATATTTATTTGTAAAAAATGTTGAAAAACATTTATAATTTTCCTTCCACTTCAGAATTATGTTCCACTTCGTGTTGGTCTATCACAAAAAAATCCCAATAAAATACATTTATGTTTTTGGTTGTAACATGCCAAAATTTGGAAAATGTCAAGGGGTAAGTATACTTTTTCAAGGCAGTGTACATAGTGCAGGGGTCAAGTGTGTTATGTGGGGGGTCAGGAGTGAGTAATACACAGAATGCAGGGGTCATGTAACATACATGCAACATACATACACACTGTATCCACATACAGTACTGTCAGGGCTTTTTTTTCTCAGAGAATAGGTGCAGGAACTCACCTCTTTCGATTCACTCCTTGTCCCTGCCCCGTACTAACCTCTGAGCACTGTTCCTTGGTTCCACTCCCACCCCACCTCCCAGTACCACCTCTTTTACAGAATACAGAAAGCCCTCAGGGCTTTCACACTGGAGACAAAGCAGCGGCACTTTCGGGTCGGTTTGCAGGCACTATTATTAGCGCAATAGTGCCTGCAAACCGCCCCAGTGTGAAAGGGGCCTTTGTGTTGCTAAGTAATTTGTATGGAATTTGTTAATGACAACAAGAAAGACAGTAAAATATGCCTGTAGCTAGCAATAATGGACCTTCCAGCAACAATAGATCCACCCCAGCAACGTTAGACTCCCAACAGCCAGCAACAATAGACCCCTGTCTCAACAGTAGATCCCTCCCAGCAATGACTGATTCCCCCCAGCAACATGAGCCCCACCCCCAGAAGCAATAGATCCTTCCCCAGCAACAATAGACCCCCGTGCCAAAATAAATATCCTCCAGCAACAATTGATTCCCCAGCAGCAAGCATCAATAGAACCTCCAGCACACCCCCAGCACCCCTTGCCATTACATACATTAACTGCTGGAGGTGCCGGAACTGCATTCCCCCACGTTCCCGCTGAAAAAAACCCCTGAGTACTGTGCATAAGTTTTAGACAGGTGTAAAGAAAGGCTGTAAAGTAAGAACGTATTAAAAAAATATATATTTTAATTGTTAATTTTTATCAATCTACAAAATGCAAAGTGAGCGAACAGAAGACAAATCTAAATCAAATCAATATTTGATATGACTACCCTTTGAATTCACACCAGCATCAATTCTTCTAGGTACACTTGCACACAGTTTTTGAAGGAACTGGGCAGGTATGTTATTCCAAACAGATTGGAGTTCAAACCACAGATCTTCTATGGTTGTAGGCTGCCTCAAATCTTTCTGTCTCTTCATGTAATCCCAGACAGACTCGATAATGTGGAGATCAGGGCTCTGTTGGGGCCAAACCAGGACTTCTTGTTCTTCTTTATGCTGATGACAGTTCTTAATGACACTGGCTGTATGTTTTGGGGTCTTTGTCCTGCTGCATAATACATTTGGGGCCAATCACACCCTTTGCTGATGTTATGGCATGATGGATAAGTATCTGCCTGTATTTCTCAGCATTGAGACACCATTGATCAATAGTGTCCTCAAAGCTGAGAAATACAGGCAGATACTTAACCACTTCAGCTCCGGAAGGTTTACCCCCTGTGGAGATGCGACCACGTGTCATAGGTTCATATGAGCAGCGTATGCCTGATTTGGGCAGGAATACTAATTACACATCTGTGGGCTGGGTTCATAAACATCCCAGGAATAGAGGTCAGTGCTCATCCTTGGAGACAGCTCCACCCGGCAGACAGGAGTTCTGGCCTAGGAGTCAGGAGGGAGCCAGTGCAGCATGAAGCTGTTAGCTGCCAGCACAAAGGTGTTGAGCATCAAGTCTGGGGGAGACAAACCAAGGCCTAATGCCCTGTACACACGACCGGTTTTGCCTTCGGAATAAACTCCGAAGGTTTCTCCGATGGAATTCCGCTCAAGCGGTCTTGCCTACACACGGTCACACCAAAGTCCAGAACGCGGTGACATACAACACGTACGATGGGACTAGAAAAAGGAAGTTCAATAGCCAGTAGCCAATAGCTTCCGTCTCGTACTTGCTTCAGAGCATGCGTCGTTTTTGGTCCGTCGGAACAGCATACAGACGAGCGGTTTTCCCGATAGGAATTGATTCCATCGGAAATATTTAGAACATGTTCCATTTCTAGGTCCGTCAGAATTTTCGAAATGAAGAGTCCGATGAGGCCTACACACGATCGGAATAGATGATGAAAAGCTTTCGTCTGACTTTTTCTGTCGGATATTCCGCTTGTGTGTACGCGGCATTAGGTGTAAGGCCTGAGCAGGATTGCTGCATTTTTAGCCAGGAAGGCTGAATGCTGTTTGTTCTGAAGCAGGACTGTAAGGCCCCTTTCACACTGGGGCGGTTTGCAGGCGTTATTGCGCTAAAAATACCGCCTGCAAACCGCCCCTAAGCAGCCTCCGCTGTTTGTTCAGTGTGAAAGCCCGAGGGCTTTCACACTGAAGCGGTGCGCTGGCAGGAGAAGAAAAAATCTCCTGCAAGCCACATCTTTGGAGCAGTGAAGGAGCGGTGTATTCACCGCTCCTAAACTGCTCCTGTCCATTGAAATAAATGGGACAGCGCGGCTATACCGCGGTAATACCGCGGCTATAGCCCCGTTATACGAGTGGTTTTAACCCTTTTTTGGCCGCCAGCGGGGGGTTAAAACCGCACCGCTAGCGGCCGAATACCGCGGTAAAACAGCGCTAAAAATAGCGCTGTTTTACCGCTGACGCCCACTACCGCCCCAGTGTGAAAGGGGCCTAATGCTGAATGCCCCTGCGAGGGAATCTGCTTTTTTTTTTTTTAACTTTCTGTTTCTTTTGAATAAAAATAGGCTGCTATGCCCTTGAAAATGCAGTCGGGACTGACATGATTTCTTCAATTCGCATGCACCACTAGAGCTTAATCACCGTGACATCTTACACCCCCTTCAAGACCAGGCCATTTTTTGCGATACGGTACTGCGTTACTTTAACTGACAATTGCGCGGTCTGGCGGCGCTGTATCCAAATAAAATTAATGTCCTTTTTTTCCACAAATAGAACTTTCTTTTAATGCCATTTGATCAACTCTGCGGTTTTTATTTTTTGTGCTATAAACAAAAAAAGGCCGTCAATTTTGAAAAAAAAAAAACAGTATTTTTTACTTTCTCCTCTAAAACACATCCAATAAAAAAAATGTAAAAAAAAAATCAAATTTCTTCATAAATTCATAAATTTAGGCCAATATGTATTCTGCTACATACTTTTGGTAAAAAAATCCCAATAAGCGTATATTGATTGGTTTGCACAAAAGTTATAGTGTCTTTAAACTGTGGGATATTTTTATTGAATGTTCATTTAATTAATTATTTTTACTAATAATGGCAGAGATCGACTTATAGCCGGACTGCGACATTGCAGCGGACAAATAAAACACATAAAAAATATGCATTGTCACTGTACTAATAACACTGGCAGGAAAAGGGTTAACATCAGGGGCAAACAAAGGGTAAAATGTGTTTCTAGGGAGTGCTTGCTAACTGTGTGGGAGGTGCTTTGATTGTGAGAAGACAGAGATCTGTGTTCCTGCATAGCAGAACACAGGATCTCTGTCTTCCTTACTAACAGATCTGCCTCTGTCGGAAATGATCGGCGGGTCCCGGAGGACATCGGCAGAAGACCCAGAAGTGCAGAATCACGTGCCTGTACGCGATTTTGCGCAGAGGAGCTGCCGCCCTGCAGTAAATGTAATTGGGGTGGTCAGCAACAGGTTAACCATAATGCCATACCTTCCTGCTGAGTTCCTTCAAACACTGTGTGCAAGTGTGTGTAGGAGAATTGATGCTGTTTTGAGGGCAAAGGGTGGTCACACCAAATATTGATTTGATTTGGATTTATTTTCTGTTCATTTGCTTTCCATTTAATTCCAGTTAGTTTTTAAAAAATAAGCTATTAACACATCTATTTCTGAAAGCATTCTTAAAGTGTTACTAAACCCAGGACCCTGCATTCACTATATCTGATCTCCCACAGTACACAGAACATGGAAATGCAGCTATTTTAGTAAATATAAACGGCAAAATACCTTTTCTCATCAGCAGTATATATGAGTCTTCTGACTTCTATTAGTGGTGACCGAGCACTGGTTAAAGCTTGTAGGAGGAGTTTTCATTCACCTCTGACTGTCCTATAAAGTTGCATGACCCCTGACTTTCTGTCTGGATAGTGCTGATTGGCCCTGTGCTGATCACATGCACCCTCCTAGAAAAAACTAAAAGCTGACATTTGGTACTTGTAGGGTGCAGTGTGCGTGGCTCAGATAAATCACGCACCCTGCACTTAGTTTACATCTCCAGAATAGGAATTATGGAGAAAGAAGCAATTTAGTAATAGTATGGCAATCCGAACTAAAATTCTGTTATTGACAAGTCATTTCCTGCAAATTCACAGCTATGTAGATCACAGGATAAGAATTTTTTTTTTTTTTTAAAAGCGCCCCCGTCCCCGCAAGCTCGTGCAACAAAGAAAACGCATACGGAAGTCGTGCCCGCATATGTAAACGGTGTTAAAATCACACATGTGAGCTATCGCCGCGATCGTCAGAGCGAGAGCAATAATTCTAGCACTAGACCTCCTCTGTAACTCTAACGTGGTAACCGTAAAAAAAATTTAAAGCGTCGCCTATGGAAATTCTTAGGTACCATAGTTTGTCGCCATTCCACGAGCGCGTGCAATTATAAAGCGTGACATGTTTGGTATCTATTTACTCGGCGTAACATCATCTCTTTCACATTATACAAAAAAAATTGGGGTAACTTTTTGGTTTTTTTTAAATTCATGAAAGTGTCCCTTTTCCCAAAAATTTGCGTTTAAAACACTGCTGCACAAATACCGTGTGATATAAAATATTGCAACAATCTCCATTTCATTCTCTAGATTCTCTGCTAAAAATATATATATATATATATAATGTTTGGGGGCTCTAAGTCATTTTGTAGAAAAAAATACAGATTTTAACTTGTAAACACCAAATTTCAAAAATAGGCTTAGTCATGAAAGGGTTAAAGAGGATTTTTTTAATCTGGAGAAATTTCCACTGACTTACTGTTGGGTTTTCAGCACAGGGATTAAACGGAAATCTCCATAATAAAATACATTTAAAAAAAAAAATTACGTTAGATTTACTTTAACAGTCAAATATACACTATATTGTCAAAAGTATTGGGACACCTACCTTTACACGCACATGAACTTTTAATGGCATCCCACTCTTAGTCCGTAAGCATTCAATATTGAATTGTTCCACTCTTTGCAGCTATAACAGCTTCAACTCTTCTGGGAAGGCTGTCTACAAGGTTTAGGAGTGTGTCTATGGGAATGTTTGTCTTCATTCTTGTAGGGTCAGGCACAGATGTGGATGAGAAGCCCTGGCTCGCAGTGTGCGCTCTAATTCATCCCAAAGGTGTTCTATTGGGTTGAGGTCAGGACTCTGTGCTGAGCAGTCAAGTTCCTCCACCCCAAACTTGCTCATCCATGTCTTTATGGACCTTGCTTTGTGCACTGGCCCAAATCATTTGGTGGAGGGGGGGATTATGGTGTGGGGTTGTTTTTCAGGGGTTGGGCTTGGCCCCTTTGTTCCAGTGTAGGGAACTATTAAGGTGTCAGCATACCAAGACATTTTGGACAATTTCATGCTCCCAAATTTGTGGAAACAGTTTAAGGATGGCCCCTTCCTGTACCAACATGACTGAGCACCAGTGCACAAAGCAAGGTCCATAAAGACATGGATGAGTGAGTTTGGGGTGGAAGAAGTTGACTGGCCTGCGCAGAGTCCTGAGCTCAAACCGATAGAACACCTTTGGGATAAATTAGAGTGCAGACTGCGAGCCAGGCCTTCTCATCCACATCAGTGCCTGACCTTACAAATGTGCTTCTAGAAGAATGGTCAAACATTCCCATAGGACACACTCCTAAACCTTGTGGACAGCCTTCCCAGAAAAGTTGAAGCTGTTATAGCTGCTAGCTGCAAGGGGTGGGTCAACTCAATATTGAACCCTACACACTAATGCCGCGTACACACGGTCGGACTTTTCGGCTACAAAAGTCCGATAGCCTGTCCGACAGACTTTCGACGAACTTTTGTCGGACTTTGGCGGACTTGCGGCGGACTTTCTGACGAACGGACTTGCCTACATACGATCACACAAAAGTCCGACGGATTCGTACGTGATGACGTACACTGGACTAAAATAAGGAAGTTGATAGCCAGTAGCCAATAGCTGCCCTAGCGTGGGTTTTTGTGCGTCGGACTAGCACACAGACGAGCGGATTTCTGGGTCCGGCGTAGTTACGACGTAAAGATTTGAAGCATGTTTCAAATCTAAAGTCCGTCAGATTTGCAGCTGGAAAAGTCTGCTGAAAGTCCGGGGAAGCCCACACACGATCGGATTGTCAGCCAGCTTTAGTCCGTCGGCGTCCGTCGGACTTTTGTAGACGAAAAGTCCGACCGCGCATACGCGGCATTAGACTGGGATGCCATTAAAGTTCATGTGCGTGTATAGGTAGGCATCCCAATACTTTTGACAATATAGTGTATTTCCTAATGTACTGAAAAACAACTGCTGCAACATTTAACTTCCAGTTTTTGTTCAACTAAGCCACACCAGAATCAAACTACCGTATATTTTTTAATACCAACTGCATTTTTAAAATGTATTCCCTTTATTAGGATTTGAAACATGCTGTATGACAGTTCAATTGAAATAGAAAAATATGGTAGGTGTGTAAAAAAATTACTTATGAAGCCAACTTCAATGACCATCACTGCTTTAAAACATGAACTGTATTGTCATAAAGAAAACATTGTCATTCCATATGATAAACTTTTAATTGAGGTTTATAGAGGACCTGAACTCACAAAGTTAAAGTGGTTGTTAAGCCACTGTGTCCTCTTTATACAATCCTGCTTCCAACAGTGTCTGTGCTTTATAAAAAAAATGCCGTCTATACCTTATTTCAGAATGCCGCTTGGCGCTTATGTGACCAGCTGCCTCTCCCCTCTCTTGATTTAACAGCTACAGCAGGCGTAGAATCTGCTGATGTCAGTCGGGAGGAGAGGAGGAGAGAGGCAGGCATGTACGTGAGCACCGAGCTCTGAAATAAGATATAGATGGCATTTGTTTTATAAAGCACAGACACTGGGCTCCTTGCATTATCAAACACAAAGGATTGTATGAAAATGGTATGGGGAAGGCACTGTCACTAGCTGACAGACAGGGAGGGGAGGGGGGAGAGGAGGACAAAGGAGAGACAGCGGATGAAGGAGGCACGTAAACTTACCACGGTGTCAGGGCTCAGCAGCCATGATAAACCGTGGTCAGTTTACAGGGGGGAGGGCAGAACCAGGCAGGATCAACCAGGTATTTCAGGGGATAGAAAGGGCCAAATTACACAGCACAAGCACTGTGCTGGATAACATGCTTTAAAGGAATAGGATCTTTTTTTTTTTTTTTTTTTTAGGGTATAAGGCCCCTTTCACATGAACAGGCCATTCAGCTCCGCCTGTCAGTTTTTTAGGTGGACCTGAACGGACGCTCCATGCAGGTTTATGGAGAGACGGATGTCAACGGTTACCATGTCCGCTGACATCCGATCCGCTAAAATAAGATGTATGGCGATACGATCGCATCCGTCCTGGCGGATCGGATGAGATCTGATAAAAATGGACATGCTGTCCATTTTCGTCTGATCCCTCCATAGGAATCGGCGGTGCTCTGATAGGCCCCTCCCCGCTCAGTGAGCAGAGACAGACCTGTCATCCGTCGGCTCAGCGGAGATCAACGGAGAGATCTCCTGCTTAACTGGCGGACAGAGCTGAGCGGATCGCTTCGTGGGAATGAGGCCTAACAAATGCTTTAAATCTTGCTATGATATAGGAAACATTAAAATTGTTAATTGTACTGAAATGTTACTGAATAATGTACTTTTTCTGCTCTTTCACACTTGCAGTGCCCGCTTTAAGGGCATCTGACAGGCGGTGAGGAGGTGTTATATCGCCTCTTCACAGCCTGAATAACCCTCTAATGACGTACTAAAACTCAATGGACAATGCCATGATTGTATTGTTAGAATTTGAGTGGGTGACCAGGTGGTGCTAAAACTGCAGCTCTGCCGCTTGTTTTTACTGTCTCCCTGGCCACGGGTGTGAAAGCGCCCTTTGACTTGTTTCCTGCCAAAAACGGAAAAAAAAAAGTTCACTTTTTGGTATGTGAGTGTCCCTAGGCACACCTATGCCAACAATTTCATAGCTCTGTATTCGCAGTGTGAAGATCTAAGGCACTGCTGCCCTTGACTACTAGTTTCATGAGATTTGGAGTGAGAATTGCTGATGTCATTACCGTGCTGTATACTGTTCTCCTTGCTGGAGGCTCTGACATGACAAAGCCCTTTTACAATAATGGCCACCTCTAGACAGAAACACAGTTCAGAACAAGGCATGGTAAGTTAGTATAGGGGAAAGATCAGCTGCAGGGAGACCACAGGAAAAAGTGGAGACTAGTCCTTTGCTCTGCCTGCCTTTTTGGCACAGCTTCCAGAGTTCAGTTCCCATTAAAAAACCAAATGTACTGTGGACACACCATAAGAAGTTAGTATTGGAGGAATCAAATTTTTTGGCTCTTGGAGGCCGCACAGCTTACAATAAATTTGTTTGATTCTCTGTTGTTTATTGTTTTTTTCTTCAGTCAAACCACAAATAATTACTGAGGTTTTTGAAGTCCTAAATAATTATTTTTTACTGAATCAGGGCTTGAAAAACCCCAGGCGCTGCCAGAATGCTCCCCACACCCCACTAGGTAGAGGGGAGGGAGGAGAGCAGACACATGTCCGCTTTCCTCCCCTTCTAGTTGTTGACCCGTAAGTGACGTGTGACGTCACTTCCGGGTCCCCATTTACAGTTTCCCCGGCAATCAAGCACATGGGAGACGTGCAGCATCTTTTAGACCCTGGATTTTTACAAAATTAGATTGTCAGTACATTTTGCAACTAAGTAATTTTTCTCCTTCACTGTTGTGCGCTGATGAGGCGGCACTGATGCGCACTGATAGGCTGAACAGGTGGGCACTGATGAGGTGGCACTTATGGGCACTGATAAGGTGGCACTTATGGGCACTGATTTGGTGGCACTGATGAGGAGGCACTTATGGGCACTGATAGGTGGCAGTGATATGCGGCACTGATGAGCACTGATAGGCGGCACTGATGGGCAGTGTTAGGTGGCACTGGTGGGCACTGATAAGCGGCACTGGTGGGCATTGATCGACAGCATGGATGGGCATTGATGGGCAGCACTGATAGGTGGCACTGATAGCCAGCACTGACTGGCATCGCTAATGGGCACTGATTGGTGGCAATTGTGGCAGTGGTGGGCACTGATTGCTGGCACTGGTGGGCACTGATTGGTCACACTATTGGCACTATATTGTAATCAGGGCACTGATGATCAGTGCCCTGATTACATGTGTAGATGACCCCCTGCGCGGAGATGCCGCTGACCGGCTCTCCTCGCCACACACTCTGTCAGTGTGAGGCAAGGAGTGCCGGTCACATGTTTACATGTGACCGTCTGTGATTGGACACATGGTTAAAGAGCCGTGGACGTGGCTCTTTACAGAGATCGGGGTCGCGTGGTGCCCTAGCAACACAGTCAAAGTCAAAAAAATTGTTTGACTTAGTTTGTCAGTAAATTTTGCAACTAAGTAATTTTTCTCCTTCACTGGTGTGCGCTGATGAGGCGGCACTGATGGGCACTGATAGGCTGAACAGGTGGGCACTGATGAGGTGGCACTTATGGGCACTGATGAGGTGGCACTTATGGGCACTGATTAGGTGGCACTGATGAGGAGGCACTTATGGGCACTGATAGGTGGCAGTGATATGTGGCACTGATGAGCACTGATAGGCGGCACTGATGGGCACCGTTAGGTGGCACTGGTGGGCACTGATAAGCAGCACTGGTGGGCACTGATCGACAGCAGTGATGGGCATTGATGGGCAGCACTGATAGGCGGCAATGATAGCCAGCACTGACTGGCATCGCTAATGGGCACTGATTGGTGGCAATTGTGGGCACTGATTGGTGACACTGTTGGCGCTATATTGTAATCAGGGCACTGATGATCAGTGCCCTGATTACATGTGTAGATGTCCCCCTGCGTGGAGATGCTGCTGATCGGCTCTCCTCACCACACACTCTGTCAGTGTGAGGCAAGGAGCGCCGATTACTGGCATCTTCATGTTTACATGTGACCGGCTGTGATTGGACACATGGTTAAAGAGCCGTGGACGTGGCTCTTTACAGAGATTGGGGTCGCGTCGTGTCCTAGCAACAAAGTGTGGCCGCGATCGCCTCGTGCCCCCGCGGGTGCATGCGAGCGGCCGTTCTGGGACGCCATCATATGACGTCGCCCCAGAACGATAGCTCCACCGCCCCGCAGTCATTTGACGGTGGCCGGGCGCCAACTAGGTAAGAGAACCTGTCACCAAAAAAAAAGAAAAAATCATCGTAGGGGACTTTTTGTCCCCTATGTGATGGAAAAAAAAAACTGGCAACCTATATGGGGCTTTTTAAAGCATCACCTATGGAAAATATAGGGTACTGACATATTAGGTATCTATTTACCTGGTGCAACCTTGGCTTTTATATTTTACTAAAAAATTGGGTAAGTTATTGCGTTTTTGTGCCCTCTAAAGTTAACTTTGAATGTGTTTTTTTTACAGAAATGTGGTGATTTCTTTGCAGTATTATCATGTGCCATAAAAAATTGAAACTACCACTATTTTATTCTCTAAGGTATCTGCTTTTTGAAAATATATAATGTTTGGGGGTTTTAGATAATCTTCAGGTCTAAAATGATTTTTTTAAACGTGTGTAAAAACGGCTTTGGCAGTGAAAGGGTTAGTGTATAAGTTCACCTTCGGGAACATGTTACATGTTCCACCCGTAAGATTTGTTAGTTTAAAAAAAACTGGCTCCTAACTTTTTTTAGCTGTCTTCTAGATTCAAAGTAAATTTGTCAAGCCCTACACTAAATCAGATCACAATTTTAACATCAAATATCAAATGAAGTGATTGAATGTTGTAGAAGAAAGAACAATCAGTATGAATAGAGCATTTTCAATGCAAAATATATATGAATAAAATGCTTGCATAGCAAAGCTAGTATTATTACTGAGCTTCAATATGCGATCATAAAAACCTTCTGTTCTGTCCTAATCTCTGTAGCTTTTAACAGTAGTAGTACACAATATGTGCCTACCAACTACTGGCATCTGGCTTGCATCAAAACCTGCAAGTCATTCAGCTACAGTGCAGCAGGAAGAAAGCTGATGATGTCACTCAACAAGTGAGGCAAAGAACAATGATGTATGCTAAAATTAATAAATTGAATGCCCTGCCTGAGGGCCTCCAGACATACTATTGTTTGCTGCTTTACCATTGTTATTAACACCAGACTTTACAGACAAAATATTCATGTTCCATCTGTTGAAGCATGAATATACTTTCTAAGTTATTTTCAAATGTTTTCATTTCATGTTTTCATTTCTCTATGCCATTTTTAACCATTTTATTGTTCTACAGCCAAGACAAAAAAAAAATGACAATCTCACGATATGACTTTCTTTTCTGACTGTGATCTGCAGCAGTGTTTGAAATGATTTTTCCTTCATTACATTAGTTTGTGGCTGGAAGTATGAATGGAGAGATTCATTGGAATCAAACATATATAATGAATTCCTAGCGCACAGCTACAAAATGAAAAATTGTAGTTTTCCTTTCCTGGTGCCTAAACTTGGTAATATCCCAGATAGCAAAGGATAACTTGCCACAAATTTGTGGCAGTGTTGAATTGTATCGTTGCGTAAACACGAGCGGATTTTCTGACAGAAAGAGTCCGATGGGAGCTTTTCATAGTTTATTCCGACCATGTATATGCCCAGACTTTTTCCGTCGAAAATTCAGACGGACTCAGATAGAGAACATGTTCTACATTTTTCCGACGGAACAAATTACTATCGGAAAAAACGCTTGTCTGTATGCTGTTCCGACGCACCAAAAACGACGCATGCTCTGAAGCAAGTACGAAATGGAAGCTATTGGCTACTGGCTATTGAACTTTCGTTTTCTAGTCCCGTCGTACGCGTTTTGGACGATCGGAATTTGGCGTGACCGTGTGTATGCAAGACAGCTTGAGCGGAATTCCGTCGGAAAAACCTTCAGAGTTTATTCCGATGGCAAAACCGGTCGTGTGTACAGGGCATAAGTCTGTTACCTTGATGCACATTTTCACTGGCAAGTTGTACACTTGCAGAGCACTTGAAGCACAAGTTCTAGTTGACACTTTTCAAATTTGCATGGCAAGTCTCTAGCAAGAGCAAAGTTGCAGTGGGGAGTCTACAGCAAGAGCTCTGCAAGACTACAGCATGAAAATTCAGCCAGTGACCCCTGTGGTGGGATTACTATTGCACAACATAACTGAACCAGAACTTGTAGCAGACTTGCAGAATGTTTGCAAAGAAAGCTGATCTGGAGTCATGCAATGCTGACTTGCTGTAATTGCGCAACAAACTTTTGAAGCCTGGCAAGACTAGCAATAGTAATTAGCAAGTCATTTTCAAGCTTGCCATCTGGGATACAGTATACTCAATGTGGTAGTAGCTCTGCTCATAACTACCCACAAGACTAGTGATATCTGTAAATGTTTCCCTCAGACAGAGTACCCTCATTATCATAAATAGAGTAAACATTAAAGGGTGGGACATAGAATGCTACCACGTTTAGGTGCCAGGAAAGAACATTGCAGGGAGCACTGATACATGTTCCTGTATAAGTCCATGTTCCTGTAGTCAATGTGGCAACATCATGTGATTAATAACTAGCTACAAGGAAGGGTATGATGCAGAAAAAATAAATAGTTAATGAGAAACAGAACAAAAGGAAACAACCAAAAAAAGCCTGCAGATGCCCAGGCTGCATGGTCCACGTTGAAATGCACCAGGAGTGTATGAAAAGAAGACCAAGCTGCCACAAGAGTGATGGCTTCAGGTGAAACATCTGCGAAAGCTGTTCATCATTCTGCCACTTCTTGTGTGGACACTCAGTAGATTACCTGGACTATCCCATGTGGACAAGGTTCTTTTGGAAGTTTCTTTGTCCCCATTAATTCTCTATTAACTCTCTTAGGGAGTATGAAGAGTTTTTCTGACAATCTGAAAGATTATGTAGCAGAAGTGGAAGCCCTGTTTAATCCATGCAGCTCTTGAAGATCTGACTGATCTCTAAATGTAAGGAAAATCCAATTCTGATTAATCTGAAAGCTCTAGGTCACTTATGGCTACAAGTTCATGGATTGGTTGAAGGGCCACCTTGTCATGGAAATAGGTAATGCATGGTTCCCTGCAACTTATATCTTGTATCTCTGAGCTGATGCTACTGCCACCAAGAACAAGGTCCTGAAGGTCAGGTCTATAATAGTGCAGGACCAGCAAAAATGGAAGGCTTGTTTAGTTACAGAGGTCCCACAGAGTAAATTAGTTCCTCCAGGGAGGTCTCTGCCTTAATGCAGCTCTTAAGGAGCATACCACTAAAAGGATCCTCCACCTACCTAGAGTTAGTCATAGCAGAAATGGCAGAAATTTGAACCTTGAGAGCGCTCAAGCTCAGGCCCAAATAGAAGCCTATACAACAAAACAAAAACTCTTGCGCATAAATGTATAAGCCCGACAGTTCAAAGTTCTCGATGGATGGTAGCTTTCAGCCTTGCTGCCCTCAAGGATAGGGAAATCCTAACATACAGACAAAAAACAGAAAAGAGAGGGCGCACAGACCTTGTGCATTATCTTTAAAAAGGTTTATTAAAACAGAGAGGCTCTGAAGAAGAAGGTGCTACCTTCGAAACGCGTCAGCCAGCAGCGGTCTGCACGTCTTGTCCATAGGTCTGGAGACTGCTACCATCATTTGACTATTATGCGTGATCTTTATCTACCCTTGTGAGTAGTACTTTTACGTTTTCTGTTTTAATAAACCTTTTTAAAGATAATGCACAAGGTCGATGCGCCCTCTCTTTTCTGTTTTTTGTCCAAATAGAAGCCTACCTAAAGAAAGTCCAGCAACTGGGGACTCTGCTGATGGAGTGCATCAAAGGCTTTTCCTGTTGGTAGACTGTGCTGGTAGATGGCTACCTGGCTTTAAGGAAGATATAAACCACTGCAAAAGCCTAGAGCTAATAGACTCCTCTTCTCAACCTACAGGCCCTAGGATAAAAACAGTCTGGGTACAGGTGCAGAACTCCAAGTGATCTGAGGGCAAATGCTAAACTGGATCAGATGGGAGAACCATGGTCTCCCAGGCCAGTATATACAGTGTCTTGAAAAAGTATTCACATCCCTTGAAATTTTCCACATTTTGTCATGTTACAACCAAAAACATAAATATATTTTATTGGGATTTTATATGATAGACCAACACAAAGTGGCACATAATTGTGAAGTGAAAGGAAAATGATAAATGGTTTTCAATTTTTTTTACAAATAATCTAAAATATCTGAAAAGTGCGGCGTGCATTTATATTCAGCTCCCTTTACACTGATACCCCTAACTAAAATCTAGGGGAACCAATTGCCTTCAGACGTCCCCTAATTAGTAAATAGAGTCCACCTGTGTGTAATTTAATCTCAGTATAAATACAGCTGTTCTATGAAGCCCTCAGGGGTTTGTTAGAAAACATTAGTGAAACAAACAGCATCAGGAAGGCCAAGAAACACACCAGACAGGTCAGGGATAACGTCGTGGAGAAGTTTAAAGCAGGGTTAGGTTGTAAACAAATATCCCAAGATTTGAACATCTCACGGAGCACTGTTCGAGTATGGCACAACTGCAAACCTATCAAGACATGGCTGTCCACCTAAACTGACAGGCCGGGCAAGGAGAGCATTAATCAGAGAAGCAGCCAAGAGGTCCATGGTAACTCTGGAGGAGCTGCAGAGATTCATAGCTCAGGTGGGAGAATCTGTCCACAAGACAACTATTAGTCGCATACTCCACAAATCTGGCCTTTATGGAAGAGTGGCAAGAAGAAAGCCATTGTTAAAAGAAAGCTATAAGAAGTCCAGTTTGCAGTTTACGAGAAGCCATGTGGGGGACACAGCAAACATGTGGAAGAAGGTGCTTTGGTCAGATCAGAACTTTTTGGCCTAAAAGCAAAACGCTATTTGTGGAGGAAAACTAACACTGCACATCACCCTGAACACACCATACCCACTGTGAAACATGGTGGTGGCAGCATCATGTTGTGGGGACGCTTTTCTTCAGCAGGGATAGGGAAGCTGGTCAGAGTTGATGGGAAGATGGAAATACAGGGCAATCTTAGAAGAAAACCTGTTAGAGTCTGCAAAGGACTTGAGACTAGGGCAGAGGTTCACCTTCCAGCAGGACAACGACCCTTAACATACAGCCAGAGCCACAATGGAATGGTTTAGATCAAAGCATATTCATGTATTAGAATGACCCAGTCAAAGTTCAGACCTAAATCCAATTGAGAATCTGTAGCAAGACTTGAAAATTGCTGTTTACAGACGCTCTCCATCGCATCTGACAGAGCTTGAGCTATTTTGCAAAGAATGGACAAAAATTTCACTCTCTAGATGTGCAAAGCTGGTAGAGACACACAAAAAAAGACTTGCAGCTGTAATTGCAGCGAAAGGTGGTTCTACAAAGTATTGACTCAAGGGGGCTGCATACAAATGCTCGCCACACTTTTCACATATTTATTTGGAAAAAAAATTTGAAAACCATTTATCATTTTCCTTGCACTTCACAATTATGTGCCACTTTGTGTTGGTCTATCACATAAAATCCCAATAAAATAGATCTAGAACGGGGTCACCTGCTGGAATAGATTTCCCTTGTGTGTGCTATACCTCGCTGAACATAGGAGTCCACTGCCCAGTTGTCCATTTGAAGAAGGACCACCTTTTCTTAGAGATTTGTGACAAAAGCCTTAAAAGCTTCTCAAGCTGTTCTGAGCTCCAAGATGTTGGTGACTATACTTGCCAAAAATGTTGGGGCCACCTTCCTTGGGCCTCAAGGTCTTCCAGATGAGCACCCTGCCCCTGGGTGCTGGCATCTGTGGTAAGATAGTATAATGTAAGGAGTGACAACAGTAGGAGTTCTAGTGGTTCGTCGGAAGACACTAGGATAAGCTGACACTCCATCCCTCTGAGCTAGGTTCTCTCTATGGAAAGGCCTCAGCGGGCCCATTTAATTATTAGGATATAAGACAAAAGTATCCCAGCATCAATGAATGAGATTCAGCAATTATGAGATGAATTTGGAGGCGTCACATTAGTAAAGTGGTTAACTCTTTTGCCTTGCAGTACTGCCATCCTCGGTTTGAGTTTCCATCAGAACGCTATTTGCATGGAATATGCATGGTCTCCCTGTGTTTGCATGGATTTCCTCCAGGTATTCCGGTTACTGAAAGGAGACTGCTGAAAAAGCACTATATAAATAATGAATGAAATCCCGATAGGAGAAGATCTACAGTTGTTGACCACCAGCGGTTAAAACTTCTTTAGGTTCCTGTCTATCTGTCAGGGCCTGAACTTGAACCTCTGCTGTGTCTGGCAATGACTCTTCTCGTTGAGCTGGACAGCACCCTGTCTGATCCATTGGACAACCCTGCTTTGTGCCTTGACTTTTGCTGAAACTTGGACACTTTGTTCCTCCCATGAACTTCTTGATTTTAAACAATGTCTCTGCACTTCCTGTTTGCTAGATTATTGTGCTCTATCCAGACAATATCTCGCTTGTCTTCCCTGCTGCCATTCATATTTTTGCTACCACTCGTTACTGACCCTTGGCTTATTCTTCGACTATGCTTCTGCCTGATCCCAACCTGCAACGACTAGTTACCGATCCTTGGCTTGTTTACTGACTATGCTTTTGTTTGATCCTTACCTGCTATATCCGCCACTGGACCCCGGCTTTCTCACCTCCTGGTGGGGCAATCCTGAAGACCGTGACCTGGTACTAACACGCAGCAAAGTCCCCATCTCCACCATCAGGAACTCTGGTGAACATGGGCTAGTACTTAGACTCAGCACCTCAGGTGAACCCACGTCATCTGCCAGGGTAACCTGCTTGTATACTTATCCTGCTGGTCAATGGGAGTCTCTCTACTGCTATAGCTACTGTTCTCTGAGCATGACCCTATCTTTCTATGCAGGGCGTATATGAAGGAAACAGTCTTACATAGGAACAGTAATATTCCTGGATTGATGCATTACAAAGGAATCCACTGTTGGTAGAGAGTTGAGGAAGGAAGAATCTAACTCCTGCAGTGGATAACGTTTTCATAAAGCCTATTAAAAAGTGGCTTTCTGTCTGCCTTCTTCCAGGAAGACTCTCCTAATTTCTTTTTTTTTTTCACAAGAAAAATATTTATTCAAATTTTAACAGTACAAGCAATGCATATACACATTTAGTTACAGATACATTATTGCATAGATTGTCACAAGACAGTTGGTTTGTTCATGTGAACAGGAGAGAGGTGTTTAGAGCTGTTATACAGCATTACAATGAGATACTGGATCGGAAGCATTAGATCTCAGAGGAAGGGGGGAGGGAAAGGGGGGGGGGAGGAGGGACCTCGTCTAAGTAGTTGGGTTTACATAGTATAAACAGTATATTGGCGTTCAGGAGATCATATCAGTGGTCCATTATCATGGAGCAGGTACATCAGCGATATCTCAATTGTCATCTGCTAACTCTGTACCCCAAGCATCTATCCATCCCTACCATCTTTTGTCAAATTTATTAGGGCAATTTCGATTAGCATAGGTGAGCTTGTACAGTGGCAGTACCAAGTTCAATGCTAAGCGCCATGAGGACACCCTGGGAGGTGTAACATCCTTCCAGTGGAGAGAAATATCTCTCTACGGGCAAAAAATGTAGCATAACTTAGGAACAATTTAGTGTATTTGCCCCGTACACTAGGGTTTAAAACATTTAGCAACATTGATTTGGGGTTAGTTCCCAGATTCAGAGAGGTAATCTGGTCAAGGGTGTGAACTATTCCTGACCAATAGTCCCCGAGGTGGGGGCAGGAGCAGACCATGTGGAAGAAGGAGGCGGACCCTAAATCACATCTGGGACAGGACACCGGGGTGGTAGGGTTCATAATTGTCAGTCGTTTCGGGGTGTAGTAGGCTCTGTGGAGGAACTTGACCTGCATATATCGGTCTCTAGCTGAAATCATGTTGGTAACAAAGGAGGATACACATGTTTCCCATTCGTCCTCTGACAAGTGAGGAATGTCCATTTTCCATTTGTTCAGGGTTTTTTCAAGTTTCTTCGTAGGAGGTATGGACAAATTGAACTATAGGGAGGACAGGGGTTTATCTATGATCTTGTCAGTAAGTAATCCCTCCACAGTCTGATTCCAGTGTGAGGAGTGGTGGGAACTGTTTCCTATAAGCATGACGGATGTCAGGGCTGGGCTCAGCCCTTCCTTCTCTGAGCTGGTCGCTCAGCTGTCGATTAATTGCCAGCTCCCATCTCTCTTCAAAGTTACCCAGCTGTTGTTGATTCTGCTCGTCAGTCCTGCCTACTTAAAGCCGTCCAGCTCACTTGATCTCTGCCTTCGCCTTGGTCACATCTCAAGAAACCATCTCCTGCGTTCCTGTTTAAAGACTGGTTTTGCTGACATCCCTTCTGGCTCCTTATCCTGCTTGCTGTTCCTCTACTTGGATCCCTGACTTCTGGCTTGGCTGATTACCCGATCTGGTTACTGAACTCTGGCTTGGCTGGCTACCCAATCCGATTACTGGACTCTGGCTATGCTTTGACTACGCTTATTTACCTTTTTATTTTTATTAATAAACAAGTGTGATTTTACTGTACTTCTGTCTCGGTTTGGTACATGGTTTCTGACAACGGAGCTGGTATTATCGGAACAGCATCCATCCCGGTAGTGAATAGGCACCCTTGAGCTCAGAGAAGGATCTCAGCTTGTTATTGTTGTACGCATCAGTTCCGTGATGCCAGGGTGGGATCTCGTCCCCCTGAACACCACGTTGCTAAGGGAAGAGTATGACCCCATTATGGCTGCTTCCAGAGTCACTGTTGGGTTATTGTGGAGTTGGGAGAACCACCATCTAACCGTCACCAAAACTGCTGCCCAAAAGTAGACCTGAAAGTCTGGTAGGGACAGGCCTCCCTGGGTAATGGGAAGCTGAAGGATGGCCAGTTGTGGGGGCCTTCCGTTCGATAAAAAGGAAGATATTATACTTTTTAATTTGGCAAAGAATGAGGCGGGGGGGAATCAGAAGGGCGTTTCAAAAGAAGTAAAGAAATTTAGGCAGATATACCATCTTAACTAAGTTTACCCTGCTCACTGGTGAGAGAGGGAGAGTCCTCCAGGCTATACATTTTAAGTTTTTAAGTAGTGGTTGGGGGTTAGCACAAAGTATGAGGACGGTGGAGTTCCAACCCATACTCATAGATATTTAAATTCAGGTGTCCAGTTTAGGGGGGTGCCTGTTGTGGGGTGATGACCCGATGCGTTTAGTGAGAAGAGAAGTGAATTCCCCCAGTTGACCTTAATGCCTGAGAACGAACCAAACTCATCTACTATTTGAAGTGCTGGTGGAAGGGAGGAGATGTCTTTGAGGAAGAGGAGGGTGTCATCGGCATATAGGGATATTTTATCCGTTATTACACCTACTCGAATTCCTTCTACTGAGGGGGCAGACCTGATGCGGGCTGCCATGGGCTCCATGGTTAGTGCAAACAGTCCGGGGGAGAGTGGATAGCCCTGGCTGGTGCCCCTGGACAAGGGGAAAGGCGATGACAGCGAATTGTTTGTACGTATATGGGCCGTGGGATTTTGGTATAACATCTGAACCCATCTGATAAAACGGGGGCCAAACCCAAATTTACGCAGGACGGCCCAGAGGTAGCACCACTCAACCGAGTCAAAAGCCTTCTCGGAATTTAAGGAGGCTACTACCTCCAGACCGTCCCCGCTTGCCCTGGAGAGATGTGTAAGGAGACGTTGAATGTTTATATCGGTCCCCGTGCCTGGCATGAATCCAGACTGATCCACATGCACCAATGCTATGATCACAGTGTTCAATCGTCCGCCCAGTATCTTGGCCAACAGCTTGGCATCCACATTAAGGAGGGAAATTGGTCGGTACAAGGAACACTGTTCAGGGGGCTTACCAGGTTTAAGAATGACAACAATAACTGCCTCAGCCATTGTCGGGGGTAGTGAGTTCCCCTCCATGGCTTCTTGGAGCATTGATTTGAATGATGGGAGTATTTCTTCTGCATATGTTTTAAAGAATTCGGTAGGGGAGCCATCTGGGCCCGGCATTTTGCTATTTTGTAAAGAGGCTACCGCCCGCTGAAGTTCCTCTAACAAGATAGGGCCATCTAATGCTTCTCTATATGTGGACTCAGACAAGGAAGCTCCACCTCGTCAAGGTATGCTTTCAGCTCCTCATCCGTTCACACCATCCAGGAGCTATAGTGCTCCTAATAGAATGACGCAAATCTGCCATTAATAGCGGTGGGATCGGTCAAAGCGGTCCCATCCGAGTAGCATATGGCTGAGATAGTTACCGAGAAGGAGCTTTCCCTTGCCAGCCATGCCAGCATACTACCCGTCTTCTCCCCGTGCTCAAAAATTCTTTGGGACTGGTGTAGAAGTTTAGCTTTAGTGGCCGATGTTCGTAACAGGAGAACATCCCTCAATGCTGCCTGGAAGTTTGAGTATACTCTAGGGGTCCTGGTTGTGGAATACTCCGCCCCAAGTGCAGCTACCCTTTCCTCAGCTTTCAGGGTTTCCTCTCTCAGATCCCTCCGGATCCTACGGATGTGTGTTTGCAAGCTGCTCCTAGTGAAGGCCTTAAAAGCGTCCCAGGATGTTATTAAGGTTACAGAGTGGTCTAGGTCCTGCCAATAATGTATCACCTCAGATCTATATGGTTCAGAGATCCTCGAGTCCAACAGCCAAAACTAGGACAGTCTCTACAGACTCTCCCCCCAGTGCATTAGAGATGCACAGCCTCAGGGCAAGCGGAGCGTGGTTGGATATGCCGCGGGGGAGAATAGAGATGTCCCGAACCCTGGAGAGGACAGATCCCCCCACGTAGGCAAAGTCTATACGCGAGAGGGTTTTGTGTGAGGCTGAGTGACATGTATAGGCCTGCCGAGAAGGGTGACGCCACCTCCACACGTCAGTCAGGTTGGGGGCTTCGGCCCAAGAGAGCAGTTTCTGAAGATGAGCCCACTCCAGGTGAGAGAGTCTGTCCACCCCAGGGTCTGGAACCAGATTAAAGTCCCCCAGTATCACCACATTGTCCGTAGCAAAGGCAGCAATTTTAGAGATAAGCTGGTTGAGTATTTTCATGAAGGACGGGGGGGGGGGTAGGTACAGTCCCACCACCACCAGCTCCAATCTGTCCACTATGGCATGCAGTATAACATAACGGCCATCTGGGTCCAGTTCCAGCAATTTAAAAGGTAGGGACTTGTGTACAATGATTCTGACCCCTCTAGAGTAATTAGTATATGTGGAGTGGTACTGATGTCCACTGAAGGCCGTCTAAGACCCAAAAGTTTACTGCCCGACAGGTCAGTCTCCTGCAGTATGCAAATTTGGGGACAGTACGTTTTAAGGAATTGAAACACCAGCGACCTCTTCACAGAGGAATTCAAACCCCTGGTGTTCCATGAAATTATAGTGCAATCAGCCATATGCATCTAGTGTTACATTTTCAAACCACAGACTATCTTCCAGGGTTAGATGCAGATGCATCTAACATGCGCAATACATGCCAGGCACTATTTGATATGGCCAAAAAAGGGGGGGGGGGGATTATTCGATGGGGGGCACTTCTCCACAGAACACAGGCTCTCTTTATCATCACTCAGGTGGTCAGAAACCTTGAAATAAGGACAACGACTGATAACATTTGTTAAAGTTGTTAAAGTGTATCTACACCCAAAAACAAAGTTTAATGCATTGCACCCTACCAGTCTTCATATGTGATGGCTGCATTAAATTTTACCTTTCAGGCCAAGAACATTTTCAGCAAGTACAGAAAAATACCTGTTGATTTTGCCAGAAATGTAGTATCCTGATCACTTCCTGTGTGTTTAAAGAAAACAAAAGAAATGTATTTTAATTGTGTAAACTATTAGCCCCATCAATCTAAATGAAATGGAGATAAAGAAAGGCAGAAATGTTTGAAGTCCAGCCTGTGTGACAACAATGGCTCCCTGCATAGATAGAGTGTAGAGTGAATGACAAATGCAGACATGAAGGGACAAGAAGTGTGTTATTTTGCAGCATTACCGGATGAAAATGGGCAAAAAACTTGAAAAATTTAAAATTATTGCAGCCACCCCCCACTGACAGAACAAAAGAAATATAAGAGATTCTGCTTAACTTGGATCGAGGAATTCACCACTGCCAGGTATAGTATTCAAGCAGCCGCAACACCCACGGCTGCCTGATTACTCAAACTGTGACTGTATCTGATTGGATGCAGTCACTGTTCACCAAACAATTTTGCTTTAATGTTTCAATTGAGTTTATGGAGCAAGGTGGTGTCAACAGGGCCACCCATGGCTTGAATTTCTACCGATTAAATCTGCTCAAATTCGATCAGTATGTGGCCAGCTTTAGTCTATGGGATGCTAACAATTTTTTGATGAAGTTTGCAAATGAAAGTGGCTGTTTGGGGGCTTTGGATATGTGATTCTGATATTTTGAGACCTAGAGCTGTTTCATCTGTGTCACGTGGAAGGAGACCCAAAACTCATTAAAGGGACTATTATAGAATGTTCCACAAACATGGTAAGTGTAAGTTGGGAGGCCTACCCTACTAGCTTTGTTGTTGTCCACTATGATCAGACATGCAAAGGGCAGATGCGATATTTGTTTTGTGCCCTAAGATACAAACCTGGTTGTCTATACATTATCAATACATTAAATAGAATTGTAAGAAAAGCTATTCAAATAGAAGACCATAGCGAAGCCACTGACTTATATTTACCAGCACCCATTTTTAATATACAGCATAACATCTAATATATGTGTTAGAAAAAAAAAAGCATATGCTGTTTGTAATAATGTCATAAAAGTATTTGGGATTTTTAACAAATATCCAGATTGCATCTGGTTCAAAAAGGAATTTCATACTTGTGGTTGTAAATTCAAATAAGGATTACTGCCAGCCCCTCTGTTCTACTAAGCTATACTACCCCGTTTACATGTTTGTATAAAATTGTGCCCGTAAACACCTTATTTCAGTTTATTTCTGGCCAGTCACATGACCTCCGACCGCTCTCCTCCCCGATCTAAGGGATACAGCAGGAGGGGCCGAGATCCCCCTCTGACATCAGCCGGGAGGTCACGTGACCGCTGTGCTCTCCGCTCAGCCCCTCCCACTGTATCCCTTAGATAAGGGGAGGAGAGCGGCTGGAGGTCACATGGCTGATCACAAACAAACTAAAATAAGGTATTTACCAGCACAATTTTATACAAACGTGTAAACAGGGTAGTATAGCTTAGTAAAACAGAGGGGCTGGCAGTAATCTTTTTTAACTTAACTAACAGCTACTTATAGTGGCAGTAGGAGAGGAGAGTGGTGGGGAGCAGATCAGCTCACACAGACAGGAGCTGACAGGCAGGGACGGAGGGGGAGAGATGAGAGAAGCGGGATGACAGAGGCACGCAAGTGTATCATGGTATCATGGATCAGCAGCCATGATTACTGTGGTCAGCACACTAAGGGGGATACAGAAACAGGAAGGACCAACCAGGTTTTTTTGCATCATAGAGAGGGACAGATTTCAATGCCCAATTGAAATGGAATTTATTATGCAAACCACTATTTTAATATGCATTTTTATAAGTGCATTGATATCTACTACAATGCATTTTGTGCACAAAAAGCCCCAGGTTTTATATCCCTCTTTTTATGAAAAATTCCCTGTACTCTCCTTGTCCTTGAACTGCTTGTACTGTCACTTTTGCACTTATAGTGCACATCATGGCTAGTGTGGGGAATTGTTAGACATGTCATAAATTTACTACTGTGTTCCCATTGGGAAGCTTTATATTTATATATATTTAAAAGCTATTTCTTTTTAGCTTATAAGTGAGTACAATACCAACTGAGATTAGGATATTGGTGTCAAAGATACTATACTATGGAGATGCTTTTCTCTTTTTAATACTTACTCATCGGCCACTGAAAATAAAGGGTCAGATAAAATAACAACATATCCTGTCGTAGCAGACATGTGAAAAGATTATTAGTAAGGATCTTTTTAAAGACAAGTCTAAGAACTATATAAGCAGCTAAACAGTCAGATGTACTGTACAATCAGATTAAAGTATTAGTCAAGCATTAGTAATAATACTTATAACAAATGCAAAATGCGATTAAAGAACATTAAAAAACAACTAGTGGTAAAGATGTCCAGCACTGGAATGAATAGAGCAGTGTTAAAGAGACACTATTATCTAAATAAAGATAATACGAACACTGTCAAATTTACCATATGTGTCCATTTTTAACCACTTGCTTACAGGGCACTTAAACCCCCCTCCTGCCCAGGCCAATTTTCAGCTTTCAGCACTGACGCACTTTGAATGACAATTCCGCGGTCATGCAACACTGTATCCAAATGAAATTTTTATCATTTTTTTTCCCACAAATGGAGCTTTCTTTTGGTGGTATTTAATCACAGCTGGGATTTTTATTTTTTGCTAAACAAACAAAAAAAGATGGAAAATTTTGAAAAAAAAAATCATGTTTCATAGTTTGTTATAAAATTTTGCAAACAGGTTATTTTTCTCCTTCGTTGATATGCGCTGATGAGGCGGCACTGGTGGGCACTGATAGGCTGTACTGGTGGGCACTAACAGGCACGTGGTAAGGGGTCGGGATCGACCCCTTACTTTAATCTGTGATTTAGCGAGTCTCATAGACTCGCTGATCTCAGAATGCACCCTGCAGGGGGCGCGCAGGCCACTCGGGCACGGGAGGACGTCAATAGATGTACTCCCGGCAAAGCAGGTCCGCGCTGTAGCCGTCATTGGGCTATAGCGCAGATCTGAATAAGTTAATAAATATCACTACTTACTGCTATATGTATCATATAGATCTAAATATGTGATCTCTTACCTCGTAATTAAATTTTGTATTGGTTTATATTGGCCAAAACCTTTTTAAAGGATTAAAGTACTTTTAAAAAGAACCCCCCCCCAGCAAAAAGTCCTTGTAAGCAGACGGGTATTACATTCATTGCTATGGAGGTGGCTCAAGTGGATACACAATGCATATGGGCAATGAGTACCAAGTGAGGTTACTTCATTTATATTCTTTTGCTTTTGCTTGGGCATGGGGGGATTCATTAGGGGGCCATTCATTTAAAATTACTGTTACAGCTAAAATGTAAAATCTGAAGCCAAAAAACTAGTAGCTACCTTATTTACCTGTAATGAAGTATGTCCCACAATGTAAAGGCTGTTGGATTCTGTAGAAATATTCATTGCAGGACTGTCCTGTCCTCTTCCTGTTTTGGGTCTCCAAGCTCAGCTACACCAACGATGATCCAACAGGGACACGTCCCCTCCTTCCTCCTCTTCCATTGAGAATCGTTCTTTCATTATTTACGTGGCCTGTAACATAATTTCTGAATGGGAGAGAGAACCCTGGGATTGATCAGACTCTCCTCCATTGGCAGATCATGTTACAGGCCGTGTAATCGATGAAAGATCTTTTCTCAGCGGAGAAGGGAAGGAGGGTGTGTGTTCCCATCAGATCATCTTTGGTACATAAAGTAACTAAAGCTGTAGTTTTTTTTAACTAAACTTCAGCTTTAATCCCCAACTCCTGACAAGAAAGTTTTTTTTTTTTTTTTTTAGTTTTTTATTTAGTTTTGAACAGATTGGTGGAGGGTTACAGCCCACTGTCCAAGTAAGTGTAGCACACCATACCCCACCGGGTATCAGGAGGGCAGGAAAAAGGGGGAAATCACCCCAAGGGGGCCAGAGAAGTTTTGGTTTGAGCCTCTATAGACAAGACTGCCTTTGTGTTCCTGAGAGAGAAAGAGAGGAAGGGAAATCTGCTGAAGGGGTACAGATATTGTAATATCAACCAGACAGATCTGCTCTTCAAAAAAAGTATTTTTAGTTTTTTCATGTGCTTCTGTTTGCAGAATTTCCCCTCTCCTCCTGTCCTGGTAACAAAGGGACAGGCAGTCGGGGGGGGGTAGGGGGGGTGCCCCCAAAGAAAACACAGACAGAAGTAAAACCCCCACAGACGTTTTTACTGTTCCCCACCAAAACAAAAAAGGTTTCAATATTAAAGCTGTGCCCCAACTGACAATGCTTAGTTTATGCCTTGCTACATACTATTCCCTGATTTATCAGATGGACTTCAAGCCTAAGTGCAGCCAAAATAAATAAATAATAATAAAAAAGAAAAATTAGCAAGAAAAAATTACTGTCAGTCAGTAGGATGTGTCCCTTGTGCTGATTGTGTTAGGTGAAAACCTCCTCTGCCTGTGCTACTCCCTCTCACCCCCCCCCCCCCCCCCAAATCTTCTGGTATGGCACGGGCTGTCCCAGGCTTTTATCAAGACAGCCCAACTAGGCCCACCCTTTCCCTCCAGATCCTCCATTCAGAGAAGCCATACTACAGCTTATATGAATGAAATGTGGTCTATGAATTGTAGGGGCGGAACTCCATAGACTTACGTTATGGTAAAACTGTTAATGGATTACTGTTGGAAGAAGGTGAATACTTCTTGCTCTTGTTCTCAGGCCTCATGCATACAGGATGTTTTTTTTTGTATCTCTCTGGAAGCAAACAGCGTTTTTGTAGAAAAAACACCTGATGTTTTTAAAAGTGTTACAGTA
Organism: Lithobates clamitans; assembly: GCA_037952925.1. Lineage (NCBI taxonomy): Eukaryota > Metazoa > Chordata > Amphibia > Anura > Ranidae > Lithobates > Lithobates clamitans. The sequence continues at coordinate 3,812,299 of JBBGZY010000044.1, forward strand.
GAAGTTTTTAGGCACATTTATAGGCACCAAGCACTTGAGCGTTAATTCATTTCATTGGCCAGAATAAATAATTTGTTCTGGCCATTGAAAGGAATTAACACTCAAGCTTTAAACGCACCAAGCGTTAATACAGATTTAGGTGCGTTTAGATGCATTTACATACGTCAAATGTTTTTCTGCCCAAACTCTGTTGCTCCTGGACACACTGGCAGAGGGTTTTTCTCCTGCCTCTAGACTCTCCTGCCACTAAACGCTGTGTGCATGGACACATAGGCTAACATGCAGGGGAGTTTAGAGGCAGGAAAGACAAAAACTCTTTGTAGTTTACTTTAGATATGTCAAACCAGACTGGGTTCATATGGAGAGGATGGCAACTCCTGGTTATACGTTGGACTACCTTTTGTGAAGCTCTCCCAAGTACAGACCTCCCATCCTGGCACCCACTCTATCCCACTCGGTGGTGTTGTGGGATAAGCTCCACTCAAACACTGACTTTCTCCTTTTCCCCCATTAGCTCATCTGTTTATTAACCTGGATTTCCCTCCAGGGCAGGACATTAAGGTTTTTTAAATGGTGGTTAGATAAGGGGCTATACAGGATTGGGCAGTTCATTACACACAGGAGACCTTTTACGTTCCATTATTGCATAGAGGTCCTTGAGATGCCTCCATCGGAGCGTTTTTGTTTTTTTCAATTTCTCGTTTTTTACATTCCCTCTGGCCGGCTAAGCCTGACCACTATCAGGTAACTCTGTATGAAAAGTGGTGCACACAAGATACAGATCAGCGTGGGGTATTTCCCTGGTCTATGAGCTGCTACTGGGTTCCCCCCCAGACTTTTTTTTTTTTTATAAATCTTTTTTTTTAATTTCTTAATAAACAAACAAACAGAACAAAACACAAGACATCATACACACTGAACCTAAAATATATTAATACGGTTTTAAAATCCAATATAACAACTAATCCAAAAAATTGTCAAAGCATAAATTAAAACAACCCCATTTATCCACTTAAATACCAAACCAAGCCAGAAAAGAATAAGGGGAAAATAAAATAAACATAATTCCTTCTATCCCCAGTGACCCCAAGCATTCCTTATATGGAAACACCCATATTATAATTAATGGCCTCCATGGGCATTAGATGCTGTATACGATTTGTCCAGCCACTTTGCCCACACTTTATCGTACTTACTAAAACAACCCCTATTCATGTATCTCTATACAATGGGAGATTATTATTTATTAAATTTTTCCAGTATAGGAGCGTAGGAGGACAAGGTTTCTTCCAATGCAACGCAATAGCTTTTCTTGCATAAAATAATGTTATATCAGCAAACACTCGCTCAGACACTATAGGAAGAATAGCTTCTACCAGACCCAGTAAGCAAACAGACATTGAAACTGGTAAAGGAGCAGAAGTGATAGAGTTCAATAGATCCACCACTTCCACCCAAAAAATAGCTATATGTGGGCAAGTCCAGAAAATGTGTGTAAAATCCCCCTGAATTGCTCCACATAGCCAACACTCTGAGAAGCACACAGGGTTTATCTTTTGAAGTCTGTGTGGTGAAATATATGCTCTATGTATCAATTTATACTGGATCATGTGGTCTCTCAAAGATACCAAAGATCGCAAAGGGAAATCCCACACGCCCCTCCAATCCTCCATATCCAAATCTGGTATATCTCGCACCTAGCTCTAAGAACCTCTAATGGCAAGATAAAAATGTATGTAAGATGAGAATACAATCTTGAGGTGGGCTTATCCAGACACTCAGATCTAAGCACTGATTCTAAAGTGGATTGTCTAATCAATAAACTATCCTGTGGAAACTGTGCAAGAAAAGTATGAAGAAACTGGAAATATCTAAATAGATGGGAACTTGGAACGTTAAAAGTCGAAGTAAGTGTAGAGAAAGTAGGTCATTTACGATCATCAGTTATCACTTGAGAAAGTAATTTAATATTAATCCATGTAATAGGCTCTGGTGCTTTAAAGAATTGAGGAAGAGTAGGATTAAACCATAGAGAGGGGCACTTGGAGAAAACTGGTATGGTGTCCTGCGGCCCCTAAATAAAAGAGCCTTGAAAGCATCTATAGAATCTACTACTGCCACTTCTAGCTGAGTAGAGGAGTTATATATATATCAGGGTTCAGTCAACATGCGGCCGTAACCAACTGAGTGGCTAAAAAGTATTTGTATATATCCGAAAAGGCTAGTCCTCCCTGTTCACAAGGGTGCATCAGGGTGGTTCATATGTACCTGGAGTTCTGCGATCCCCATAAAAAAAATGAAAAAAGTTGGTTTAATCTTGTAAAAAAGGACATAGGAAGCCACTGGGGAGAGTGTCTAAATAGATACATAAATTTTGGTATAATGTTCATTTTTAAAAGATTAATACGTCCCAATAAAGACAATGGTGGAGACTTCCATACTTTCAATTTTGACCCAATATCTCCCAGAATCGGAGTCAAATTCAGGGAAATAAATTCAGAAGCTTGGCGGGAAATTACAAATATTAAGTATTTGAAATTCTCCACCCACTATAATGGAACATCATTCAAAGCCATACTACGGGTCTCCGTATCTATTTGGAACAGCAAGGACTCAATCCAATTTACCTTCAGCCCTGTGACTGTTGAAAAAGAGTCCAATATCTTTAAAGCCCCTTGGAGAGAGGGTCCAGCATCATTCAAAAATAATAAGAGGTCATCTGCGTAAAAGCCTACCCTCTCCTCTAACCAACCAATCTGCAATCTCTTAATATTGGGGGAGGTGCGTAAAGCCTCCGCCACAGGCTCCATAGCAATAGCAAAAAAGGGTCGGAGAGAGGGGGCAGCCCTGCCGAGTTCCCCTAAACAACGAAAAAGTGGTTGACAATCCTCCCCCCATCTTCACTGCAGCTGTGGGATTGCAACCATTTTATGAATACCATTGTAAAGTCCATTCTGCAGAGTACCTCCCACAAATAGGGCCACTCCAAAGTATCAAAAGCCTCCTCTATATCTAGGGAGGCAATGACCCTAGATCTTGTATTAAGATGCGAGGCATGAATATTGGTATATAATCTCCTCAAATTCACATTGGTAGCCCTACCAGACATGAACCCCATCTGATCTGAATCAATATTAGACAACAAAGGTTGTAATCGTCTGGAGATGAGCTTTGTCAAAATCTTAAAGTCTACATTCAAAAGAACAATAGGCCTGTATGAAGCACAAGACGCCAATTCTGTTGGCTGGAAATCAGAAGACAACTGAGATGTGTACAATGTCTGATAAAATTCCCGAAAAGTCTCCAGAATTTTACATAGTTACATACTTACATAGTGGGTGAGGTTGAAAAAAGACATAAGTCCATCAATTTCAACCTATGTGTGTGATTTTATGTCAGTATTACATTGTATATCCCTGTATGTTGCAGTCGTTCAGGTGCTTATCTAATAGTTTCTTGAAACTATCAATGCACCCTGCTGTGACCACCGCCTGTGGAAGGGAATTCCACATCCTTTCCGCTCTTACAGTAAAGAACCCGCTACATAGTTTAAGGTTAAACCTCTTTTCTTCTAATTTTAATGAGTGACCACGAGTCTTGTTAAACTCCCTTCTGCAAAAATTTTTATCCCTATTGTGGGGTCACCAGTATGGTATTTGTATATTTAAATCATATCCCCTCTCAAGCATCTCTTCTCCAGAGAGAATAAATTCAGTGCTCGCAACCTTTCCTCATAACTAATATCCTCCAGACCCTTTATTAGCTTTGTTGTCCTTCTTTGTACTCGCTCCATTTCCAGTACATCCTTCCTGAGGACTGGTGCCCAGAACTGGACAGCATACTCTAGGTGAGGGCGGACCAGAGTCTTGTGGAGCGGGAGAATTATCGCTTTATCTCTGGAATTAATCCCCTTTTTAATGCATGCCAATATTCTGTTTGCTTTGTTAGCAGCAGCTTGGCATTGCATGCCATTGCTGAGCCTACCCTCTACTAGGACCCCCAGGTCCTTTTCTATCCTAGATTCCCCCAGAGGTTTTCCCCCAGTGTATAGATTGCATTCATATTTTTGCCACCCAAATGCATTATTTTACATTTTTTTACATTGAACCTCATTTGCCATGTAGTTGCCCACCCCTTTAATTTGTTCAGATCTTTTTGCAAGGTTTCCACATCCTGCGGAGAAGTTATTGCCCTGCTTAGCTTAGTATTATCCGCAAATACAGAGATTGAACTGTTACCCCATCCTCCAGGTTGTTTTTGAACAAATTAAATAGGATTTGGCCCAGCAGAGAAGCCTAGGGGGACCCCACTACCCACCCACCCCTGACCATTCCGAGTACTCCCCATTTATCACCACCCTCTGAACTCGCCCTTGTAGCCAGTTTTCAATTCATGTACTCACCCTATGGTCCATGCCAACGGACCTTATTTTGTACAGTAAACATTTATGGGGAACTGTGTCAAATGCTTTTGCAAAATCCAGATACACCACGTCTACGGGCCTTCCTTTATCTAGATGGCAACTCTCCTCCTCATAGAAGGTTAATAGATTGTTTTGGTAAGAACGATTCTCCATGAATCCATGCTGATTACTGCTAATGATACCGTTCTCATTACTAAAATCTTGTATATAGTCCCTTATCATCCCCTCCAAGAGTTTACATACTATTGATGTTAGGCTAACTGTTCTGTAATTCCCAGGGATGTATTTTGGGCCCTTTTTAAATATTGGTGCTACATTGGCTTTTCTCCAATTAGCTGGTACCATTCCAGTCAGTAGACTGTCAGTAAAAATTAGGAACAATGGTCTGGCAATTACTTGACTGAGTTCCCTAAGTACCCTTGGGTGCAAACGGGCGGATCAAGAGTCTAGTCTCGGGAGGGGCACTGCCAGAAAATAAGGTGTACCTGTACGCCATTTTGTGCAATAGCCAGCAAATGCACGCGTGCTGATTGGCCAGAGGGGGAGCCAATCAGCGAGTCCGGCGAATATAAGTGATATCCGCCGGCCACCTGCAATCGCTCAGCACAGAGATAGAACAGGGGTCTGCTGCTGTAAACAAGGCAGACCGCCGTTCTGTCAGAGATGAACAGAGTGATCTTGTGTTCCTGCTAACCAGGAACACGGATCATTCTGTTCATCTAGTGAGTCCATCTCTACACAGTTAGCAAGCACCCCCTAGGGACACAGTTAACCCTTTGATCACCCCTGATGTTAACCCTTCCCAACCATTAGTACAGTGACAGTGCATATTTTTAGCATTGATCACTGTATTAGTGTCACTGGTCCCCAAAAAGTGTCAAAAGTGTCAGATAGGTGTCCGATCTGTCCGCCACAATGTTTTAGTCCCACTAAAAAAAAAAAAAAAAAAACACTGATTGCCGCCACCATTACTAGAAAAAGTAAATAAAAATGCCGTAAATCTATCCCCTATTTTGTAGATGCGATAACTTTTGTGCAAACCAATCAATATACATTTATTGGGATTTTTTACCAAACATATGTAGCAGAATACATATTGGCTTAAATTGAGGAAGACTTTTTTTTATAGAAAAAATGTAAAAATATTGTTTTCTCTTCAAAATTGTCAGTTTGCTTATATCACAAAAAATAAAATATCACCAAAAGAAAGTGCTATTAGTGGAAAAAAAAGGACATCAATTTTACTTGGGTACAGTGTTGCAGGACCACGCAATTGTCAGTCAGTTACAGTAACGCAATGCAGTATCGCAAAAAATGGCCTGTTCATGAAGGGTGGCGTAAAACTTTCCGGAGCTGAAGGGGTTTAGATTGAACAAGACTAAAAGGGCAGCATTTGCTTTCCATAAATAATGGCAGTTTTACACATTAATTAATTCTTTTACTCACTTTTATAAATTATTTTGGTGCTCTGGTGGGGGGAGGGGCTTCCATGCAGGAGCAATGGAGATGAGAAGGATCCGTTAGCAGGTGCAGCCGGCAGCATCAGATGACAGTGACACACAGTCACTGCTTCTTCCTGTGTTCACGCCGTGCTGTGGAGAAGATAGAGGGAGGAGGTGGGTGGAGCCAACACTCAGGGGCGGAGAACGAAGGCTCCGCGATGAATGCTGGGGTTCTCCTCCTCCTCAGCAGCGGCTCCAGCCTCCGACATGACTGACCTTACTGGTTGCTACACGCCAGGCGGCTCAGGCATTAGCAACCAGTGCAGGGAACACTAGCCAGCAGCTCCACCCACCTCCTCCCTCCATCTTCCCCAGGTCAAGCGCGGCGTAATGACCACAGCACGGAGTCTCTCTCAGGGAATGCCCCGTTGCCCCCCCTGGATCCGCGACTGGGTGCAAACCACCTGGTCTCGGTGATTTATTAATGTTAAGTTTCCCAAGTCTAATTTTAATTCTGTCCTCTGTTACCATGGAGGTGCTTCCTGTGATGTGTCATGAGGATAAACACTGTAGTTTTGGTTACTGAAGCCCCCCGATTCCCTCGTGAAGACTGAGAAGAATAAATTCAATACCTTTGCCATCTCCCCATCCTTTGTAACCAGATGTCCTTCCTCATTCTTTATGGAGCCAATATGGTCTGTCCTCCCTTTTTTACTGTTTACATACTTAAATAATTCCTTAGGATTATTTTTGCTCTCCTCCGCTATGTGTCTTTCATGTTCTATCTTAGCCGTCCTTATTGCACCCTTACATTTCTTGTTGAATTCTTTATAAAGTCTGAATGCTGATGATGATCCCTCAACCTTGTATTTTTTTGAAGGCCTTCTCCTTTGCTTTTATATGGAGTTTTACATTGGAGTTAAGCCATCCAGGACTTTTGTTCGCTCTTTTAAATTTATTACCCAATGGGATGCATTGGCTAATGCCCTTATTTAATATGCTCTTAACCGCTCGCCGCCTGCCGGCCGTCATGTGACGGCCAGGTGATGCAGCTCTTGTTCTGACGCCCGCCCATTTAAACAGGGCATGTGCACGATCGTGTGCGCGCAGCCCTGTACCTTCGGTGGAGGCGTGTCACGGAGACACCGCTCGCCACCGAGGGGGGTTAACAGCCATTGGGCATGGCTGCTTACCACGTGATAGGCCGTGATGAAGTCACGGGCGATCATAGATGGTACCGCCCCGCTTTGCATGGCGCATGCGTGCGATCGTGAGCACGCTGCGCGTGCACGTTGGTGGTGGCGTGTTTCCGGGAACACTGCTAGTCACCGACGCTGATAAACAGCCATTGGCCAGCGGCTGTTTACCACGTGATCGGCTGTGATCCTTTCACAGCCGATCACTAAATGTAAACATAGAGCGGTAACAGGATGTTACCGGGTTCTCCTCCTCACACACCGATCGTGTGTGAGAAGGAGATTGCGGTAACATCTTGTTACCACTTACAGTGTACACCAACACACACTGATTGCCCCCCCCCCAATAAAGAGGACCTGTCACCACCCATCAAAGTACCTGTCACCACCCATCAAAGTACCTGTCACTGTCGATCTGAGTACCTGTCACACAGTCCATCTGAGTACCTGAGTACCTGTCACAGTTCATCTGAGTACCCGAGTACCTGTCACAGTTAATCTGAGTACCCGAGTACCTGTCACAGTCCATTTGAGTGCCTGAGTACCTGTCACAGTCCATATGAGTACCAGAGTACCTGTCACAGTCCATCTGAGTACCTGTCACAGTTCATCTGTGTATCCGAGTACCTGTCACAGTCCATCTGAGTACCTAAGTACCTGTCACAGTTCATCTGAGTACCTGAGTACCTGTCACAGTTCATCTGAGTACCCGAGTACTCGTCATAGTCCATCTGAGTACCTGAGTACCTGTCACCGCTCTTAAGAGTACCCAAATACCAGTCACCAGCCCATCAGAGTCCCTGATTACCTATCCGTAGCCCATCAGAGTACCCGAGAACCTGGCACCAGGCCATCAGAGTACCCGAGTACCTGTCACCAGGCCATCAGAGTACCTGAGTACCTGTCACCAGCCCATCAAGTTACCAGAGTACCTATCTGCAGCCCATCAGAGTACCCGAGTACCTATCTGCAGCCCATGTCTCATTGAATATACGTTGTGGTGTTTGCTTTCTAAAATGGGGTCATTTTGTGGGTAATTCCACTGTCCTGGTGCTCAAGGACCTTCAAAGGTGTGATAGGTAGAAATGAAATGAGATGAGTAATTTATATTTATGCTCCTAGAACGCCTGAAGGTACTACTTCAATGTTGGGCCTCTGTATGTGGCCAGGCTGTGTAAAAGTCTCACACATACGGTATTGCCATACTCAGGAAGAGTAGCAGAATGTATTTTGGGGTGTAATTTTTGCTATATACATACTATGTGTTAGAAATATCTTTAAATCTAAATTGACAACTTTGTGTAAAAAAAAAATGTGTTTTAATTTTTTTTAAACATTTTCCAAAAACTTCTGAAAAACAAATGAACCGTTCAAAAGACTCATTATGCCTCATAGATTATATGCTGGGGTGTTTGCGTTCCAAAATGGGGTCATTTTGTAGGCAATTCCATTGTCCTGGTGCTCCAGGGCCTTCAAAAGCGTAATAGGTGGTTGAGAAATGAGATATGTCATTTATGCTCGTAGAACGCCTGAAGATGCTACTTTAATGTTGGGCCTTTGTATGTGGCCAGGCTGTGTAAAAGTCTCACACATGTGGTATAGCCATACTCGGGAAGAGTAGCAGTTTATTTTTTGGGGTGTAATTTGTTGTATGCATATGCTGTGTGTGAGAAATAACCTGATAATACAACAATTTTGTAAAAAAAAAAAAAATCTTCATTTTGCAAAGAATTGTGGGAAAAAATGACAACTTAAAAAAACTCACCATGCTACTTACTTAATACCTTGGAATGTCTACATTCTAAAAAGGGGTCATTTGGGGGGTATTTGTTCTTTCCTGACTTGTAAGTGTCTCAAGAAATGAGATACACCTGATGTACTGAAGGCCTGATCAGATGTGATCAACTTTCAGTGATTGGCACCATAGTTTGTAGACTCTATAACTTTCACAAAGACCAAATAATATACACTTATTTTGGTTATTTTTACCAAAGCTATGTAGCAGTATAAATTTTGGCCAAAATTTATGAAGAAAAATTAGTAATTTTAAAAGTTTTATGACAGAAACAAAGAAAAAGGCTTTTTTTACGGTCTTTTTTTATTTATAGCACAAAAAATAAAAAACCCACTAGTGATTAAATACCACCAAAAGAAAGCTCTATTTGTGTGGAAAAAAAGGATGCAAATTTCATATTAGTACAGAGTTGCATGACTGAGTAATTGTCATTCAAAGAGTGAGAGCGCTGAAAGCTGAAAATTGGTCTGGGCAGGAAGGGGGTGGTGTAAGTGCCCTGTATTGAGGTGGTTAAAGCAAACCCATCTCTCCTCCGTGTTCTTTCTTCCTAAGATTGTATCCCAATTTATGCCTTCCAGCAAGGTTCGTAGTTTAGGGAAGTTGGCTCTTTTGAAATTCAGTGTCTTTGTATTCCCCTTATGTTTCCTATTTGTGTGAATTATACTGAAGCCAATTGACCTGTGATCGCTGCCACCTAAATTGCCCCGTATTTCCACATCCGTGATCAGGTCTGTATTGGTGGTAATCAGTAGATCCAGTAACGCTTTATTTCTATTTGGTGCGTCTACCATTTGACCCATAAAATTGTCCTGCAAGACATTTAGGGACTGACGAGCCTTAGATGAAAGCGTGGTTCCCTCCACCCACGTCTATGTCTGATAGTTAAAATCCCCCATTATGATAACACTTCCCATCCTTGCTGCTAATCCAAATTGTGATAGGAGATCTGTCTCCCCTTCCTCCTTCAGTTTGGGGGGCTATAGCATACTCCCAGTATTATTTTACCCTTAGCTTCATCCCTTTGGAGCTCTACCCATAAGGATTCCACCTCCTCCCTAGGTCCCTTAGTGATGTCATCTCTCACATTCACGTGTACATTATTCTTGATATATAGGCATACCCCTCCCCCTTTTTTACCCTCTCTATCCTTGCAATAAAGGGTATACCCTTGAAAGTTTGCCAGCCAATCAAGAGAGCTGTTGAACCAGGTCTCTGAAATTCCCACAAAATTCAAATCCTCCTCGTACAACAGTATCTCTAGTTCACCCATCTTGTTCGCCAGGCTCCTGGCATTGGTGAACATGCCACATAGTTTAGACCAGTCGCATATTATCCTCTTTTTGGGTGTTCCGAGATTGCAACTAGGACTTGCTACTATACTTACCTTGGGTTTATGTGCTTTGGTCAACCTACCACTAATACCCCAAATCTACCCTCTGGAATATAATCGTGCTGACTATATCTACCTCTGGACCTGCCTCCCCCCCCCCATCGCCTAGTTTAAAAACCCCTCTAACTTTTTGGCCATCTTTGTTCCCAGCTGATCTGCACCCTCCTCATTTAGGTGCAGTCCGTCCCTTCTATAGTACTGGTTATCGACTGAGAAGTATTATTTTACCCTTAGCTTCATCCCTTTGGAGCTCTACCCATAAGGATTCCACCTCCTCCCTAGCTCCCTTAGTGATGTCATCTCTCACAATCACGTGTACATTATTTTTGATATATAGGCATACCCCTCCCCACAAAATTCAAATCCTCCTCGTACAACAGTATCTCTAGTTCACCCATCTTGTTCGCCAGGCTCCTGGCATTGGTGAACATGCCACATAGTTTAGACCAGTCGCATATTATCCTCTTTTTGGGTGTTCCGAGATTGCAACTAGGACTTGCTACTATACTTACCTTGGGTTTATGTGCTTTGGTCAACCTACCACTAATACCCCAAATCTACCCTCTGGAATATGTTCCTGACTATATCTACCTCTGGACCCACCTCCCCCCCCCCATCGCCTAGTTTAAAAACCCCTCTAACTTTTTGGCCATCTTTGTTCCCAGCTGATCTGCACCCTCCTCATTTAGGTGAAGTCTGTCCCTTCTATAGTACCAGTTATCGACTGAGAAGTCGGCCCAGTCCTCCAGGAACCCAAACCCCTCCTTACGACACCAGCTCTTCAGCCACTTGTTTACTTCCCTAATTTCCTTCTGCCTTTCTGGTGTGGCTCGATGTACCAGTAGTATTCCTGAGAATACTACCTTGGAGGTCCTTTTCCTCAATTTAGCTCCCAAGTCCCTAAAACCGTTCTTTAGGACTCTCCATCTTCCTCTGACATTGTCATTGGTGCCAACGTGCACCATGACAGCTGGGTCTTCCCCAGCTCCTCCCAGTAATCTATCCACCAGATCTGTGATGTGCCGAACCCGAGCGTCCGGTAGACAACATACTGTTCGGCGCTTCAGGTCTTTATTACAGATTGGCCTCTCTGTCAATATAAGAATTGAGTCCCCTACCACCAGAATCTGTCTTTCCTTTCCCTTCGCTTCACCCCCACTCTCACTGAGTGCAGTGCTGGTCCCTGACTGGTTTCACCAATGTCACTCAATGGAGCGTACTTATTGGGATGCTCCAGCCCTGGATTGGCCTTCCTGGCACTTCCCCCTCTACCCATCCTGACTGTCACCCATCTACTCTTTACTAGTGCGTGCACCTCTTTGTCTCCACCTGCCTCTGTGCTGGCCCTTGCCGGCAACTACCGTGTACGTTCCTGGCTCTCCTTTAGTATGGAGGGACTTCTTAGTGCTAACAGTTGCTTCCCCAGATTCAGAACCTGGGCTTCCAGGGAAACAATGCGCTTACATTTTGCACAGCAGTATTCACCCTCGATCAGATGATCAAGGAACGCATACATGCCGCAAGATGTCCAATGAGTAGCCTTCTCACACCCGTCGGGCATCGTACCTATTTTTAGATTGTGTACAGACCATATCTCCAGAAGCGGTACGTATTTCCGAAATCAGAATAATAGGTTGTTCATGTTTAGCCATCATAGCCAAAAAACGACCATTTCGATCTCCCTGCTCAAAGAACTTCTGTTTATATTTGTATAAATCCAACCTTGTGACCTCTGCCATATGCAAATGTGATGCCCGTTTGCCATGGAGTAAAGCATTAAAATTAGACTCTGCAGGATCCACAGCATATTGGCCTTTTTTTTTATCCACTATAAGTTTCAAGGCATCACTCCTTACTCGCTCAGCCTTATTAACCACTTTAATAGCGGATATATACTGTCCTCTTGTGTAAGCCTTAAAGGCATCCCAAAATATTGCTGAAGTAGACGACCCTGCATTATATTCCCAATACTCTGTTAAAAGGGACGGAATTTTATTAGCCATATCTGGATGTGAAATCTAGTGAGTTCTCAATCTCCACTGTGCTGCATCCCGAAAGTGATGCAAGCGAAGTGTAAGCATAAGCGGAGCATGGTCAGATAACCCACTCACCAAGTATTTAACATCTACCATCGTTTTTTTTTTTCAATTTTCTTTTTTTTCACCGCGCCGGTCCCGAGGAGCTGCGGGCAGGAGTTTTTAGGCGAGGCCGCGGCTTTGGCCTAGTCTGTGAGACCGGAGGCCACGGACTAGGCCGAATGCCGCGGCCTCGCCTAAAAACTTCTGCCTGCAGCTCCCCAGGACCGGCGCTGACATCGAGCTGGTCCCGAGGAGCTGCGGGCAGGAGTTCTTAGGCTAAGCCGTGGCTTCGTCCTAGTCCGCGAGGCCGGACGCTGCCGACTAGGCAGAAGCCGCGGCCTCGCCTAAAAACTCCTGCCCGCGGCTTCTCGGGACCGGCGCGGTGTCCACAAAAAAAAACTTGATTCAAATCGTGAATTGAGTTTTTTTTTTTGGAAGATTGCAGATTTTTTTTTTTTAAGAAAATCTCCCAGCCCTATTCTGTACCCAGGGCTTCTTAAGGACCAAAAGCTTTCTCCCCGTAAGATGAATTTCTTGAGTAGCAATATATGTGGAGAGTAACTTTCCAATTAGTACATAACAATGCTCATTTAAATCGGTTGTATACCTGCACATCTAAAAAAAAGAAAAAAAGAAAAGAAAAACCCTGTACGGCAAAGGCATAATGAGCTAGTATGCATACTAGCTCATTATAAAATACTTACCTTGGATCAAAGCCCGGTAGCCATACTAGCTCATTATAAAATACTTACCTTAGATCAAAGCCCCGTAGCCAGGTCCACGCCGAGAGAGCTGACATTTTGCCCTCTGTGTTTCTTCTGGGTTCGCAGTTCCGGCGCTGTGAGTGGCCGGTGCCACGATGACGTCACTTCCGTGCATTTTCCAGCACTGCCTTAGCCCTCATTTACACCTGAGACCTTGTAACACTAACGAGTCACATGACACCGAGGAAAATGGCTAATTAGACCCAATTTGGACATTTTCGCGTAGGGGTGTACTCACTTTTTTGACAGCGGTTTAGACATTAGTGGCTGTGCGTTCAGTTATTTTGAGGGGACAGCAAATTTACACTGTTATACAAGCTGTTCACTCACTACTTTACATGGTAGCAAAGTGTAATTTCTTCAGTGTTGTCACATGAAAAGGTATAATAAAATATTTACAAAAATGTGAGGGGTGTACTCACTTTTGTGAGATACTGTATATCTTGTTTAGCCCTAGCAATTGCCAGAACCCTGTCTCTATCTCGATAGTTCAATAATCGTAACAGAAAAGGCCTAGAGGGGGACCCAGGTTTAGATGGCTTTGGTGGGACCCTATGTGCCCGCTCCACCACAAAGGTGGGTGGCACACTGCCCAGGCCCAAAACTGTGAGAAGTAATTGCGCAGCAAATTCAGTAGGTTTAGTTCCCTCAGCCCTTTTCGGTAAACCCAAGATACGAATATTATTTAATCTAAGATGATTTTCAGTATCATTGGCTCGCTCCTGCAACCGTCTGACCTGTAGCTGTAGAGCCCGCAGTTCTCGCAGTAGAGTCTTTCAATGTGGAGACCCTATTTTCTATCTCAGAGACCCTGTCTTTAAATCCATCAAGGCCCTGGTGGATCTGAGAAACATCTGAAGCTATAAGATCCATTTGCCCCTTAAGAGTCTCTTTACACTCCATAATGGTTGCCAGAATGGCTGCAGCTGATGAAGAATCCTCCACAGAGGTAGCAAACACATCATTAGACAATTGAGAAATAGCCACCATTCCTGCTTTTGTTTTGTTATCTTTGCTTTCTTTGTTTTTTTCGTAGGAGAAATAACTGCTGCAGAGATTGAATCTAATACTGACTTATGTGATGTCACTAAACGAGTCTGAGGCTGAGACATCTATCTCCAGCCAAGAAAAAAAAAAGACCCTTTTTTATTCTCCCAGATAATATAGACAGTATTTGGAGCCCTATTACCGGTGCTTTAGGTGACAGTTTGAAAGTTGAACTTAACTGAGGTTGGCAAAAAGGACATAGGAGAAATCCGGACCCAAACACCTATCTGGCATATGTTTACCAGATAGGTGTAGCAAAATGGCAGCAGCGCATGCTCTAGGCCTAATCAAGGGCCACAGCACAACAAGTGTAGCCGCACACTTCTGTCTTCAACTGTAGGATATTTAGTTCAATACTATTCAAAACTGTTAATTTTCCAATAATTGTTCAATAGCTGGAATTCAATAGCTGGTATATTGTAGTACTTCAATAATAGTCCAGAATATTAATTATAATATTAATGTTATAGAGTTCATAGACATACCTCAGGGTGTAGCGGATAGCCACTACTCGCACCACTACTTACTCCAACGGGTCTGGAACTTCAACCAATTTGACCAATTGGCCACCTAAGAAGGGTATAGACACTCCACAGCAGTAAGTAACTGACAGTAACCAGCAACTGTGGTCTCTGTCCTGCAGCTCTATCCTGCAGCTCTATTGCAGCAAATGGGCAGGCTCCAAACAGCGCAGGGGCCAACCAGCCAGGGACCAGGAGCCTGGGGGCCAAGAACTGGAAACTAGAAGCCAGGAGCTGGAAGCCAAAAGCCAAGAGCTGGGAGCCAGGAGCCACATGGAGGACTGGGATACCAATTGTGGAGAGGAAAGGGACCCGGAGCTGTGGCACAGTTGTTTCCTGAAGTCTTATAAGGGTATTATGAATGTCGCCTTGACAGAGGCAAATTTGAAGGTGCTTACCCATTGGCACTTGTTGCCAACTTGGTTGGCCAAAATGTATCCCTCAGTATCACCTTTGTGTTTCCAAGGCTGTCAGGTGCCAGGAACAATGTGCCATATCTGGTGGGAGTGCCCTATAATCTGAGGCTTTTGGAACAGCATTTTCACATTGATTCGTAGAGTAACGGGACAATCGGTTCCCCAGACTCCAGGTATAGCACTCCTTAATACTCCTGTGGCTGGGTTACCCAAATACCTACAATGTTTGATATTCTTTATCTTGCTAGGCTAGGAAAAAAGTCACTTGGATCATGCTAAATGAGAATACTGTTAGCATCTTGCAGGACAATGTTGAAAAATTTGAACGGATCTGGGAGCCATGGGCCACATATCTCTCCGGTATGTTAACTTGTCATATCTCTTTAGTTTTAGGGACTATTTTACCCCCCTAGTCTCTGGTCTGGACCACTCTTCTCTGCTCTTTGCTTTTTCCTATACTGTTCTTTACCTTTTCTTTCACTTTTTTTCTATTGTACTTTTGTTATACTAGCACCCCACATGTTCAGCACTTTGATCTTGGGGTAGACTTCATTGGGTATGTACTCATATGCTAGATGTATCAGGTGAGGTACTGGCCCCTATATAGATTGCTGATACCTTTTATTGTTTTGAGATTGACATTTTGGGTATTAATATTTTGTGTATAACATGTTATCTTCACTTGTTCCACTGACGGCGGTTCTTTTGTATTGATGCGTGTTTTACGATTTGTAAAATTTTTAATAAATATTTTGAAAGTAAAGAAAAAAACGCCTGACGCCCCCTAGGAGCAGCTACAAAAAGTCCTGTGTGCATGAGTCCTCAATGGCCAAAAAAATATCACAGCAAAAAAAAACAAAACTGAAACTTAATAAATGAGTTTGTAATTTATCAGGTAGATCTAATGAAGAGTGTAGTTACTGTATATGTTATATAACTACACTATGTCTGTACATGCAGTTCTGAGCACACTATTTTTTTTTTTTTTGCTGTGATGTCAGAAGGAAAAATGACAAAATCTGCATATGCCACACAGTGTAATTCACCACAATAGACCTGTATTCATTACTGAAGTTGGCACTGTGCCCACATCTATTATAGATGATGCCTTAACAGGTAACAAGTACTTGGCCTTTTAACAATGTCACTGCTCTCTACAATGACATTCCATATTTAGAATACAGAGATAACACTATCACATACTTTGACATAAAATGTATAAATAACAGTGCTGCCGAAAAACATCTGTCATAGATAAAACAATGCTGTGCAATGTACAACTGACTGTAGCAACCAAAAAATACTTTTACTTTTATCATATATTTTGCCACTGCCAAGTAAACAGCAGTAGAAAACCAGATTTAGGTTATATTTAGTGCTTGACTATACAATAGCCAGTTGCATAAAATATGACATTGTCCATACATATTCAAACTGGAAGGCACACAGTAAATGTAAACTGTAACAATCTGGACAGTTGGAACACAAAAGTGTTACTTTATGTCATGTGAATTGCATGTCTAGGTGATTTTCTTTGTTGACGGTGGCAGATAACTTTGTATGGCAGAGTAGCTCTCTGTACAAGTGGTGCACCGAAATTTCGGCTGCTGAAAATTATCGGCCGAAAACGGTGTTTTTGTTATTCGGCCGAATGACAAAAACAGCCAATACCGAAAAGGGGGCGTGGTCCGTCTGGGTGCCGCCCATTGTGGGAGTGTCCCTCCCTCCTGCTCTCCTTGTGTTAGCAGGGGCACTAGTGTGGGCACACCCGCCCAGGGGCAGGCTGACCGTCGCCTGCTTCATCATAGGAACGCCAGCTTCCCTCCCTGCTCAGAAAAACCCTGTCCTCACCCTGCCCAATCTACCATCCCAGCGTCTGTGTCCAGCTGTGTCTCCTCCCCCGTGGTTGCCTAGCAACAGGATGCTGTAGGCGGTGAAGTGGTGGGTGAAGGTACTATGGCGTGACAGCGTCCAAGGAGGAGGGAAAAAAGAGCGTGGGCGGGAAGAAGGAGAAGGCGGCAGAGTAGAGGACCAGAGGGGAGCCCATCACCGAGGAGAACAAGGAGTTCCACAAACTCCAGATCTGGGACCTTGAGAGCTGCCTGGAGAGGTGATGGTGGAGGGGGCTACAGGTCTCAGCATGCCCTGACTGGAAGAGGAGCAACAAGTTTAAGGTAGCACTACAACTCCCAGCATGCCATGGCAGAGTAAAAGTAAATGTTTTCATGAAAGTGCATCAAACACCTGCATACCACCTCTTTGATGCGCTTTCATAAAACATACATACTGATCTAATGGTAGCACGTCTAAAAAAATGCATAGAAAATGTGACAGGGAAAAGAACGCACCACAGTTATGTGGTTCTGGCCAAAGTCATGTTTGTGCATTTTCATGCGCATTTGCGGCACATAAAAATGCAGCACTCTGCATTTTTTTAAACGCACATGAAAGTGCTGCAGTGGTATAATCAAAGCTGACTGGGATCCTTCTGACTCTGACCATCTCCTGTACCATGTCCCCAGTCTCTGACCATCTCCTGTACCATGTCCCCAGTCTCTGACCATCTCCTGTACCATGTCCCCAGTCTCTGACCATCTCCTGTACCATGTCCCCAGTCTCTGACCATCTCCTGTACCATGTCCCCAGTCTCTGACTGTCTCTAAACATCTCCTGTACCATGTCCCCCGTCTCTGACCATCTCCTGTATCATGTCCCCAGTCTCTGACTATCTCCTGTACCATGTCCCCAGTCTCTGACCATCTCCTGTACCACGTCCCCAGTCTCTGACCATCTCCTGTATCATTTCCCCAGTCTCTGACCATCTCCTGTACCATGTCCCCAGTCTCTGACCATCTCCTGTACCATGTCCCCAGTCTCTGACCATCTCCTGTACCATGTCCCCAGTCTCTGACCATCTCCTGTACCATGTCCCCAGTCTCTGACTGTCTCTAACCATCTCCTGTACCATGTCCCCAGTCTCTGACCATCTCCTGTATCATGTCCCCAGTCTCTGACCATCTCCTGTATCATTTCCCCAGTCTCTGACCATCTCCTGTACCATGTCCCCAGTCTCTGACCATCTCCTGTACCATGTCCCCAGTCTCTGACTATCTCCTGTACCATGTCCTCAGTCTCTGACCATCTCCTGTACCATGTCCCCAGTCTCTGACCATCTCCTGTACCATGTTCCCAGTCTCTGACCATCTCCTGTACCATGTCCCCAGTCTCTGACCATCTCCTGTACCATGTTCCCAGTCTCTGACCATCTCCTGTACCATTTCCCCAGTCTCTGACCATCTCCTGTACCATGTCCCCAGTCTCTGACCATCTCCTGTACCATGTCCACAGTCTCTGACCATCTCCTGTACCATGTTCCCAGTCTCTGACCATCTCCTGTACCATGTCCCCAGTCTCTGACCATCTCCTGTACCATGTTCCCAGTCTCTGACCATCTCCTGTATCATTTCCCCAGTCTCTGACCATCTCCTGTACCATGTCTCCAGTCTCTGACCATCTCCTGTACCATGTCCCCAGTCTCTGACCATCTCCTGTATCATTTCCCCAGTCTCTGACCATCTCCTATACCATGTTCCCAGTCTCTGATCATCTCCTGTACCATGTCCCCAGTCTTTGACCATCTCCTGTACCATGTCCCCAGTCTCTGACCATCTCCTGTACCCTGTCCCCAGTCTCTGACCATCTCCTGTACCATGTCCCTAGTCTCTGACCATCTCCTGTACCATGTCTGCAGTCTCTGATCATCTCCTGCATCATATCTGCTAGAGGTGCACGCCATGGAAATTTTGCTAATACTATTAGCAATGTGTTATATAAAAATGTATACAGTCTTTTTCGGTATCGGTTTCGGCCTAGTGTATTTTTCATTTTCGGTATAGAAAAAAACCCATTCTGTGCACCCCTACTCTGTACTGTACCTATTACCCCAAATGATTTCAGAACCACTAGCTTCATTGAGATGTTTTCACCTAAATTCTTGAGTCAAAAATTCTGATGTTTT
The DNA here is from genome assembly GCA_037952925.1 of Lithobates clamitans. NCBI lineage: Eukaryota > Metazoa > Chordata > Amphibia > Anura > Ranidae > Lithobates > Lithobates clamitans. Next base: position 3,831,389 of record JBBGZY010000044.1, read on the forward strand.
TCAAAGTGCAGTAAGAAGATATCCTGGGACTCCTATTATTGTATCCTATCTGATGAAAACCAAACTGCTGAATGCAGGAATGCAGGTGTTTAGGAGGGTACTGCCAAATCTATTGCCACACCAGTGAAAATGGACAGTCATTAAAGTGTAAATAAACCCAAAAATATAATATATTGCAGCTTACTAGTCCTGGTGTGGTGGCTTCATTTTTTTAATGTTATTCTGCTTTCATTTCACCTGGAGATCCTGCAAATAACACCTTTCCAGAACCCTAGTTGGCTACATCACTCCTCCACTGTATGTATGAACCCTAGGCAATCCGAGCAGAAGATCTCTCACCTGCCCCCTGCCCCCCCCCCCCATGCGGCTCGCTCATGCACAGTGGGCAGCCGGCTGTGAAGCGAAAAGCAGCATAGCCAGCTGCCCACAGTTGGGGTGCCAGCGCCGGGAACCCGAAGGCTAGTGAAGAACTACCAAGAGGAGAACACAAGGGTAATACGAATTGCCAAATTTATAATGCCTAATGATCTGTTAGGTGTTCTCAAACAACCAGACACAGCATACATAAAACAAAAAAATGTCACCCTAATCCTGAGAGTACAGCTCTCAGGTGGGGTGGAACAGCAGTCATAAAGAGGCAAACAAAGCTTTTTCTAAGGCTTAAAAAGTTAATCTAATTTTTAAAAATGTAAAAAAAAAGAGTAAAATCACATATCAAAATTAGACTATATAATTGAAGCGTAGTTTGTCAGACCACAATCCCATCACGAAGTGAAAAAAAAACAGTGTCACTGATTTTATGACCGGGCGTGATATACAATATGTGACAGATTACTCCAGCGTGTCCGGTCGCCGCACATATAGGCCCCAGGGCTCAACAATAACAACCCCCCCCCAAAGTGGGGGGAGATATAGGGCAAACTTTGATTACTAGTGAATTCAATATAGTGAAGAACTAGCCCGGGTGAGGACGGAGCTGGATCCCTGGACAGGTAAATGTCCTTTTATTAAAAGTTACAGGATTTTTTTTTCCAGACTGACAAACCACTTTAAAGCATACACAGTCTAGTCCCAGTTTCCTGAGAGTAGCAACGCAGATCTGGCCATCTCTGCTGCTTATTACTGACACCAGCATTGGCGTCAGTGACTGCGACGATAACCTCCAAGATTGGGGTCAGTGCTAGCAACATTAATGCCCAGCATTGGTGTCAGTTGATGCAATAATAATTTCTAGCACTGGCATCAGTGCTAGCAATAACCCCCAGCACTGGTGTCAGTGACCACAATAATACCCCCACTACTGGAGGCAATGGCTGCAATAATAACCCCAGCACTGGTGTCAGTGACCACAAAAATACCCCCAGCTCCCTGCAAAATCTCATCTCACTGTGGTGCAAGCAGGCACAGCCTATTATAGCGGCAACTCTGATTTCAAGAGCAATGCAGCATTGTTGCTACACCATCACAGGAAGCTGAAATGGGTGGCTTTCACTGGCAGTTTAAAAAGGTATATGGGGGACTTTGCAGAGGGATTAAGAGAAAACTGGAAGGCTTCGCCATGGAGGGAGGAGCCTGTTAATGGCGCCAAGTGAGGGAGCGTCGTAAGATCTCAGGTCTCCAACCCTCTGAGCCCCTGCCGAAGCCGATGTAATAGCGGCTGGGACTCAGCTAGCCTAGCCAACCAGTCTAGCCTGCCCGGTTTCCCTGTGGCTAAACATCGATCCTCCTCCCCCCCGGATGCCGGACTAATGTCGGAGGTTAAGCAGGAAGTTTTCCGGTGCATCAGAGGTAGAGAGAGGACTGGGTGACCGAAGCAGAGATCCGGAGTATCAGAGCCAGATCCCGGTGGCAGTATGAGTAGCTGGCTTGGATCTAGCCTCACCTTCCCCCACCGCCTCCGGGAAGCCCTCGGATAGGTTGCTGTGTCTGTGCGCTCGCAGCTGAGAGGTGAGGACGGAAGGCGGTGTGTGGGAGCGGTAATCGGATCGGAGCACCGCGGGGTCCCCTTCTCTCCCCTGCACTCGTCCACGGTTGCCTGGATACATAGCTGAGGGAGACGGCCCTGACACAGAGCGTGATCTGATACTGGGACCCAGCTGGGAGACCACCAAAGAATATAATTGAAGAAAGGAAAGAGAAGAGAAAGTCACGCTGGAAAGGGAAGAAAGGAGGACCCTAGCCCCCCCTAAAGATAAGTGAACTACAGCTTTGTAACTGATATAATGTGTGTTTTTACTAGAAGTAAAGATATGAGACAATGTGAGAGTCAGATGGGGTGAAAGGGAACTCGGATGCCCTTCCTTTACTGACTACACTAGTGAAAAAAAATATATATAAGAACATATCACTGTCCATCTTCAGATACTGTGAATGACATTTAACTATATACATAGAAGAAACAGAGAAACAGGAATACTACTGACCACAGGTACTTGAGTATTGTCTTGATTTTGAGGAAAAGGTTTAAGGACATGTTGGCCAACAAAGACATTAAAGCTTAAACAACAGTTGCCACATAATCCAAGCATTGTTTGAAAACCAGATAGAGACTTGACATATCTCATAATACTTTATATAAAATAAGTAAAGGAGATTGCTCTCTGTTCCCGGATAAGAAGGAAGAGAAAAAAGGGGAAGGGAGAATTGGAAGGGGAAATTGCCTTAAGGTTTAAACCCTGGTTACGCACCTTTTGCCCCTCTCCCCCTGTGTTTTTTTTTTCTTCCCTGTTGTGGGCCCCCCCATTCCTATGAGGGGTAAGAACGGGAGGGGCGGAGGGGTGGTGGCAAAGTCCCACTTCTGGCCCAATGCACAGATATGTAACCCAAGGAGGAGAGGAGGAGGGGGGAGCTGTGGCTGGAGATAGGCAACAAAATATTAAAGGAAGGCTGGAGGAAACTAAGGAAAAAAAGGATAAAAAAAGTCAGATAAAAACAACCACAGACAATAGAGTAATCCCAGAAAATAGAACAGAACAAGAAACTGAAGCTGAAACCCTCCCAAGAACAACAGGTGAACAGAAAACAGCCCAATTACCAACAATGACAGATATGGAAAGGATGTTCGCAGCGCTGGAAAATTCATTAAAATCAGAAATGACAAAACTCCATAAAGACATGGGACATATGCTTGTTAGGGTTGAGGAATTGGAAAAAAGAGCTGACACACACACAAGAAGAATGAAAGAGTTAAAAGGAGAAATCAAAACCTTAAAACAAGAACAATTGGAACAGGCGTACAGATTAGAAGACCAGGAGAATAAGGAGAAGAGGAAAAATCTAAGGATCCGTGGAATCCCTGAAGCGTCCCAAACAGAGAATATAATAGAAGTAATCGGGCAAGCTCTCAATCTATCAAACATAAATGAAGCAATAAATGAATCAAAGATTGAAAGGGCCTATAGAACAAGAAGGCCAACAGGCCTCTCAAATGAGACCCCAAGAGACATAGTAGTCCGCTTCTGTAGCCTGGAAGGAAAGAACCAAGTATGGAAGAGTTTAAGGGAGAATCCATCAACCCCCCTAGAAGGAAAAGAAATTCGGGTTTTTCAAGACTTATCCCAAGACACTCTGAGAAGAAGGAGGACACTTAAACCGTTATTAAAAACACTGCAAGAAAATGGTCTTCAATATAACTAGGGTTTCCCAGCATGTTTAATGGTAAAAAGGAACGGAAGGACTACAAAATTGAGGTTTCTAGAAGAAATCCCAGACTTCTGTAAGATGCTGGAAATCCCACTACCAAAATACTTGGTTGAAACAACTAAAAAATCAGACAGGCAAATGGGAGAAGATACGCAGTGGCAATTAGTTTACAGGAAATAGTTTAAAAGGGATAGAGGGGAGAGGGGGAGAGATAAGGGGAAAGGTTAAAAACAACAGAATAAAGAAAAGAAATGGCAGGTGGGCACGTGGGGGGGGGGACCTGGAGGAAAAGGCGCCCTTTACAGATACCATCCTAGCCTGCAAGGTGGGGGTGGGTCAAGGGACCAAACAGATTTCCACCTCAGGAATAGGAGTAGAGATAAAGAAATCCCTTTAATTAGAGGTAGGGTTCGGGGTTTTGGGGGGGGGAACGGGGGGGACTGGGATAGCGGGGGCGTACGGGTGGAGCAAATGGGGGGAAAGAAACTGGGAAGAGGGGGGGAAACGGGGAAGGGAAAAATAGGGGGGAATGTAAAACTGTCTCACCAAGTGGATGTAGCTGCCCGATCCCGTCGATTGGACAGTGGGGGTTGCCCGGGTGTTGGTCCTCCGGAGGGGGCCCCTCCCCCCGTGCCCCCTTTTTGGGGCACGGGGGGGAGACCCCCCTCTGGGGGGAAGAGATTGAAAACAAGAACCGTAAATGGAAGAAATAAAGTCAAAATTGTGACATTCAACGCCCGAGGGATGAACTCACCGCAGAAAAGGCGTTTAATCTTGTGGGAAATCGAACAACTCAAGGCTGACATAATTTTCCTACAGGAGACGCACATAACACAGGACTCAAGAGTTAAAATATACTCAAAAAAAAATCCCAACCTAGTACTACGGGGATTCACCATGCAGAGGTTCAAAAGGCGTCGCAATTGGGTTCGGAAAAAACAGTGGATTTATCATCTAAAAAACAAAAGCAGACCCAGAAGGAAGGTTTCTTTTCCTTATAGGGACAACACAGGATAAAAAGTACACGTTAGCTAACATCTACTGCCCTAATAAAAACCCAAAAAAATTCTTAACAGAAAAATTGAGTTAAGCGACTTCAAACAGGGTAAACTAATAGTAGCAGGCGACTTTAACTTCACTATGGATCACAATTTAGATTCTACTTCTACTGTTCCGGACAGAGAAAGAAAACAACTAAAGATGGTCAAAAAAAAACTACATGAACTGCAATTAGTCGACGTATGGCGAACACAACATCCAGGGATAAAGGACTATACATATTTTTCAACGGTACATAGAATCCATACGAGATTGGACTACATTTTGCTGGAACATAGATCACTGGAGGAAGTATGTGAATAAGAAATAGAATCATCAGTACTCTCAGACCATTCCCCAGTCTCTACACAGATAAACCTTTTTGGAGAATCCTTAGGAAGAGGAACATGGCGTATCAATGAAGAAGTATTGGAAGACAAAGACATAGTAAAAACTATAAAAGATGAGATCGAGAAATATTTTCGGGAAAATGATACCCCCGAAATATCAAGAGCAACCCTGTGGGAGGCACACAAGTCTGTTATTAGGGGAAAATAATATCCATAGGAGCAAGAAATAAGAAAGAAAAGAGAAAAAATATGCTGGATCTCCAAAATGAAATCCATAAATTGGAGCAAAGACATAAAAAATAAGTTAAAAAGGAAATATATCGGTCCCTAATCCTTAAAGAGAACAACTAAAAGATCTGATGGAAAAAGAAGATAGAAAGGAAATCAATAGGGTTGTGAATGAAAGATTTAGGATAGGAAATAAAGCAGGAAAACACCTTGCGTACATCCTAAAAGAAAAAAAAGACCCTAAATTATATAGAGAAGATAAAAAATGAGAACGGAGAAATAAAAAATAAAACCACGGAAATAGCGCAAGCCTTTGCACAATATTATAGCTCTCTCTATGCAATAAAGAAACAAGAAACAAGCCATCAAGCAGAAAGAAGAAGAAGATCCAAATTTATCTACAAAAAGCTAACCTACCAAAAATTAATCCCGACCTTTTAATGGATTTAGAAAGGGAGATAACACAAGAAGAGATTAAGACTGTGCTAAAAGAAACCTCTGCTGGAAAAAGCCCCGGGCTAGACGGATTCACGATTAAATATTATAAAAAAAACAAGACCAATTGGTTCCAAGGCTGTGCGAATATTTAAACAAAATAGGAAAAGAAGAAGATATCAGAAAAGAGTCACTCCTAGCACATATTACCATAATACCCAAATAAGGAAAAGACAGGGTAAACTGCTCAAGCTATCGGCCGATTGCTTTATTGAACATAGACACGAAGCTATATGCCAAAATATTAGCTACGAGAATAAAAAGGTTGATGCCACTCTGGATAAACCCGGATCAGACGGGGTTCGTCCCGGGCAGAGAAGGCAGGGACAATAGCATAAAAACAATTCTAATGTTAAAAAAAAAGAATGCCAATGGCTCCCCAGATCTACTCCTGTCAATAGATGCAGAAAAAGCATTTGACAGGGTAGACTGGGGATTCATGATAACTACGTTACAGCATCTTGGATTCGGGCCTAAAATTATGAAATGGATAACTAACCTTTACAATAGGCCTATGGCAAAAGTCAAGCTAAATGGTAAGATGTCGCCCGAATTTGAAATGTTCAACGGAACGTGGCAGGGATGCCCACTCTCGCCTCTCCTGTACATGTTCTCGTTGGAACCTTTCCTCCTTTCCTGGCAACTCTACGAAACAACCCTGGGATAGAGGGGGCGAGGATAAAGGATAAAGAACATAAAATTTCTGCCTATGCCGACGATGTCCTAGTCTATGTGACTAACCCCAGAGAAACTCTGCTAAACATCTTATCGGAAGTGGAGAGATACAGCGAACTTTCAAATTTCAAAATAAACCCTATAAAGACGGAAATACTAAATCTTGGAGTGAATAAAAAAGATATAGCGGAGCTACAAAGAGAATTCCCATTTACGTGGGTAAAAGAAGAGTTATCCTACCTGGGGATTAAATTAACACCAACACTCGGGAAAATATATCTCGCAAACTTCATCCCATTACTGAATGAAATTAGAGCAGAAGTCAAAAGGATAAGTATACTACCAATATCATGGATTAGACGAGTCAACACGCTTAAAATGGTAATCTTACCAAAAATTTTATATAAATTCCAAATGGTACCAATAGGAATCCCTCTGAGCTTTTTTAGGACTTTACAGAAAATATTGACAACATTTATTGGCAAGGTAAGAAACCAAGATTAAAATTTGCACTAATGTCTAGGAGAAGACAACACGGAGGTTTAGCAGCACCCGACATATTTAGGTATTATAAAGCAGTTATTCTTGCACGTATGATAGAATGGACGAAAGAGAACAAAGAAAAAAAATGGATTGAGATAGAGAACACTTTAAGTAAAACCACGCTTCACAAAAATATATGGATTACAAAAAAATACAGAACAATTGATTCCAACGCACATGAACTGACAACAAACGTATTAAGAGTTTGGGATGCACTTTATCGAAAACAAAAATGGTTATACAACTCTCCACTAATTGCCCTCACGGGAACAAAATATTTCACATCGGGTGAGAACATATTTAGAAGATTAAGAATAAAGAACCCACAAATCAAAGATGTCACAAGGAAAGGGAAGCTGGAATCGGCACAAGAATCGCAGAGTAAATTTGGGGGGAAATTGCATGAATGGGAATATTTACAATTAAAGCACTTAGTTATTTCATCACCTTATCCGTTCAGAGACAAAAAAGATTTAAATAAATTAGAAAAGCTCTGTATGTCACCAATGATAACGAAGGGAGGGATTTCGAAGGTCTATGAATTCCTTTTGGACATAGAGGGTCAGAAGAGGCCCTCCTTCATAGAAAAATGGGAAAAAGAATTGGAAAAAAATTTTGAAGATCAACAAATTGAGAAAATGATTGCAGGTGGATACAATCAAGCCTGGGACGTAAACACCATCGAGGTGAACTACAAATTCCTGGTCAGGTGGTATATGACCCCTGAAAGACTCCATAGAATGGATCAAGAAAAATCACCTTTATGTTGGAGAAATTGCGGAAATAAAGCCACAATGATACACATCTGGTGGGATTACCCAAAAATAAGAGTATTTTGGCAGGAAGAAATCGCATGTGTTAAGGAGATCACAGGAGAGAAGTTAGAAAATAATAGACTGATCTGTTTATTCCACGATGCTAAAATCCCCAAAAAGCAATACATGAGAAAAGTTACATCAAAATTATTAAATGCCGCTAAGGGACTGCTACCAAAAAACTGGCTAAAGAGTAAAAGCCCAGATCTGGGAGAATGGTTTAAGCAGGTGGAACACTACCACAAAATGGAAATACTCTGTTGTAGAAACGAAGAACAAATAGATAAATGCATCTCTATATGGAAGGGGTGGGAGAGATACAAGACCTCGGACAGCTATTGGGAGAAGTTGTTGACCAGCAACGGATCCTAAGAAACATCTGGGATGGTTAAGAAGAGTTATTCATTGGTGAGACTGGAGGGGGGGGGGGGGGATGAAATTTTGAAGGGGGAGGGAAATAGGGGAGAGGGGATGGGAGGGAAAATACTTAGTTTTATTTAAAGCCATGTGCGGAAATAAAGGAAAGGAATTCTTCCTTGTTTTTAAATTCAAAGTACTAAGTAACCACGGTGATGTGAACTCGAGAAGGGACAGTTTTTGAACGTTAAGTTGAAATGAGTCTCTCAAAAGTTAACGCTGAAGTGGTTAAAAAAAAAAAAAAAAAGAGAAAACTGGAAGCGCAGATGCATTTAAAATTAAGAACTGCAATACATATTTTTTAATAGGAGGCCACATCTCTACTTTGGTTGCAGCCCTGATCCTCCTTAGCTCCTTTGATAGTAACACAGGCAATGAACTTTTCAAAACTACAGCCTTCTAGCTATAATGGAGCCCAACTCAGGCTACTTCAACTCTCAGCCTACTACAAAGTTTTCTTTCAGCCCAGAACAAGGTGTTCACATGTTGCTGTATCTCCAGGTGTCAGCCTGGTCAGTGCAGACACACAGCCCTAGTGTGTCCTTGCATCCGCAGATCTCTGGCAGCACAACATTCATCTTGGAAGGGTGGAGCCCAGTACTCAGTTCCCATACCATAAGGCCTGCACACACCTGCATAACCAGCAAATGCTGCTCACCACCAAAACGTAGACTCAGGGTTGACTCCTAACCAAAATGCTACAAAGCCTCTGGGCTCCAGGACCCCTACCAGAATTTACTAATCTTGGAGAAAAGTGAAGGATCTCTCCGCTGACCCCTGCTGAGCAGGCAGATGACAGGTCTCTGTCCGCTCCGCTGATGCAGAGCGGACACGAACACCGCCCGCTATTCTCTATGGGGCTGTCGGATGGAAATGGACCGCCTGTCTGTTTTTAGCGGACAGAATCGGATGCCGGTGTGTGTCAATGGACACATGTCCGCTGATATCCACCGCTCCATAGAGAGCAATGGATGGTCTGATTGGGTCAGCCTGAGAAACTGACAGGCAGACCCGATCGGTCCATCAGTGTGAAAGGAGCTGTATACGTAGGGCTGGGGAAAAAATCGATTTGAATCTTGAATCAAGTTAAGAGGTCAAATTGATTCAAATTTTCAGCAAAGCGATTTTTTTAGAATTGTTTTTTTCACCAGGACCGGCGCTGACACCGCGCTGACACCGCGCTGGTCCTGAGGAGCTGCAGGAAGGAGTTTTTAGGCCTGATGCCGCAAACTAGGCCGAAGCCGCGGCCTCGCCTAAAAACTCCTTTCTGCAGCTCCCCAGGACTGGCACTTACACCACGCCGGTCCCGAGGAGCTGCGGGCAGGATCTTGTAGGTGGGGCCGCGGCTAGTCCGCAAAGCCGGACGCCGCGGACTAGGCCGAAGCTGCAGCCTCGCCTAAAAACTCCTGCCCGCAGCTCCTCAGGACCGGTGTGTGTCAATGGACACATGTCCGCTGATATCCACCGCTCCATAGAGAGCAATGGATGGTCTGATTGGGTCCGCCTGAGAAACTGACAGGCAGGTGCACAAACAAGTGTAGCGCTAGAGATTAAATTAATAAAATTATGGCAGGCAGTGGAGTCTACCGACGCGTTTCGTCTTACAAGACTTCATCTGGGGTCTTGTAAGACGAAACGCGTCGGGAGACTCCACTGCCTGCCATAATTTTACTTGAAGCGCTTTTTACTACAGAAATGTAAGTAGTTTACTTGTTTTAATAAATTCGTTTTACAAACGGTATTATGCTATGTGGCCCCTTTTTATTTCATATGGGCTATTCTTCTGAGATGATCCATTGAAAGGTTTGCCATCCATTATAAAGAGAGTTCCCTCACGGCTCTGGATACGTTTGGAGTTCTGCTGCCATCCAATTGGGAGGTCCTTCCTTTTTATTGCCTGTTGGTGATACAAGCTTGATTGACTCATTGAACGTATTTTCTTATGAGTTCAATCCCTCTGGTAAGCCTTCACTCTTTCCGTGTGGAGGGTCCATCACACTCAATTTTCTGCATGAGTTATCCACGTGGTGATTAAGAAATTGCATATACCCTTTGGATTAGCAACATTTTTCTGTATTTGAAGTGACATCTGAAGATCACCAGAGACTGTATTTTTGCACACTGTGGACTGACATAGACTTATTTTCTTTTCTTTTCATATTCTTATATATACGTTATATCATAAGCTTGCAAAATCTCTAGCGCTACACTTGTTTGTGCACTTGTAACTTTAGACAAAATCCTTATTTGTTGTGTGAGCTGCTGATGTGTTGGGTAAGCGCAGGGTTAAACTTTTTTCAAACTGACAGGCAGATCTGATCGGTCCATCAGTGTGAAAGGAGCTGTATACGTAGCGCTGGGGAAAAAATCGATTTGAATCTTGAATCGAGTTAAGAGGTCAAATTGATTCAAACTTTCAGCAAATCGATTTTTTAGAATTTTTTTTTTTCACCAGGTCCGGCGCTGACACCGCGCTGGTCCTGAGGAGCTGCAGGCAGGAGTTTTTAGGCGAGGCCGTGGCTTCAGCCTAGTCCGCGAGGCCTGATGCTGGGGACTAGGCCGAAGTCGGGGCCTCGCCGAAAAAACTCCTGCCTGCAGCTCCCCAGGACTGGCACTTACACCACGCCGGTCCAGAGGAGCTGCGGGCAGGATCTTCTAGGTGGGGCCGCGGCTTCGGCCTAGTCCGCAAAGCCGGATGCCGCGGACTAGGCCGAAGCCGCAGCCTCGCCTAAAAACTCCTGTCCACAGCTCCTCAGGACAGGCGTGGTGTCTGTCAAAAAAAAAAATCGATTTGAAATGTGAATAGAGTTTTTTTGGAGAAAATCGCCCAGCTCTACTTGCACGGTGCAACTTTATCACATTACATGCATTCTGTTTACGTAGGCAGCACAGAATTTTCCACCTCCCAGTGAAAATAACTCTCCTTTTCCCCTTTACTTTAGGTACTTAGATGGGTATAAGGCCCCTTTCACACATATGGATCATCCATTTCATCAGTTCATGTTTTTTTGGCATCAATTTTTTTCAGTCAACATAAGTTTCACATTCGTTTTGCATCTGCTGTCATCCGTTTTTTTGTCCGATCCATTTTTTTAACAGGTGAAAAATAGGGCTTTTATGCATTCAAAAAAATGGATGTTGACGGAAGCGGATGAAAACGGATGTAAATGGATGATCATCCACTTACATCCGTTTTTCCATAGAAATGCATTGATGTCCGTTTTTCATCCATCAACAGGTGGATGAAAAACAGACGACCGGTCCTCGTATGTGTGAAAGGGGCCTGTTTATTTCTTTTGAATCCTGCACTTCTCTTTTAAAGCACCTGATGTTTGTTTACATTAGAAGGCTGGCACGTTACTGCTGCCAGAAAAAAGATAGAAGCTCTGTTGGGAAATTTAACAATGCTTTTCTCTGCAGTACCTGTAGCTACAGAGGTTAGTGATTTTTTCAAAGCTCTTTTACAGCTTGGTAAAAATATGCAAATGGTAATTTTCAAAGGTAATAGCATAACTCCCAACAGTCCCTGATTTCGAGGGACTGTCCCTGATTTGGAGCAATGTCCCTCTGTCCCTCATTCCTCCTCATTTGTCCCTCATTTTGGTCTGATCTATATAGATGTATATAAAATCCACTTTTTATCTATCAAAAAGTTTTTTCCAGCACTAAACCTTTCATCCGATTTCTAAATTGCTGCATTTGTAAATTCCAAAAGCCAATATAAAGGAATAGTAGTGGTAAAAAAAGCAATTGTGGGTTTAACCAATCTTGTTTTTTTTGTAAAATGCTCCTTTAAGGGGGTGTGGCAGGGGGTGTGTCCTATGCCTGCATACTTTTGCTGACAGGTGTCCCTCATTCCCATCTCAAAAAGTTAGGAGGTATGTAATAGTGTTACCCATATGACCTGAAAACTGATTTCTAAAGAAATAAATGAGGAAGGTGACTGGATCTCCTGTAAAAACCTTCATTAAGTACTTGATGTCATCATGTATAGGGATGGGGGAGAGATGACCTCCTCCCAGGATGCAGTGCTCATGTCCTGAGCAGCCAATCGCCAAGCCCAAACACAATGGCCTCATGAGAAAGAGAAAATAGTTAAAGTGATACTAAAAGGAATAACAAAAATAACAAACATGTTAAACTTACCTGCTCTCTGCAATGATTTTGTACAGAGCAGCCCCGATCCTCCTCTTCTCAAACTGCTTGCTAAGGGGGCACTTGAGTGTGCACGCTCCCTAGCCCAGCTCTGTGTATTTATTGCCACACAGAACAAGGGAGAGAGCTGGGAGAGCAGCTGCTGTCATGCACATCACTGGATCGAGATTGGGCTCAGGTAAGTATTAGGGAGGACTGGGGCACAGACCTTCAGGCTTTAGAACCACTTAAAACCTGTGTAAGCTTCAAGACCCCACTCACACTTGCGAATGGGGCAGTTAGCGATTACACACGAGAGACCCAGCAGAGATTCCCAGCAATTAGCTGGGGGCGACAGCCCTGATTGAAAGCAATGGGAGGCTGACAGCCCCCGCATCTAATTGCAAGCTTTTCCCTGTAAATGATCGGCCCTGGAAGCAGACTGTCAGTGTCCAGAGCTGATCATTTGCAGGTAATCATTCTACAAACAATTACATGTGAACAGCAGCAATTAGCTGTGGGAGCTGTCAGTGTCTCATTGCTTTCCATGGGGCTTCCACCATCAGATAACTGCTGGAAATCCCTGCTGGTTCTCCCACATGTAATTGCTAATGGCCCCATTCGCATTCGACATGGAGCTTATGCAGGGTTAGGGCCCCTGGCTCCGACACAGGAACAGATCAGCGGGGAAGCTGAGTATAAGTAGTGTGGGAACAAAGTCTCTTTAAAGTTACACGTTTTGCCTTCAGAATGAGCTACTGGGGTTGATTTACTAAAACTGGAGAGTGCAAAATCTGAATTGTCTCTGCATAGAAACCAATCAGCTTCCAGTTTTTTTTTCAAAGCTTAATTGAACAAGCGGAAGGTAAAAGCTGATTGGCTACCATGCACAGCTGCACCATATTTTGCACTCTCTAGTTTTAGTAAATCAACCCCATAAAGTATATGTAGCAAAATCAGAGAGGTCATAACAGCTTATAACAGAAAGTTCACATTTTAGTGCAAGAAAAGCCTGCTATCTGCATTTACTGTTCCCTCTCAGTGTGATGTGAGCTCAGGTGAATGCTTTCACAAGGAGAGCTAAATGATTCATGTGGTCTGCTGACTACTGGAATCCCATAGCTGATACAAACAATTGTGCATAGTAAGTGACTAAATACTATGACTCCGTGCCTGGGACAACCTGGAGGATACACCTGACAGCATGCTAATAAGGGGGTGGGTGAGTTATTGGTCTTCTGCCTGTAAAGATGGAGGATCAGGAAGACTAAACACTGAACAGTGTATGTGCCTAAGTCTACCTCCATTGGTCAGGAATCCTGGCAGAGCTTCATCCACTCTGATACAAACTCCATACTGTATAATATTTTTGTCAGCGTAGTGTTATATAGTGTGGGAAATGTATTATTGTTTAGCTTCGCTGAACCTGATTCCCCCATCCATGCTAAATTATGTGCATGGAGGAACCTGCACTGCCAGCTGTTGCATTCAGACAGCCGCAGCTCCAGCAGTGACCTGACCTCTTTACCTGACATTTTTCCACCAGGCCCCTTGAATTTTGTAAATGAAGTTTGACGAGCCGGGTGGTGCCGACAGGGCCACACACAGCTTGAATGGCAGCCAACTGAGCAGGAATCGGCCGAAATTCAAGCCATGTACGGCCAGCATTACTACTCAGTTAACTGTGGCTATGATTTTACATACTTCTTAATTTGGATGTTTGACTTTTATGACTACACAATGAAAATAATTTTATGAAATTATATGCTGGTGAATTATTACCATTGACATACGTGAACTGTGTACAAGCATACCTGAGCCTAAGCCCAACACCAATGGATGGAGATCCTTGGAGAGAGCTAAACAGGCTCCATCCAGCAAGATGGTCTAGCATGGAACACTTTGTAACATACACTTCTATGACATTGTCTTACTACTTAAAGCAGAACGCCAGGCTGTGCCCGCACTGCATGGGTTAAATGGGTTGACTGCTCGCTTTGTCTAGGAGTGAACACAGAGTTCATACTCACCGATCCTTTGGAAAACAACGCTCCCCCATGTCTGGCGGTGGACTGTTTTTGCCGTACTCATGTCTACAGCCGGTCTATGCATGATGGCGTCAGGAACAGTCCACAGCACAAAATCGATAGACAGCGGGGGGGGAGCAGGAGTGTCAGGGACCGGTCATGCACTGGCAGGACTGGGAGATTAGGTAAGTATATCTCAGCTCTCTAATCCCCTAGACCAAAACGAGCAGTTAATCCAAGCAGTGCGGGCACAGCCCCACGCATGAGGATTTTTTTCCCCCGTTCTGCTTTAAATAATTGGTTTTATTGGATATGTTTCTAGATGCTCTTTGATTTGGATATGGGACTTTTATAGTTACACAATGAAGATAGTAATAAAGAAGATAGTGATGAAGATAGTACAGCACAAAGGCTACCAAAGAACAAGAGGTAGGGAGAAATCCTCCAATAGTGACACTGTCTAATGCCGTGTACACACGACTGGACTTTTCAACAGCAAAGGTCCGACTAAACGAATCCGCCAGACAATTCGATCGCGTGTGGGATTCATCGGACCTTTGCTATCGAAAAATCAGACGGGCTTTAGAAATAGAACATGTTTCAAATCTTTCCAGCGGACTCGAGTCCGGTCGAAAAATCCGTTAGTCCGACGGATGAACAACGACGCTAGGGCAGCTATTGGCTAGTGGCTATGAACTTCCTTACTCTAGTCCGGTCGTACGTCATCACGTTCGAATCAGTCGGATTTTGTCGTGATCGTGTGTAGGCAAGTCCGTTGCATCGGAACTCCGTCGAAAGTCCGTCAAAAAGTCCTTCGGCATTCAGTCTGTCGAAAGTCTGCTCGTGTGTACATGGCATTAGAGAAAACCACCCCTCACTATAAACAGATTTTCTCTAGCTTCGTGTTGCGTCTTTGAAAAAATAAGCGATGGGAAATTTCCCCATGGGTACACAAAAAAGAAAAAAGATAAACTGGCAGGGATTTTAAAGTGGAACTTTAACACCAACAAAAAAAATATGGTGGTGTAACTCACACAATCTAAAATACCATGTCCCTTGTTTGCAGTAGGTACTGGTGACCTAGCCAGGATAGGGCTACGTCATCAGAGCCCTCTCGCCTGCTCTCAATATAATATAGTTGCAATATAAACTGTGCCAGGTCACAAAGACCTGATACTTGCTATTGAACAATAACACAGGGGTTGATTTAGGCCCCTTTCACACCAGCGGGCCGATCGTGTCTGCCTGTCAGTGTTTTGGGCGGACCCGATCGGACCACCCATTGTCTTCTATGGGGCAGCGGATGTCAGTGGACACCCACTGGGTATCCGATCCGGCAAAATCCGCTGAAAACAGATGTATGGCGATACGTTCGCCATCCGTCCAATGGATCGGATCGGATTGGATTTGCATAGCGGAGCGGACACAGACCTGTGATCCGCCTGCTCCGTGGGGATCAGTGGAGAGATCCCCCGCTGAGCAGGCAGATTTCGCTTGGACAGATCCAGCCCATTTGAAAGGGGTCTTACTAAAACTGGAAAGTGCAAAATCCAGTGCAGCTCAGCATAGACACAATCAGCTTCCAGTTTCTTTTGTTAAAGCGTAATTGAACAAGCTGAAGTTAGAAGCTACACTGCACAGCTGAACCAGATTTTGCCCTCCCCAGTTTTAATAAATTAACCCCACAGTGCCAAGTCTCGTTTGGCACATGCACTGATCTCATGCATGTGCCATACTTGACCTGACATAGTTTGTATTGAATAATAAAGGGATCAAATTCAGTGCGAGATGAAGCGCAAAACATCACCAGTAGGCCAGCGCAGAAAAGGGAAGAAGCTTCCAATGGCAGTTTTCAAAAAATCGCAGCACAGGTTTCCCATCTGTGTCAGGGGCAGACCACCGAGACAGCAGAAAACATAAAGGAAAGATGTACGATATACGTAAATACGTACGATATATGTAAATAGCTGTTACTAAGTTTATTATATTAGTATTTTATTACTGTTGTCGATTTTATTTTTGGGAGGGAGGAAAGTCCACTTTAACTCTTCCCTACTCTGTCCAAAGATAAAACAAAATAAAGTTGGATGATTCATACAGGATACCACAGAATTTTGATGGGTTAGGATGATCTGTGCGGTTAAAAAATCTCTGTTATGCTACCTGACCACATGAGATCATTATCTACATAGGAATGATATGGACAACCCTGTCATTTTAATTCAGGACAATTTTTGCTTTTGTATCATGCACTAAATATTTTTTATTCTGACACAGCATACAGCTTTATATCTACTGTAGTCTTCCAATTTGTGTATATTTATTGTATAAACTGAGAACTCATACCAATGTAGATTAGCGGCAAATCAGTGCTTTGAAAATGACATGGAACGTGATCTATCCAGAACACGCCAGTAAATCAGACATTTGGGGTAGCGGCAGCAGTGCTCACAGGACAGGGTGACAACATAAACTCCAGATGATGTGCAGCCACCACATTATGTAGTGTGTCGCACATACAGTATCTCACAAAAGTGAGTACACCCCTCACATTTTTGTAAATATTTTATTATATCTTTTCATGTGACAACACTAAAGAAATTACACTTTGCTACAATGTAAAGTAGTGAGTGTACAGCTTGCATATCAGTGTAAATTTGCTGTCCCCCTCAAAAAAACTCAACACACAGCTTATAATGTCTAAACTGCAACAAAAGTGAGTACACCCCTAAGTGAAAATGTCAATATTTTGTGTGGCCACCATTATTTTCTAGCACTGCCCTAACCCTCTTGGGTATAGAGTTTACCAGAGCTTCACAGGTTGCCACTGGAGTCCTCTTCCACCCCTCCATGACGACATCACGGAGCTGGTGGATGTTAGAGACCTTGCGCTCCTCTCCCGTCCCTTTGAGGATGCCCCACAGATGCTCAATAGGGTTTGGGTCTGGAGTAAGTGCTTGGCCAGTTCATCACCTTTACCCTCAGCTTCTTTAGCAAGGCAGTGGTAGTCTTGGAGGTGTGTTTGGGGTCGTTATCATGTTGGAATACTGCCCTGCGGCCCAGTCTCCGAAGGGAGGGGGATCATGCTCTGCTTCAGTATGTCACAGTACATGTTGTCATTCATGGTTCCCTCAATGAACCATGAATGCACTCATGCAGCCCCAGACCATGACACTCCCACCACCATGTTTGACTGTAGGCAAGACACACTTGTCTTTGTACTCCTCACCTGGTTGCCACCAAGCACGTTTGACACCATCTGAATCAAATACATGTATCTTGGTCTCATCAGACCACAGGAAATGGTTCCAGTAATTCATGTCCTTAATCTGTTTGTCTTCAGCAAACGGGCTTTCTTGTGCATCATCTTTAGAAGAGGCTTCCTTCTGGGATGACAGCCATGCAGACCAATTTGATGCAGTGTGCGGCATATGGTCTGTGCACTGACAGACTGCCATGCCTTCAACCTCTCCAGCAATGGCAGCACTCATACATCTATTTCCCAAAGATAACCTCTGGATAGGACACTGAGCACGTGCACTCAACTTCTGTGGTAAACCATGGCGAGGCCTGTTCTGAGTGGAACCGCTGCATGGTCTTGGCCACTGTGCTGCAGCTCACTTTCAGGGTCTTGGCAATCTTCTTATAGCCTAGGCCAGTGATGGCGAACCTTGGCACCCCAGATGTTTTGGAACTACATTTCCCATAATGCTCATGCACTCTGCAATGTAGTTGAGCATCATGGGAAATGTAGTTCCAAAACATCTGGGGTGCCAAGGATCCCCATCACTGGCCTAGGCCATCTTTATGTAGATCAACAATTCTTTTTTTTCAGATCCTCAGAGAGTTATTTGGTGCCATGCTGAACTTCCGGAGACCAGTATGAGAGAGTGAGTGTGATAACACTGAATTTAACACACCTGCTCCCCATTCACACCTGAGACCTTGTAACACTAACGAGTCACATGACACCAGGGAGGGAAAATGGCTAACTGGGCCCAATTTGGACATTTTCACTTAGGGGTGTACACACTTTTGTTGCCTGCGGTTTAGACATTAATTGCTGTGTGTTGAGTTATTTTGAGGGGACAGCAAATTTACACTGTTATACAAGCTGTACACTCACTACTTTACATTGTAGCAAAGTGTCATTTCTTCAGTGTTGTCACATGAAAAGATATAATAAATGATTTACAAAAATGTGAGGGCTGTATTCACTTATGTGAGATACTGTATGCATGTTTTTTGCATGTAGGGAAACCTATTTTTTTGATGGGATGTCCTAAACACGACAAACATGGCAAAGATGCTCAAGTAGCTTTTTGGGGGTTTGCGCATTTTATTTTCTGTGTTTGGGATGTCATTAAAGTGAAACTTCACCCAAAAAGGGAAGTTCCGCTCTTCCTTCTCCCCCCCTCGCCATGCTTAACATACCCATTTCTTGGGGGGGGGGGGGAGTGGGCACCCTGTTTTGACAGGTACCCGCTCCCACTTCTGCTTGGATCGCCTAGGAGATCTGAGTGGAAGTCCCCCCCCCAACTCTGTGCCCGCAACCTTCTATGACACGTCACAGGTCCCAGAAGGCTGCGGGACCAATCACAAAGTGCAGTGCGGCTCGCTCATGCGCAGTGGGCAGGTGGCTGTGAAGCTGCCTGCCCACAGTTAACATGCCAGCGCCGGTGACCCAAAGACCAATGAAGAACTGACCCAGGTAAGGGTAGCACTGGTTCTCTGGACAGGTCTGTTTATTAACCACTTTAGTTTTACTGCTAACGAGCGGCATTTGTGCGCCGGATCATGTATAAATAAGTGATCCGACACTTCCGCGTAGTGCTGTGCATGCAGAAGATGATCGGCAGGTGCAGGGTACTCGATGTCCTCCAGCACCCATGGATTAGCAGGCAGAAAGACAGAATGGCGATCTGCCTATGTAAACAAGGCAGTTTGCTGTTCTGACAGGAGGGAAGGGATGAATTTTTGTTCCTGCAAGGCAAGGAATACATTTCATGTCTTCCCCTAGTAAAAGCACCTCACACAGTATATTAAAACACTGACTAGGCACACATTTAACCTTTTGATCACCCTGATGTTAACCCTTTCCCAGCCAGTGTCATTAGTACAGTGACAGTTCATTTTTTAGCACTGATCACTATATTAGTGTCACTGGTCCCCAAAAAGTGTCAAGAATGTCTGCTGCAATATCGCAGTCCTGCTATAAGTCACTGATCACCACCATTACTAGTTAAAAAAAAAAAAAATAGCAAAAAATATCCCATAGTTTGTAGATGCTATAACTTTTGCACAAACCAATCAATATTTTGGGGATTTTTTTCTTATTGTCCTAAATTTATGAAGAAGTTTGATTTTTTCAATTTTTTTATCGAATATGTTATATAACAGAAAGTAAAAAAAATGTTTTTTTATCAAAATTGTTGATTTTTTTTTTGTTTACAGCACACACAAAAATGTAGAGGTGATCAAATACCACCAAAAGAAAGCTCTATTTGTGGGAAAAAAGGACATCATTTTTATTTGGGTACAGCATCGCACGACCACGCAATTGTCGGGTAATGCAGTGCTGTATTGCAAAAAATGGCCTGGTCATGAAGGAGGGGGGGGGGAATATTCTGGAGGGCAAGTGGTTAAAGGCAGCAGCTACACTTTTTGTAGCTACCCCTTTTAATAGTTAGGTGACTGAAGAAGAGCTATCAAGAGCTATCGAGGCCCTAAATGGTAATTTTGAATAATAACTGCAGGTGACATGGCTTTGCTGCGGTGGCGGGGGTTCCTTTTAGGCTTTTTATACGGGAAGCGCAATTGTTTACATGTGTGTATGTTGAGGTTGTTATATGTTTACATATGTGTGGAGTTTTTATAGAACTTCACTTTAATTTGCGTTGCAATGACAATAAATGGTAATTTTGAATAATAACTGCAGGTGACCTGGCTTTGCTGCGGTGGCGGGGGTTCCTTTTAGGCTTTTTATATGGGAAGCGCAATTGTTTACATGTGTGTATGTTGAGTTTGTTATATGTTTACATATGTGTGGAGTTTTTATAGAACTTCACTTTAATTTGCGTTGCAATGACAATAAAGTACCGTATTTATCGGCGTATAACACGCGCAGGCATATAACACGCACGTTCATTTTAAGAGGGAAGTTTCAGGAAAAAAAACCTACATTTTAAATAAGGACTTTGAAGCAAAATAAGGGTCAGTGCCCATCTGCAGCCTGACCAATGCCATCAATGCAGCCTGATCAATGTCCATCAGTAGCCTCACAAGTGCCATCAATGCAGCAGCCTCACCATTGCCATCAATGCAGCAGCCTCACCATTGCCATAAGTGCAGCCTGATTGAACAGAACAGTGGTCCAATGGTGGCCCAGGAGACGGGGCTTCCTATTACAGAGGCCGCCAAGTTAACAGGAGATTCTCACTGAATGTAATCGGACAGTGCTCATCCCGCCCCCCTCCCTGTTCCCTCCGAGGCAGCTAAAATGGAAGTATTGGCGTATAACACGCACATACTATTTGCACCTGATTTTCATGGTGAAAAAGTGAGTGTTATATGCCAATAAATACAGTATTTATCGTTATTGTAAGAACCGCTTTAACAATGGACAGTGCTGCAAGCAAGACACTTTTTTTTTTTGCAAACACAAAAATTGTGTGATTATTTTTTTTTTTTTCTTTGCATGTTTTGCACACACGAAAAAAATGTGATTATTTTTCTTTTTTTGCACGTTTTGCACACACGGAAATATTTTGATTGTTATTCCTTTTTTGCACGTTTTGCACACAGGAAAAAATTGTGAATATTATTCCTTTTTTTGCACGTTTTGCACACATGAAATTATTATATATTTTTTTGTGCATGTTGATGCAATACAGAAGTATGAATGCAGCTGGCTGTCCTATAGCTGCTTAGTTGTAGCAATTCTTGCTGACTAATGCACTGCACACCCTCCAGATCTGACAGTTCCACAATTCCAGGCCATGACAAAGCATCTACAAAGGAAACAATATTTGTGTGAGCTGAGAGGTGACACCTACCCTGACGACAGCAGGTCAGTGTGAAAACTTTGTATGACTTCCCTATCTGCTATACACATAGGATCCCTATCTGCTATACACATAGGATCCCTATCTGCTATACACATAGGATCCCTATCTGCTATACACATAGGATCCCTATCTGCTATACACATAGAAGTGAGGGGAAATGTCAGTGATCGGATCACATAGGAGTCAGAGAGAGGAAATGTCAGTGACCTGATCACATAGGAGTCAGAGAGGGGAAATGTCAGTGAGCGGATCACATAGGAATCAGAGAGGGGAAATGTCAGCGATTGGATACACATAGGAATCAGAGAGGGGAAATGTCAGTGATCGGATCACATAGGAGTCAGAGAGAGGAAATGTCAGTGATCTGATCACATAGGAGTCTGAGAGGGGAAATGTCAGTGATCGGATCACATTGGAGTCAGAGAGGGGAAATGTCAGCGATTGGATACACATAGGAATCAGAGAGGGGAAATGTCAGTGATTGGATACACATAGGAGTCTGAGAGGGGAAATGTCAGTGATCGGATCACATTGGAGTCAGAGAGGGGAAATGTCAGCGATCGGACCACATAGGAGTCAGAGAGGGGAAATGTCAGCGATTGGATACACATAGGAATCAGAGAGGGGAAATGTCAGTGATCGGATACACATAGTAGTCAGAGAGGGGAAATGTCAGTGATCGGTTCACATTGGAGTCAGAGAAGGGAAATGTCAGTGATCGGATCACATTGGAGTCAGAGAAGGGAAATGTCAGTGATCGGATCACATTGGAGTCAGAGAGGGGAAATGTCAATGATCGGATACACATAACAGTCAGAGAGGGGAAATGTCAGTGAGCAGATCACATAGGAGTCAGAAAGGGGAAATGTCAGTGATCGGATCACATTGGAGTCAGAGAGGGGAAATGTCAGTGATCGGATCACATTGGAGTCTGAGAGGGGAAATGTCAATGATCGGATACACATAACAGTCAGAGAGGGGAAATGTCAGTGAGCAGATCACATAGGAGTCAGAAAGGGGAAATGTCAGTGATCGGATCACATTGGAGTCAGAGAGGGGAAATGTCAGTGATCGGATCACATTGGAGTCAGAGAGGGGAAATGTCAGTGATCGGATCACATTGGAGACTGAGAGGGGAAATTTCAATGATCAGATACACATAACAGTCAGAGAGGGGAAATGTCAGTGAGCAGATCACATAGGAATCAGAGAGGGGAAATGTCAGTGATCGGATCACATTGGAGTCAGAGAGGGGAAATGTCAATGATCGGATACACATAACAGTCAGAGAGGGGAAATGTCAGTGAGCAGATCACATAGGAGTCAGAAAGGGGAAATGTCAGTGATCGGATCACATTGGAGTCAGAGAGGGGAAATGTCAGTGATCGGATCACATTGGAGTCTGAGAGGGGAAATGTCAATGATCGGATACACATAACAGTCAGAGAGGGGAAATGTCAGTGAGCAGATCACATAGGAGTCAGAAAGGGGAAATGTCAGTGATCGGATCACATTGGAGTCAGAGAGGGGAAATGTCAGTGATCGGATCACATTGGAGTCAGAGAGGGGAAATGTCAGTGATCGGATCACATTGGAGTCTGAGAGGGGAAATGTCAGTGATCGGATCACATTGGAGACTGAGAGGGGAAATTTCAATGATCAGATACACATAACAGTCAGAGAGGGGAAATGTCAGTGAGCAGATCACATAGGAATCAGAGAGGGGAAATGTCAGTGATCGGATCACATTGGAGTCAGAGAGGGGAAATGTCAATGATCGGATACACATAACAGTCAGAGAGGGGAAATGTCAGTGAGCAGATCACATAGGAGTCAGAGAGGGGAAATGTCAGTGATGGGATCACATTGGAGTCAGAGAGGGGAAATGTCAATGATCGGATACACATAACAGTCAGAGAGGGGAAATGTCAGTGAGCAGATCACATAGGAGTCAGAAAGGGGAAATGTCAGTGATCGGATCACATTGGAGTCAGAGAGGGGAAATGTCAGTGATCGGATCACATTGGAGTCAGAGAGGGGAAATGTCAGTGATCGGTTCACATAGGAGTCAGAGAGGGGAAATGTCAGTGATCGGTTCACATTGGAGTCAGAGAGAGGAAATGTCAGTGATCTGATCACATAGGAGTCTGAGAGGGGAAATGTCAGTGATCGGATCACATTGGAGTCAGAGAGGGGAAATGTCAGCGATTGGATACACATAGGAATCAGAGAGGGGAAATGTCAGCGATTGGATACACATAGGAGTCTGAGAGGGGAAATGTCAGTGATCGGATCACATTGGAGTCAGAGAGGGGAAATGTCAGCGATCGGATCACATTGGAGTCAGAGAGGGGAAATGTCAGTGATCGGATCACATTGGAGTCAGAGAGGGGAAATGTCAGTGATCGGATCACATTGGAGTCAGAGAGGGGAAATGTCAGCGATCAGACCACATAGGAGTCAGAGAGGGGAAATGTCAGCGATTGGATACACATAGGAATCAGAGAGGGGAAATGTCAGTGATCGGATACACATAGTAGTCAGAGAGGGGAAATGTCAGTGATCGGATCACATAGGAGTCAGAGAGGGGAAATGTCAGTGATCGGTTCACATTGGAGTCAGAGAAGGGAAATGTCAGTGATCGGATCACATTGGAGTCAGAGAGGGGAAATGTCAGTGATCGGATCACATTGGAGTCTGAGAGGGGAAATGTCAATGATCGGATACACATAACAGTCAGAGAGGGGAAATGTCAGTGAGCAGATCACATAGGAGTCAGAAAGGGGAAATGTCAGTGATCGGATCACATTGGAGTCAGAGAGGGGAAATGTCAGTGATCGGATCACATTGGAGTCAGAGAGGGGAAATGTCAGTGATCGGATCACATTGGAGTCTGAGAGGGGAAATGTCAGTGATCGGATCACATTGGAGACTGAGAGGGGAAATTTCAATGATCAGATACACATAACAGTCAGAGAGGGGAAATGTCAGTGAGCAGATCACATAGGAATCAGAGAGGGGAAATGTCAGTGATCGGATCACATTGGAGTCAGAGAGGGGAAATGTCAATGATCGGATACACATAACAGTCAGAGAGGGGAAATGTCAGTGAGCAGATCACATAGGAGTCAGAGAGGGGAAATGTCAGTGATGGGATCACATTGGAGTCAGAGAGGGGAAATGTCAATGATCGGATACACATAACAGTCAGAGAGGGGAAATGTCAGTGAGCAGATCACATAGGAGTCAGAAAGGGGAAATGTCAGTGATCGGATCACATTGGAGTCAGAGAGGGGAAATGTCAGTGATCGGATCACATTGGAGTCTGAGAGGGGAAATGTCAATGATCGGATACACATAACAGTCAGAGAGGGGAAATGTCAGTGAGCAGATCACATAGGAGTCAGAAAGGGGAAATGTCAGTGATCGGATCACATTGGAGTCAGAGAGGGGAAATGTCAGTGATCGGATCACATTGGAGTCAGAGAGGGGAAATGTCAGTGATCGGATCACATTGGAGTCTGAGAGGGGAAATGTCAGTGATCGGATCACATTGGAGACTGAGAGGGGAAATTTCAATGATCAGATACACATAACAGTCAGAGAGGGGAAATGTCAGTGAGCAGATCACATAGGAATCAGAGAGGGGAAATGTCAGTGATCGGATCACATTGGAGTCAGAGAGGGGAAATGTCAATGATCGGATACACATAACAGTCAGAGAGGGGAAATGTCAGTGAGCAGATCACATAGGAGTCAGAGAGGGGAAATGTCAGTGATGGGATCACATTGGAGTCAGAGAGGGGAAATGTCAATGATCGGATACACATAACAGTCAGAGAGGGGAAATGTCAGTGAGCAGATCACATAGGAGTCAGAAAGGGGAAATGTCAGTGATCGGATCACATTGGAGTCAGAGAGGGGAAATGTCAGTGATCGGATCACATTGGAGTCAGAGAGGGGAAATGTCAGTGATCGGATCACATTGGAGTCTGAGAGGGGAAATGTCAGTGATCGGATCACATTGGAGTCAGAGAGAGGAAATGTCAGTGATCTGATCACATAGGAGTCTGAGAGGGGAAATGTCAGTGATCGGATCACATTGGAGTCAGAGAGGGGAAATGTCAGCGATTGGATACACATAGGAATCAGAGAGGGGAAATGTCAGCGATTGGATACACATAGGAGTCAGAGAGGGGAAATGTCAGTGATCGGTTCACATTGGAGTCAGAGAGAGGAAATGTCAGTGATCTGATCACATAGGAGTCTGAGAGGGGAAATGTCAGTGATCGGATCACATTGGAGTCAGAGAGGGGAAATGTCAGCGATTGGATACACATAGGATTCAGAGAGGGGAAATGTCAGCGATTGGATACACATAGGAGTCTGAGAGGGGAAATGTCAGTGATCGGATCACATTGGAGTCAGAGAGGGGAAATGTCAGCGATCGGATCACATTGGAGTCAGAGAGGGGAAATGTCAGTGATCGGATCACATTGGAGTCAGAGAGGGGAAATGTCAGTGATCGGATCACATTGGAGTCAGAGAGGGGAAATGTCAGCGATCGGACCACATAGGAGTCAGAGAGGGGAAATGTCAGCGATTGGATACACATAGGAATCAGAGAGGGGAAATGTCAGTGATCGGATACACATAGTAGTCAGAGAGGGGAAATGTCAGTGATCGGATCACATAGGAGTCAGAGAGGGGAAATGTCAGTGATCGGTTCACATTGGAGTCAGAGAAGGGAAATGTCAGTGATCGGATCACATTGGAGTCAGAGAGGGGAAATGTCAGTGATCGGATCACATTGGAGTCTGAGAGGGGAAATGTCAATGATCGGATACACATAACAGTCAGAGAGGGGAAATGTCAGTGAGCAGATCACATAGGAGTCAGAAAGGGGAAATGTCAGTGATCGGATCACATTGGAGTCAGAGAGGGGAAATGTCAGTGATCGGATCACATTGGAGTCAGAGAGGGGAAATGTCAGTGATCGGATCACATTGGAGTCTGAGAGGGGAAATGTCAGTGATCGGATCACATTGGAGACTGAGAGGGGAAATTTCAATGATCAGATACACATAACAGTCAGAGAGGGGAAATGTCAGTGAGCAGATCACATAGGAATCAGAGAGGGGAAATGTCAGTGATCGGATCACATTGGAGTCAGAGAGGGGAAATGTCAATGATCGGATACACATAACAGTCAGAGAGGGGAAATGTCAGTGAGCAGATCACATAGGAGTCAGAGAGGGGAAATGTCAGTGATGGGATCACATTGGAGTCAGAGAGGGGAAATGTCAATGATCGGATACACATAACAGTCAGAGAGGGGAAATGTCAGTGAGCAGATCACATAGGAGTCAGAAAGGGGAAATGTCAGTGATCGGATCACATTGGAGTCAGAGAGGGGAAATGTCAGTGATCGGATCACATTGGAGTCTGAGAGGGGAAATGTCAATGATCGGATACACATAACAGTCAGAGAGGGGAAATGTCAGTGAGCAGATCACATAGGAGTCAGAAAGGGGAAATGTCAGTGATCGGATCACATTGGAGTCAGAGAGGGGAAATGTCAGTGATCGGATCACATTGGAGTCAGAGAGGGGAAATGTCAGTGATCGGATCACATTGGAGTCTGAGAGGGGAAATGTCAGTGATCGGATCACATTGGAGACTGAGAGGGGAAATTTCAATGATCAGATACACATAACAGTCAGAGAGGGGAAATCTCAGTGAGCAGATCACATAGGAATCAGAGAGGGGAAATGTCAGTGATCGGATCACATTGGAGTCAGAGAGGGGAAATGTCAATGATCGGATACACATAACAGTCAGAGAGGGGAAATGTCAGTGAGCAGATCACATAGGAGTCAGAGAGGGGAAATGTCAGTGATGGGATCACATTGGAGTCAGAGAGGGGAAATGTCAATGATCGGATACACATAACAGTCAGAGAGGGGAAATGTCAGTGAGCAGATCACATAGGAGTCAGAAAGGGGAAATGTCAGTGATCGGATCACATTGGAGTCAGAGAGGGGAAATGTCAGTGATCGGATCACATTGGAGTCAGAGAGGGGAAATGTCAGTGATCGGATCACATTGGAGTCTGAGAGGGGAAATGTCAGTGATCGGATCACATTGGAGTCAGAGAGAGGAAATGTCAGTGATCTGATCACATAGGAGTCTGAGAGGGGAAATGTCAGTGATCGGATCACATTGGAGTCAGAGAGGGGAAATGTCAGCGATTGGATACACATAGGAATCAGAGAGGGGAAATGTCAGCGATTGGATACACATAGGAGTCAGAGAGGGGAAATGTCAGTGATCGGTTCACATTGGAGTCAGAGAGAGGAAATGTCAGTGATCTGATCACATAGGAGTCTGAGAGGGGAAATGTCAGTGATCGGATCACATTGGAGTCAGAGAGGGGAAATGTCAGCGATTGGATACACATAGGAATCAGAGAGGGGAAATGTCAGCGATTGGATACACATAGGAGTCTGAGAGGGGAAATGTCAGTGATCGGATCACATTGGAGTCAGAGAGGGGAAATGTCAGCGATCGGACCACATAGGAGTCAGAGAGGGGAAATGTCAGCGATTGGATACACATAGGAATCAGAGAGGGGAAATGTCAGTGATCGGATACACATAGTAGTCAGAGAGGGGAAATGTCAGTGATCGGATCACATAGGAGTCAGAGAGGGGAAATGTCAGTGATCGGTTCACATTGGAGTCAGAGAAGGGAAATGTCAGTGATCGGATCACATTGGAGTCAGAGAGGGGAAATGTCAGTGATCGGATCACATTGGAGTCTGAGAGGGGAAATGTCAATGATCGGATACACATAACAGTCAGAGAGGGGAAATGTCAGTGAGCAGATCACATAGGAGTCAGAAAGGGGAAATGTCAGTGATCGGATCACATTGGAGTCAGAGAGGGGAAATGTCAGTGATCGGATCACATTGGAGTCAGAGAGGGGAAATGTCAGTGATCGGATCACATTGGAGTCTGAGAGGGGAAATGTCAGTGATCGGATCACATTGGAGACTGAGAGGGGAAATTTCAATGATCAGATACACATAACAGTCAGAGAGGGGAAATGTCAGTGAGCAGATCACATAGGAATCAGAGAGGGGAAATGTCAGTGATCGGATCACATTGGAGTCAGAGAGGGGAAATGTCAATGATCGGATACACATAACAGTCAGAGAGGGGAAATGTCAGTGAGCAGATCACATAGGAGTCAGAGAGGGGAAATGTCAGTGATGGGATCACATTGGAGTCAGAGAGGGGAAATGTCAATGATCGGATACACATAACAGTCAGAGAGGGGAAATGTCAGTGAGCAGATCACATAGGAGTCAGAAAGGGGAAATGTCAGTGATCGGATCACATTGGAGTCAGAGAGGGGAAATGTCAGTGATCGGATCACATTGGAGTCTGAGAGGGGAAATGTCAATGATCGGATACACATAACAGTCAGAGAGGGGAAATGTCAGTGAGCAGATCACATAGGAGTCAGAAAGGGGAAATGTCAGTGATCGGATCACATTGGAGTCAGAGAGGGGAAATGTCAGTGATCGGATCACATTGGAGTCAGAGAGGGGAAATGTCAGTGATCGGATCACATTGGAGTCTGAGAGGGGAAATGTCAGTGATCGGATCACATTGGAGACTGAGAGGGGAAATTTCAATGATCAGATACACATAACAGTCAGAGAGGGGAAATCTCAGTGAGCAGATCACATAGGAATCAGAGAGGGGAAATGTCAGTGATCGGATCACATTGGAGTCAGAGAGGGGAAATGTCAATGATCGGATACACATAACAGTCAGAGAGGGGAAATGTCAGTGAGCAGATCACATAGGAGTCAGAGAGGGGAAATGTCAGTGATGGGATCACATTGGAGTCAGAGAGGGGAAATGTCAATGATCGGATACACATAACAGTCAGAGAGGGGAAATGTCAGTGAGCAGATCACATAGGAGTCAGAAAGGGGAAATGTCAGTGATCGGATCACATTGGAGTCAGAGAGGGGAAATGTCAGTGATCGGATCACATTGGAGTCAGAGAGGGGAAATGTCAGTGATCGGATCACATTGGAGTCTGAGAGGGGAAATGTCAGTGATCGGATCACATTGGAGTCAGAGAGAGGAAATGTCAGTGATCTGATCACATAGGAGTCTGAGAGGGGAAATGTCAGTGATCGGATCACATTGGAGTCAGAGAGGGGAAATGTCAGCGATTGGATACACATAGGAATCAGAGAGGGGAAATGTCAGCGATTGGATACACATAGGAGTCAGAGAGGGGAAATGTCAGTGATCGGTTCACATTGGAGTCAGAGAGAGGAAATGTCAATGATCTGATCACATAGGAGTCTGAGAGGGGAAATGTCAGTGATCGGATCACATTGGAGTCAGAGAGGGGAAATGTCAGCGATTGGATACACATAGGAATCAGAGAGGGGAAATGTCAGCGATTGGATACACATAGGAGTCTGAGAGGGGAAATGTCAGTGATCGGATCACATTGGAGTCAGAGAGGGGAAATGTCAGCGATCGGACCACATAGGAGTCAGAGAGGGGAAATGTCAGCGATTGGATACACATAGGAATCAGAGAGGGGAAATGTCAGTGATCGGATACACATAGTAGTCAGAGAGGGGAAATGTCAGTGATCGGATCACATAGGAGTCAGAGAGGGGAAATGTCAGTGATCGGTTCACATTGGAGTCAGAGAAGGGAAATGTCAGTGATCGGATCACATTGGAGTCAGAGAGGGGAAATGTCAGTGATCGGATCACATTGGAGTCTGAGAGGGGAAATGTCAATGATCGGATACACATAACAGTCAGAGAGGGGAAATGTCAGTGAGCAGATCACATAGGAGTCAGAAAGGGGAAATGTCAGTGATCGGATCACATTGGAGTCAGAGAGGGGAAATGTCAGTGATCGGATCACATTGGAGTCAGAGAGGGGAAATGTCAGTGATCGGATCACATTGGAGTCTGAGAGGGGAAATGTCAGTGATCAGATCACATTGGAGACTGAGAGGGGAAATTTCAATGATCAGATACACATAACAGTCAGAGAGGGGAAATGTCAGTGAGCAGATCACATAGGAATCAGAGAGGGGAAATGTCAGTGATCGGATCACATTGGAGTCAGAGAGGGGAAATGTCAATGATCGGATACACATAACAGTCAGAGAGGGGAAATGTCAGTGATGGGATCACATTGGAGTCAGAGAGGGGAAATGTCAGTGATCGGAGTTATGTTGGGTCTGCCTGAAGTAAACAGGAGCCTGAGGGCCATGTGATCCTCCTGATATGACGGTGGGTGTACCGCCTGCCAATGAATGCTCCAGAGTGTGATGCTGCATGATGAGCGGAGCTGTGATGACGAGTCATGGCCGGAGCTCTTACCTGCAGGATGGAGAGCGAGCAGAATCCCCAGCACTAGGAGGTGCATGCGTCCGGGTACCTGAACAACTTGTCCGAGCCGGGAGAGCTGTGTATCCGGACTGCGCGGCCTCTCTCCTCCCCTTCACTGTCTCTAATGTCAGCCTGGGGTGACAGACATGCGTGGGAGGGATGCCGGGAAATTCCTGTGCACCCAGCTCCAAATATGAGCATGGAATGAACCTTGGAAGCCGCAACTGCTGCTGCTGGCCTTCTCTTTTTTTGGCCGGACACCCGCCTCGTCATAGTCTGCAGGCACCTCCTCACCCCACAGAGACACGGTGAGGGGATGGCGGGCACCCTCTATGATTAGGTCCCCTCATATACCGCACACACCTGGAGACCTATGGCACCTCCTCACCCCACAGAGACACGGTGAGGGGATGGCGGGCACCCTCTATGATTAGGTCCCCTCATATACCGCACACACCTGGAGACCTATGGCACCTCCTCACCCCACAGAGACACGGTGAGGGGATGGCGGGCACCCTCTATGATTAGGTCCCCTCATATACCGCACACACCTGGAGACCTATGGCACCTCCTCACCCCACAGAGACACAGTGAGGGGATGGCGGGCACCCTCTATGATTAGGTCCCCTCATACACCGCACACACCTGGAGACCTATGGCACCTCCTCACCCCACAGAGACACAGTGAGGGGATGGCTGGCGCCCTCTATGATTAGGTCCCCTCATACACCGCACACACCTAGAGACCTATGGCATCTCCTCACAGCTTACTTCCTACAAGTCCCGCATGGCTTTCCTCTCTCACATGAGGTAATGTCATGTCACACAACCAAAGCTGCACATAAACGGATAGAAGTTCAAAGGAAAAGTCTGACAAACATTCTCAGAACATTCTAATGTCGTTAGAAAGATTTCATTTGCTAGATTTCACCCCCTTCATGACCCGGCTATGTTTTGCCATTTAGCATTGCGCTACTTTTAAGGAACAATTGCGCAGTCGTGGAATACTTTTGGTGGTATTTGATCCC
The DNA here is from genome assembly GCA_037952925.1 of Lithobates clamitans. Taxonomy (NCBI): domain Eukaryota; kingdom Metazoa; phylum Chordata; class Amphibia; order Anura; family Ranidae; genus Lithobates; species Lithobates clamitans. The sequence goes on from JBBGZY010000044.1 coordinate 3,863,293, forward strand.
CACTGGGTTTTCTTATTTTTTTCAATATAAACAAAAAAAAGACAGACAGTAGAAAATAGGGTATTTTTAAAAAGTTCTATCATAAAACATATCCACTAAAATCAAATTTTACCATACATTTATATCATAATGTCTTTGATAAAAAAAACCCCCAATAATTGTAAATTGATTGGTTTGCATGAAAGTCATAGCGTCTAAAAACTATGGGATATAGACACGTGCAATTCATTTCAGTCCAAATATAAACTGGGACCAATTTTTGGTTATTAAGGGATTCGGATGTATCCAAATCTCCGAATGAAATAGTAATGAATTTAGTTGAAATTTGTTTAATTTTGTTTTGTGTAGTCGTTTTCTAATGTATTTCAAATTTTCAGAACAATTCGGAAAAATGATCAACCGATTCTGTGTGAAGAATTGTGTGGGAAGCCGGCTGCCGCATCCTTAACAACCAATGACTCATCAGCTGTCAACGGGCTTCCCCACTGACAGCTGAAATGTAAATAAGAGAAAAAAAAACAGTGGGGTCCCCCCCAGAATCCATACCAGACCCTTATGCTGCGTACACACAAGCGGACTTTACAGCAGACTTTGCCCGGCGGATGGGATTTCGTCGGACAATTCGATCATGTGTGGGCTCCAGCGGACTTTGTTTTCTCAAAAGTTGGACGGACTTAGATTTGAAACAAGTTTTAAATCAATCCGTCGAACTCGAGTCCGGTCGAAAAGTCCGCTCGTCTGTATTCTAGTTCGACGGACAAAAAGCCACGCTAGGGCAGCTATTGGCTACTGGCTATGAACTTCCTTGTTTTAGTCCGGTCGTACGTCATCATGTACGAATTCAACGGACTTTGGTGGATTGTGTGTAGGCAAGTCCATTCATTCGGAAAGTCTGTCATAAAGTCCGTTGAAAAGTCAGCCGGGCAAAGTCTGCCGTAAAGTCCGACCGTGTGTACGCGGCATTATCCGAGCATGCAGCCTGGCAGGCCAGGAAGGGGGGAAGACGAGCAAGCGGCCCCTCCCCTCCTGAACCATATTAGGCCACATGCCCTCAACATGGGAGGGGGTACTTTGGGGCAGGGGGGCTCTGCTCCCTTACCCCAAAACACCTTGTCCCCATGTTGATGGATGCAAGGGCCTCTTCCCCACAACCCTGGCCGGTGGTTGTGCGGGTCTGCCGACGTGGGGGCTTATCGGAATCTGGAAGCCCCCAGATCCCACCCCCCCCTCATGTGAATAAGTATGGGATACATAGTGCCCCTACTCAATCAGCAAAAAAGTTAGTAAAGATACAAAACAAGTTTTTGACAAGTCCTTTATTTAAAAAAAAAAAAAAAATGTCCCCTGGTGTAGATCCATTGATGAGGCTGAAGGCACCCAGGGGGAGGGCAAAAAGCATTAGGCGGGAATTTCTGGTAATGTCACGGTCGGCTTTTGGAAGACACGCCATGGTGCTGGTTTCCAAACCAGCATTACACGCTGTTTTACCCAGAGAGTTTCTGAGAGCCCTTTCACACTGGGGCGGTTTGCAGGTGCTATTGCGCTAATAATAGCGCCTGCAAACCGACCTGAAAGTGCCGCTGCTGTGTATCCAGTGTAAAAGCCCCGAGGGCTTTTACACTGGAGCGATGCGCTGGCAGGACGGTAAAAAAAGTCCTGCCAGCAGCATCTTCGGAGCGGTGTGTATACCGCTCCTGCCCATTGAAATCAATGGGACGGCGCGGCTATACCGCCGGCAAAGCGCCTCTGCAGAGGCGCTTTGCGGTGGTATTTAACCCTTTCTCGGTCGCTAGTGGGGGGTAAAACCACCCCGCTAGCGGCCGCATACCGACGGTAAAACGCCCCGCCCCAGTGTGAAAGGGCTTTTAGTGTAAAATGTATATGTTTTAACTTTTTCTACTAATAAAATGGAATTACACTATGGAGATCTCTTCATCCCAGTGGCGTACCAGCAGGGGGCGGGGCATTCCACCCCAGGTGCCAAACATTGGGGGGGGCAGGCCGGTGCCTCTTCTTCACTGGAGGCGTCTACCATTTACTCACACAGAAGAGTGGAGCAGGAGGCAGAATGGGAGAGAGAAACAGCAGCGCTGAATAGACAGCAAGAGCTGCTGGAATTAACTTTCCAAGTTAACCAGCAGGTAATTGGTTGCTAGGACCACCTAGCAACCAATCACCCGCTGTCTATTCAGTGCTGGTGTCTAGAGGTATGGGGGCTGTGTAGTTATAGCGGTTATAGCTGCGGTCCTATAGATTTTAGGTTGCACTTTTTTTTTCCTGCATTATCTGAAAGCGCACCAAAAGTCCTGCATGCTGCATCTTTGACGCACTTTTAGAAAACAGTAAAAACATTTTTGCTGGGGGGAGGGGGGTGACATAATGTTTTACCGCACAAGGTGACACCAACCCTAGTGATGCCACTGGTAGTAGCACATAGTAGGTGTGCCACTGCCAGTTACATGTATTTCTGTCTGGTGCTGTTTTTGCAGCGGAGGAGGAGGGGCCTGGCCACACGGGGGAGCAGAGTGAGGAGGATTCTTCCAGGTTCTGGGCCGCAGTGCACGGAGGCGCTACACGTGATGGCACTTGACGTCGACATCAGCACATCAGCATGCGGTGCGCCGCCTGCCTGCCTTGGAGGGGGGGCCGGGGTGGCCAGATATAGGATCCACCCTGGGTGCCAAATGCTCTAAGTACTGTCAGGTCACCTGCGGAACCAAGTGACTTGGAGTGCACCGCGGAGGTTGTGGACCCAACGGCTGACTACTGAGGGTCGATGGTTCTCAGAAGCAGCTACAGAGGTTCGCAGCCACTGTCCTGGACAGGGAGGTTGGGAGAACAAGCAGACAGGGATGGTCAGAGGGAGCCAAAGGTCAGGGCAACAAGCAGACAGGGATGGTCAGGAGAACAAGCCAAAGTCGGTACACAGGAATCAAACATAGAGCACACAGCAAGAATCACCCAGGGAAGCCTTCCCACAATTGTTGCTCGGGCAAAGCTGGATTGCAGTGTGCGGGGTAAAATAGTGTTTCCTGTTAGAGGCTGGGGTGGAGTCATGCTGAGAGAAGATTACTTAAACACACAGGTGTAAGAGCATGGTCCCTAAAGCTGATACACAGACCAGAGAGGTAAGCAGACAGTCAGGGCATGAACATTACTGCAGATTCATGACAGGTACGTCCCGCTTCATTCTCTTTTCATGACAAACATCTTATCAATGTGCCACCTGCAACATGAAGTTCTACCCAGGACAGGATCAGCTCCACCTCTTTTGCTGGGGCAAGACTTCTGGTACTTCTCTAAAGATTGAGTTACGCCACTGCCATGGCATTATCTAACTGAATTCGGGTCTGAACCTCCAGCGCGGATGTCAAGTGTGGCAGGGACAATTAAATTGCCCAACGTTTCAAAATGTTGATGGGGAGATTAGATATCTCAAGCCTCCAAGTCTCCTGCACTGACAAGGTTCTCGGGACTCCTATCCAGCTCGACAGGCTGGCATCTGTCATGTGGATCTTCCATGAGTCCATAAGGACCTTCCTGACTCCCATGCAGAATCAAATAATTGGGACTCTATGTCAGGACCTGTGTTATTGCTTGGGTCAGCTGCTGGTGGCACTGTTGTTTTTAGAACCAAAGGGTGTAGTTCTGATGGCTCCCAGCAGATGGACCATAGAGGTAATTAGGCTGCACCTGATAGGACTGCTGGGGGTATATAAGCCCACCTTGCACTGTGGTGCATTTTTCCTGCAAGCCATGTTCCTGCCTGAGCCTGATCTGTTCCTGTTCCTTGTACCTTGTACCTTGATCCCGAGACCTGTCCCCTGAACCTGCTCCCTTCTGCAACTAACTGGCTTCCTGCTCCCCTTGTCTCTGCCTGTCTTTATCATGGGTGTTCCCCCCACTTGTATTTAGTTAGTTAGGTTATTTACTTAGGGATTTGATTGTTACATTTATTTTTCCACTTGCTTGTTTATGATTTACTGGTGTTGGTATGGGATGTGTGTCATTTTCTGAATAAACATATTGTTTACTTATTCATCTGGTCCTGACTCCTTAAGGTGCAGTCAACTGATCTGATCACCCCTGCTGGATGCCTGCATGTGGTATTCCTGAGATAATACTGAAGCCATAAAATCAGATCAGCTGCACCTGGGAATTAGGTCTATTTGCTAATTGCTGCAAAATGCATTTTAAAGGAGGTTCTGTATTTTTTACTGCTTGTAATAGAAGACAGGGAATATCACCGCCAAATTTTGAAAGGGCAGACTAGGGAGTAACTATTGGAATGCATCCGTCTGGCTCACTCTTCTGTTGATCAAGGCAGAGTTTTGTTCAAAGAAATTCCACCACTCATTCAAATCTGTGCAGAGTTGGCTTTGTCTAGTATCGCCAATGGTAGCGATGATTATTCTCCTCCTTTTAGTATGACTCAGGTAGAATCTTTGGTATGGTTATTGGAGGATGACTCAGCTTTCTTTGAACACTACTCAGCATGTTCCCAACAATTGCTTGTAGAATGTATTTGTACTCAGAGTCTCTAGTAGACCGTATTAGGAAAGGTCTGAGGGGAAACGGGAAAAGTGACCAGGGTTGTGCCATAGTCAGTATGCCTAAACAGGGCATACACAAATAGAAGTAAAAGCGAGGACATAAAAAGAAAAAAGGGGAAGGGCGGGTGGGACACGAGAGAACCATCAACAGGAAAAAGGAGGATAGATGGCGAGTTTACATACAGCCTGACTCCTCCTACAAATTCAGGCTGACCCAAGGTCAGCTTTCCCATTTGTACTCGGAGTCTCTAGTAGACCGTATTAGGAAAGTTCTGAGGGGAAACGGGAAAAGTGACCTGGATTGTACCGTAGACACGTGGTCAGTATGCCTAAAGGGGGCAAAAATAAAGACAGTAGAATGAATGAGCTAGCAAAAAGATTAAACAAAAGTAAACGTATGGAACATTAACCAGCCCAATGCATAAAAGCCTGTGACATCTCAACATGTGGATCCGGGCTATATCTGGAGACACATGCTGAATTCCACCTACCTAACTTCTTAAAGCGGAGTTCCACCCTAAAGTGGAACTTCCGCTCATCGGATTCCTCCCCCCCCTCCGGTACCACAATTAGCACCTTTCAGGGGGGAGGGGGGTGCAGATACCTGTATAATACAGGTATCTGCACCCACTTCCGGGAATAGCTAGCCGCAGATGCCTGCCCCCCCCCCTCTCTTGTGTTCTGGGAAACACACAGTTCCCACAACACAATGGGGACCAGTGAAGACTCGCAGCACGACTCGCGCATGCACAGTAGGAAACCGGGCAGTGAAGCCGCAACACTTCACTTCCTGATTTCCTGACCGAGGATGGCGGTGGGGGCAGCCGAGAACCGAGCGATTGCTCGTCATCTGCTGTCCATTTATTAAAAGTCAGCAGCTGCAGTATTTGTAGCTGCTGGCTTTAAATATTTTTATTTTTAGGGTGGAGCGGCTCTTTAATTACGTGAACACGGACCCCTTGGCAAAAAGCAGCAGAACCCGCACCTATCCCAAAATGAATGTCCGGAATAAGCTTTGAAGTCCACACCTAGGTTTGGCAGCAGGGTTTCATGAACTGTGCTTGTGCAGAAGGGAGCTCTAGGGAAAGGCAAAGTGGCCTATCCCTGGGTTCATCCGCTGTTGCCACGATTTGATCTAAGACTGACCGGGCACCAGGCATTGCTGGTCTCAAAATCTTTAATGTCAGTACCGGCTCCTGTCTGCTGCATCTTGCAAGCGTCCAGATGCCACCACAAATGATTAGGGTACCTAACTGGCTGATCAAGAGTATACCGGATCTCGTCCCAGTACGTGTGAACTCACCTGGCCTGAGGAAAGCATAGAAAGCCAGATACATGGCTGCCTAGAGCAGTGTTTCTCAACTCCAGTCTTCAAGGTGCCCCAACAAGTCATGTTTTCAGGATTTCCATTATTTTACACAGGTGATTTGATCAGTTTCACTGCCTTTAGTAATTACCACAGCTGTTTCATCTGAGGGAAATCCTGAAAACATGACCTGTTGGGGCACCTTGAGGCCTGGAGTTGAGGAACCCTGGCCTAGTGGACCTAACTGGGTAGCCGCCCAAAAGGAGACCAGGAAAGTATATCCGACATGCTCCGGAACATGCTCTGTGATGGGGAGTCTGTCAACCTTGGTAGGAGGCTGCTCTTCTGAATCCCCTTAAGAAAAGCCTTGATGGGATTTGCTGCAAAAATGGATGGCCTATTGGGGTCCTACAATGACAAAAGTCTTTAATTCCCACCAGATAAGTCTTGATAGTGCTGTATGATAGCTTGAGCTGTGAGCATTTAGCATGCCCAACTATGACTGCAATTCTACTCTGGAACAGGCCTGGGAGATCGTAAACACATGTATATGGTCTCTGATCCTCTCTAGCTTATCTGTAGACATACTGGCCTGCATGGCCTGGGGATTCAGCGTTAACCCAAGGAACATAAGTGCAGTCACCAGGCCTTACATTTTCCTTGCCACCAGAGGGACGTTAAGCGCTGAGAAAAGTGATGTCAGTTTCCGTAGATCGGCGGGGGCCTGTTTGGAATCGTCCAGATAGTAGATGACTTCATGACAGCATACTACATGGGTGAGTATCCAGCTGAGTGGCAGTGCTAAAGTATCCAATGGCCAAAGGCTGCTTTGGACCCAAAGGTTAGTTTAGTAGCAAAATAACACAGACCCCTCCACCTTATCCCATGCCGCTGCCAGAGCGACGGCAGAATCAGAAGTTTGAAAGCATCTGCTAGGTCAGCTTTGGACAGCCAAGCGCCCTCACCCACCCCGATGACCCGATGATAAGTTGTATAGCCTGATTCACTGATGCATACTTGCCATGGTTGAAGTTGTTATAAATATGCGACTTCGCTAAAAATTAATCGGCTGACCTAACTTGTGAAAAAGAAGCAGAATGAGCTGGACGTAACCTAAGGAAAGCCTATTGGGGCACCAGTACGTGGTATAGGAGGGCGACTGACATATCGCAAACTGGCGACGACCTCAGCCCAACAAAATGGCTCTGTGTCTATATAGCTCCAGACTGCTACCACCTTTTTTTTAACATTCCCAAGAATGAAATGTGCCAGGGAAATGGAAGGGGCACATGTAATTTTTTATTTTTAAATTAAAGGTACAGGGCATGATACCAAGGGGGTCCTGAAACCCACTGATGTCCCTAGAACGGTAGGAGCCTCTGGGGCCGGACTCGGATGGTTTACCAAAACCTTAACCCTGGCCCGCCACTCCTGACAGGAAGTTGCCAGTGAGCTTGGGTGGCGTGAAACTGTAAAAGGGACAGTAGTAGAGCCTGAAGCAAAGAGGAATAATAATAGCTCCTCTCTGCAAGCCGAAGCCGTGTACGAAATACCCGTGTCACAATTCCGCCACGAGTCTCGGGATGGTCCAGGTTCTTAAAGTGGAGTTCCACTCACTTTTACAACTCTTCAGCATCCCTCACTAAACTGTGCACTGTAAATGAATTGGATTTTTTTTTTTTCTCAGCACCTACTGTATTCATTTTTCACTTCCTCCTCCCTGGCCGTGGCCCATCGCATCATTTCCTGTTTGCAATGCCTTCTGGGAAGGGGTGGCAACTTCCTCTGACACTGCCGTTGCTCTGGAAACCTGACCCGAAACCTATTACACTGATTGTGCTGCACTGAGCATGTGCAAAATCTGCAAGGATGAGATCCAGGAAGAAATACAGTCCGGCTTCAGATGCCCACACTTAAGATGGCCATGGCCTGCTGTAAGTTTATAAAATAACAAACTACTGCTATAAACTAACAAAACAGACCTTAGTTTACAGACTAACTTTAGAATACATTAAGCTTGTGTATTATAGGGGTATTTTATTTAAAAAGTATAATTTCGACCGAAACACCACTTTAACCACTTGCTGCCCATATGACGGCGGGACAGTACAGCTGTTATCCTAGGCCGCCGTCATATGACGGCGCTGCCTTCCAGGATCCCTGGGGGGGGGGCGCCTGCCGCGTCACTGGGCACCCGCGATTGCCCTGTAACCGAGCAGGACCGTGAATCTGTTTGTGTAAACACACAGATCCACGTCCTGTCAGATGGGAGGAGTCCGATGGTGTGTTCCTTGCACAGAACACCGATCGGTCTCCTCCCCTTGTGAATCCCCTTCCCCCACAGTTAGAATCACTCCTTAGGGACACATTTAAGCCTACAGTGCCCCCTCCTGGTTAACCCCTTCATTGCCAGTCACATTTATACAGTAATCAATGCATTTTTATAGCACAGATCGCTGTATAAATGTGAATGGTCCCAAAAATGTGTCAAAATTGTCCGATGTGTCCGCCGCAATATCGCAGTCACAATAATAATATAAAAAAAAAAATAAATAAATAAATCGCAGATCGCCGCCATTACTAGTAAAAAAAAAAAAAAAATCAATAATAATCAAAATGCTATAAATCTATCCCCTTATTTTGTAGACGCTATAACTTTTGCACAAACCAATAAATATACGCTTCTTGCAATATTTTTTTACTTTTTGCTATAATATTCAAATATTTTTTTTTTTTTTTTTTTTACACAAATTTTTTCCTCAGTTTAGGCCGATACATATTCTTCTACATATTTTTGGTAAAAAATATTGGCCTAAACTGAGGAAAAAAATTTGTGTAAAAAAAAATTTTGGATATTTATTATAGCAAAAAGTAAAAAAATATTGTGTTTTTTTGTTTCAAACTTGTCACTCTTGTTTTGTTTATAGCGCAAGAAATAAAAACCGCAGGGGTGATCAAATACCACCAAAAGAAAGCTCTATTAGTGGGGAAAAAAAATGATAAAAATGTCATCTGGGTACAGTGTTGTATGACCGCGCAATTGTTATTCAAAGTGCGACAGCGCTGAAAGCTGAAAATTGGCTTGGGCAGGAAGGAGGTGAAAATGCACTGTATGGAAGTGGTTAAGGAGGGCATGCTACCATGTTCAGAACCCGTAAGAATTAGAAAACCACATCTGTATTTAAGGGTAAATATTAGGAAAAAAGGAGGAGCTGCTGTATCAGAAGCTCCTGCAGGTATTTGAGCGGAAAGGCAGTCTTTTTTTGGCATATTAAATATATTGAGCAGTATATAACAGAGAATCCGAACCCCAAGGGCCTGAGGATACAGGTATTTCCTAATATCTGGGCTCTCCATTTAAATCTCAAAGGCTGTTGGGAGTTGAACCTCCAGGAGTGTTCAAGGAAGATGATGGAGTTGTTAATTGAATACTATAGGAAAGAGCTCAAAATAGTTGATCAGGAGATCAAACAAATATACAACACTCAACAATCCTGATTTTTGGAGCCTTTGATGCACGCCTGAAAAAGCATATTCAGCAGTTCATCAAGGAGCATCTCCTTAAAAAAGAAGACGCGTTTCGACCAAGGGGGTCTTCAACAGGGGCAACTGTCCCATGCCCCTGTTGAAGACCCCCTTGGTCGAAACGCGTCGGCCGATCTCCCCTTCCTTACGCTGCTTAGATTTTATTTTAATTGTGATCACTTTTATCCATTTTTTGTATGGTATTTTTAGAAATAAAAATCCCTGGTTTACCTGCACTATGCAGAAGCTTTTTATTTTTTATTTGCATATTATCTCGATGCAAGAAACTGCCTCCCAGTAGCCCTACTTCCATCACGGGGTCTGGATCAAATCTGTCCCCGGCTTCTCCTTGGAACACATCCTTGAGGTCTATTGGCTGATATCCAGTTGGCGGCCCTTCCTGATGTTTCTTCACCCCACCAGAGGAGTTGAGAAGTGAGACAGAGGTTCCACCGTTCCGGATATCGTTTTCCAGCCTAGGTTTGGCTCCATGCACCACTGACTCCATGTCATATGACAGTGGAGTCCACGTCATCTGGTAAGAGTACCCATCTTATCTTACTTCCTGATGTTTTCATTCTGATGCCCCATATCGAGATGTTGGTTTACAGCTACGGAAGTTCTGTAACCCGTTGTTGACGCACAGTCACAGATCCACATCGTGCACCATTGACTTTATTTTCTAGTTTCACATCATTTTTTGGTCCATACCAGTTCCTCTTAATAATTTGAGTTTGGAATCATCCATTTACCATGTGGACACTTTATACTGGGTTTGTTCATTTCATTTCACTTATGGTTTTTGTACATATGCTTTACTGTTCAGTACAGCATCTCTTACTTAATTGTTTCACTACACACTATCTTCCTAATACTTCTTAGCGCTGCATTTTTTCCCCATTAACCAGTGTATCCCCCTACCATTGGACCACCAAATCCCTATTCGGGACTACAGGGCCCCTATCATCTTAATTTTCCTCCCCTCCTACAAGGCTCCCTCACCAGACTCAAGGCCTGAGCTACAATGCATCACTCGTGTTTTGGCAGAGTTGATTTATTCAAAATGGACATTTCAGGCAGTCCCAAGAGTACTCCAGACTATTCTTCTCCAGGGTAAAATTAGCTCTTTCAGTATACATCTGGGCTGGAACCCCACCCCATCTGCAATATATTATAGTTCTATATCTGGAAGGGCAAGGCTTTCGTACAGTTTCTGTTAAACTATATCATAGATCTAGCAACTTTGTTTCTATACTGGATTGGATCTTCAACGACAAAAGGCAAGTTAAAGCGATATTAAAACCCTTTTTTTTTTTTTTTTTAAACAAACATGTTATACATGCCTGCTCTGTGCAATGGTTTTGCATAGAGCAGCCCAGGTCCTCTTCTCAGGTCCCACACCGGTGCTCCTGGCCCCTCCATCTGCCAGGTGCTTTCACAGCAAGCAGCTTGCCCAAGCAGGCACGCTCCTGAGCTGTGCCTCTGTGTCCATTCACACACGGGCCTAGTTTGGCCCCGTCCCCTCAGTCTCCCGATTGGCTCAGTGGCTGTGATTGACAGAAGTGCAAGTCCCCAGAGAGGCAAGGCTCTCGTGGACATTGCTGGTTTGATTGAGAGGGGGCTCAGGTAAGTATTAGGCGGGCTGCTGCACACAGTTTTTTTACTTTCATGCATGGAATGCATGAAGGTAAAAAAACCCTTATGCCTTTACAACCACTTTAGGGATTATACTGGAGAAGTCTCTCTTGCAGGCATCACTAGTTTGACTCTCCTGGGTTCTGCCACCAAGTAGACCCCATTCTTTAACCTTCTGTTTTGCCTTTCTTTTTAAGGCATGAGACTCTGGCAAAACACTTTAAGCTCACCACACATAGGTCCACTGACCCAAAAAATAGGGAACGCTATGTCTTCAGCTGGCTTGTCCTGTTCACAATTCCTTATGTGGACCTGAGACAATGGGATTGATTTCCTAAAGGCAAATGGACTGTGCACTTTGCAAGTGCAGTTGCACTTAGTTTCCCCAGAGATTAGTGAATGTGGAGAAGTTTCACATTGTAAGGAATAACCACTTTGTAAAGAATAATACCAAATCAGGTGGAAAAAATAAACAGCATTTTGCTTGCACGATTGCATGATGGAAATCAGCAGAGCTTCACATTTATTAAGCTCTGGGGAAAATTAGTGCGACCGCACTTGCAAAGTGCACAGTCAATTTGCCAAGAAATGCTTCCTTCACTTCTTACTTGCTGCCATGAATGATATTCTGAGACATTGGAAATAGACCTCTGTGCCCACAACTGCTGAGTGGTACACTGAACTAACCCTCCTTCAGCATCTAGAAGAACGGGTAGCCAAACACCACAACAGGTACCCTACTTTTGTGACCACTTGAAATATATACAGTGGGGACGGAAAGTATTCAGACCCCCTTAAATTTTTCACTGTTCTATTGCAGCAATTTGCTAAAATATTTTAAAGTTCATTTTTTTCCCTCAATGTACACACAGCACCCGATATTGAAAGAAAAACACAGAATGGTTGACATTTTTGCAGATTTATTAAAAAAGAAAAACTGAAATATCACATGGTCCTAAGTATTCAGACCCTTTGCTGTGACACTCATATTTAACTCAGGTGCTGTCCATTTCTTCTGATCATCCTTGAGATGGTTCTACACCTTCATTGGAGTCCAGCTGTGTTTGATTATACTGACTGGACTTGATTAGGAAAGCCACACACCTGTCTATACAAGACCTTACAGCTCACGGTGCATGTCAGAGCAAATGAGAATGATGAGGTCAAAAGGAACTGCCTAAAGAGCTCAGAGACAGAATTATGGCAAGGCAGAGATCTGGCCACGGTTCCAAAAAAATTTCTGCTGCACTTAAGGTTCCTAAGAGAACAGTGGCCTCCATAATCCTTAAATGGAAGACGTTTGAGATGACCAGAACCCTTCCTAGAGCTGGCTGTCCGGCCAAACTGAGCTATCGAGGGAGAAGTGCCTTGGTAAGAGAGGTAAAGAAGAACCAAAAGATCACTGTGGCTGAGCTCCAGAGATGCAGTCGGGAGATGGGAGAAAGTTGGAGAAAGTCAACCATCACTGCAGCCCTCCACCAGTTGGGGCTTCATGGCAGAGTGGCCCGACAGAAGCCTCTCCTCAGTGCAAGACACATAAAAGCCCGCATGGAGTTTGCTAAAAAAAAAAAAACCCTGAAGTACTCCAAGATGGTGAGAAATAAGATTCTCTGGTCTGATGAGACCAAGATAGAACTTTTTGGCCTTAAAATTCTAAGCGGTATGTGTGGAGAAAACCAGGCACTGCTCATCATCTGTCCAATACAGTCTTAACAGTGAAGCATCTGGTGACAGCATCATGCTGTGGGGGTGTTTTTCAGCTGCAGGGACAGGACGACTAGTTGCAATTGAGGGAAAGATGAATGCGGCCAAGTACAGGGATATCCTAGACGAAAACCTTCTCCAGAGTGCTCAGGACCTCAGGCTGGGCTGAAGGTTTACCTTCCAACAAGACAATGACACTAAGCACACAGCTAAAATAATGAAGGAGTGGCTTTGCAACAACTCCGTGACTGTTCTTGAATGGCCCAGCCAGAGCCCTGACTTAAACCCAATTGAGCATCTCTGGAGAGACCTAAAAATGGCTGTCCACCAACCATCCAACCTGACAGAACTGGAGAGCATCTGCAAGGAGGAATGGCAGAGGATCCCCAAATCCAGGTGTGAAAAACTTGTTGCATCTTTCCCAAAAAGACTCATGGCTGTATTAGATCAAAAGGGTGCTTCTACTAAATACTGAGCAAAGTGTCTGAATACTTAGGACCATGTGATATTTCAGTTTCTCTTTTTTTTAATAAATCTGCAAAAATGTCAATGTGTTTTTCTGTCAATATGGAATGCTGTGTGTACATTAATGAGTAAAAAAATGAACTTAAAAGATTTTAGCAAATAGCTGCAATATAACAGTGAAAAATTTAAGGGGGTCTGAATACTTTCCATCTCCACTGTAAATTGTTTTCTGCGGTTCTCCACAATTCAAAACCAAAAAACACCTGATGCATAGACTAGTCTAATGTTACCCTTATATGTCTTTTTCTCCTCCTTTGGTTCCATTTGTCAGGACAGTGCAACTATGCTAAGATCCTCTTGCAACGTCATCTACTGATCAAATTCACAACACTTCAAGATGATCTTGGGATCAATGCAGTAAATCAGCTGCCACATTTTGTATAGTATCTAAAGAAACACAGAAGAAATACTGGACATGCCCAACTGGGAAGTGCATCGCGTTTTTTTCCTAGCCAATATCTACGTTGCACTGAGGTTTGGCCATACAATGTGTTAAACTATCTCTGTATGTGCTACTGTGCCTTTGATATGAATAAACCTGTATTCTTTAATTTTTAAAGAGAACATTCAGAGATTTCAGCTTAATGATTTTTAAAGAACTCTGCCTATGTAAAGAGCTAACCTAGCATGTAAACGGTTGCATTCCTGTCTGGAATGGCAGCGAGCGACATTGACATTCTCTTTCAAAAAGGTCAAAATTTCAACAGTGGTCGCTGTGAACATTTCCAATAAAACACATGGTGTGTAAATCACATGGCCACTGTGCGTGTAAAGGGTCAAATGCTCAGTTAGCCTGCCCCTGTGACAATCACTTTCAGTCTGCTGGTGGTTAGGTTGTTGTCCTAGAGATTATGGTTACAGCAGTGGGATCTGAGTGTGTAACTATCACACACAGAGTGTAAACTGGCCTTTTTCAAAATCCAAGCTATTGCCTTGAACTACTCAAAGCTATTTTTTCTCACATATATAAATCCAAAGATTTCCTAAATAAAAGACGTACAATAATGCTGTTACTCTGTATACAAAACAAGCTGACACGCCAACTTTAAGGCAACTGCTATGAAAGCAGTAATTATTATTTAATTGTAATATTGTATGAAAGTGGCTTGATACTAAGCATTACTATGCAAGCTCTTGCAGCAGAACTATTACAAAACTAGAATGACAGACCTTTGTCACGATCAACAAAAACGTTATATATACACACAAAACATAACTCATGTACAATATACAGGAGTACACTTACTGCTCCTTGAAGTAAAAAAAAAGAAAATAAATAAAAAAATTGTAAAGGAACACAAGTAACTTCCATTTCTGCATGTATACAAGCTTAGGTGTTATATAGCCCATTGTAGCAGCACACATGAGGGCAAGTGACTTTTCTAATCTACTACTGGAGGTCCAGCCATACTGTGTCAGAGGCATATTTAATAAATACATCAGTTCACCAATTACACTGTCCAGCATCTGCCAATTGCTTATTTATTGCTCACAATAATTTGAATCTTTACAATTGGTATCAGACCTCACAAGAAACCAAGTCAGACATTTTATATAAAACCTATAAAAGATATTTAAACTTTTATCTAATACTTTTAAAGGTAATTGGCCATTTGACCTTAATGAGATGGTGCAGCCAATTTATTATATAAAATAACATTATGAATAAAATAGGAAGCTTATTTACTGCATTGAAGCAGACATTTGCACAAGACTTGCCGCCACCATCATTACTTACATTTAAATACAAAAAAGACCAGTATATTGTCCATTTCCTGCCTCATGAAAAAGCCAGATAGCCCCTGCACTTCAGCTGTAACAAAATTACTATCTACAGCAGCAGAAGTCAGCCTCAAATGTACAATTATATTAGGGTATATTTATATATGACAAAAATAGTGTGCAGGATCCCATAGGAATTCAATAAATTATCCGCTTTTCATTTTAAAGAAAACAGTCATCTAGTTCACAATGTATGAACATTTGAAAAGGTTTTTTTTTTTTTAAAAATCATCTATAAAGACATTGTACACCACTGTTAACACTTTTTTGTCCACCTGTATTGTCCTTTGGATGCATACTCTTTTTCAAACAAACTTGAACTTTTGCTGGAAGTGTGATATACTGATGAAGATTGAAGGGGGAATGAAGAGAAAAAAAAAAAAAAAAAAAAGGAAGACAGATGCAAGTCAGGACCCCCACCCCCTGCTGCACATAACAGTCAATGGCGTTAAATGTTCTTCATAACGACTGAGAATTTATTGTGCCAGTCCGAAGATTTAACTGTGACATAGAGTTCATGTGTTTGTTTAATGGCTTCAGAGGAGTGTTGCATGTAATAGACTGTGGAAATCGATGGTGATATCGGTCTAATCGCAGGTATTTTACAGTGACCAACTTTCCTGTGGAAGAATACAAATAAAAGATTAGAAAAAGCAATTTTGAAATCCGTAGATTGCAAAAATGAAACTTTGGCAAGTAAGTCCAGCTTATTCAAGTTGTCCGCCCGCCCCAACTGGGTCAAAAACACACCCTCAAAAAAATAACTACTACTACATATATCAATATAGCAGGGGGAGGGGACTAGATAACCTACTCTCTTTTCCACAGAGCCTAGGCAAGGATGACCTAAATCTCACAAGAACACAATCCTGCACTGTGCCAAAGTGTCTTCTCACAAGATTTGAGCTACTTGTCAGCTTGTAAGCTACAGATGTCTATGGGCATCCCCTGAGCCAATATACATCTGAGTTGTGTGCTAGAAGAAGAAGGGGGGGGGGGGGGGGCGATGAAGTAAAAGTACTGCACTTATTTCTGCACTCCTGTAACCCATATTCAGCTGACAGAGGGCTAAAATTGGATGTCAGCTGACATTACTCAGCCAGTCCAGACGCTGGAGGTATCCAAATTTTAATGTCGGATTCCACCTAAGATGCCTGACTGGCAGCTGGCTCAGTCTCCCAGCACAAAGCTGGGAGACAGTCAGCCGCTCCCACCTGCTACACAGCACAGCACTTCAGTGAGTGCTGGAGGGGCAGAGTAAAGATTCCACCAGTTTCAGGCACTTTAATTCCAGCTCACAGCAAATCTGCATGCCATATCAGACAAAAAACAAAAATAAAATGAGGCGCCGTTGGCTTTTTCTCTTATTTGCCATTTATTTTTAGGATTGTGGTATCTGAATGCAGTTTCTAGTGCACAAAAACATTTTACAAAAGGTGTCTAGAGTCACAAAGCCTCAAAACTACAACCCAAACTAAAGTTTTTCAAAAGGAGAGGTCAGCAATTGTGGCGCCCAGTTCTCATAACTGTCGCTTTGCATGATAATAGGGTGTGGGGGTAACATTTTCCCTCATGCAATGTTTAGTGTGAATGTATCCAAAAGTGCGTGAATTCAAATTTTAAATTTTTTTTTTAACCACTTGCCGACCAATAATTACTGCGGCAGGTCGGCTCTCCTGAGCAAACTGACGTACCTGTAGGTAGGTAGGTCGGTCTGTGCAAGGAGGATAGCGGGCGCATGGGAGCGTTCCCACAGACTCAGTCTGCTGGCGACCTGCGATCGCTGTTGTACAGAGCCAGAACGGGGAACTGCCTATGTAAAAAAGGCGATTACCTGTTCTGCCTAATGACATGTCAGAAAACTTCTGTTCCCACTGATCAGGAACAGCGATCTGTCATGTCCCAGCGAGCCCACCCCCCTACATCTAGAACACACCCAGAGAACACACTTAACCCCATGATTTATACATTGATCAGTGCAATTATATAGCACTGATCAATGTAATAAATGTCACTGGTCCCCAGAAAGTGTAGTTTGGGGACAGATTTATCCGCCGCAATGTCGCAGTCCCGCTAAAAATTGCAGCTTGCCGCCATTACCAGTAAAAAATAAAAATAAAAAAATACCAACATCACACAAAAAAAAATACTCATGGCAAGCACCCACTCTATACTCTTCAGGATAGGATGGGAATAGAGCAAAGAAGGAATCTCCCAAAGCAAAAGGAAATCCCAGAACAAGCCATCTCAGAAACTAATCTGAGACACATACATACATACATACATATATATATATATATACACATATACACATATACACATACATATACACATACATACACACTCTGGAGACTGTCACTAGGACAAATAAAAGATTTTAGCAGCTCCTCATCTATACAACAGAAGGGGGAAAAAAACACACACACCCCTTAAAATAGTCAGATCACAGTGCATCTGGAAAGTATTCACAGAGGTTCACTTTACACATTTTGTAATGTTACAGCCTTATTTCAAAATGGATTAAACTCCTTATTTTCCTCAAAATTCTACAAAAAATACCCCATAATGACAATGTGAAAGAAGCTGGTTTGAAATCTTTGCAAATTTCTGAATAGAAGAAAAAAAAAAAAAAAAAACACCACCACATGTACACAAGTATTCACAGCCTTTGCCATGAAACTCAAAATGTTTCTACAACTTGATTGGGGTCCACCTGTGGTAAATTCAGTTGATTGAGAAAATACACGAAGGAGAGATAGAACCCAACTAGGAATAGGGGAACCCCGTCACATCCCAAAATATAAATAGAGAAGAACAGATAAGCCCCAAGGGATAGTGCGGACACAGAGGGAGTGCAAATTAGGGTACACACCAAGGTAATATATAAAAATATGTAAATTCACTTTATTGGTACAGAGTAAAAAAAAAAAATATTGAAAATTTACAAGTGTAAAAACAATGAAGCATCTCAATTGGAGAAAGAATAAGCTGCTAGACTTAAATCGTCGACATGTTTCGGAAGCCAAAAAGAAATATTTTTGACATATGTATATCCTTCAAGGTAAATAGACAAGCAGACTATTCCATATTCTATCAAGGGCAAAAAAAGGGGGAAAATAAAGGGAATATTGTATCAATATTGTGAGTAAATAATTTACAAACAATAGGTTAAAGCATGGTGGTATTGCTGCATATATAAAGTTTAAAACAGAAAATGTCTATTCGTACTTAGATGTATGTTCAAATCTTAGAGACATGCACATCAGTGGATGAAACGTCAGGCCAAAGGTATTTCACTCAGCTCAGCTGTCAGCTTGTTTGTAAATTATTTACTCACAATATTGATACAATATTCCATTTCTTTCCCCCCCCCTTTTTTTGCCCTTGATAGAATATGGAATAGTCTGCTTGTCTATTTACCTTGAAGAAGGATATACATATGTCAAAAATATTTCTTTTTGGCTTACGAAACATGTCGGTGATTTAAGTCTAGCAGCTTATTCTATCTCCAATTGAGATGCATCATTGTTTTTACACTTGTAAATTTTCATTATTATATTTTTTTACTCTGTACCAATAAAGTGAATTTACATATTTTTATATTTTACCTTGGCGTGTACCCCAATTTGCACTCCCTCTGTGTCCGCACTATCCCTTGGGGCTCATCTGTTCTTCTCCAAAAATTCAGTTGATTGGACAGGATTTGGAAAAGGCATACACCTGTCTATATAGGGTACCACAATTAACAGTGCATGTCAGAGCACAAACCAAGCCATGAACTCCACGACAGGATTTCATTGAGGCACAGATCTGGGGAAGGGTACAGAAAAATTTCTGCAGCATTGAAGGCAGGGTGGATTTGATTTAAATCACTAATAAAAAGGCTTGATTTAAATCATAATTCTTAAAGAGCAATTGTCATTTGTCCCACAGCGCCTCCTCCTCTGAGCCGCTGTTGACTCAAGGACAGTCACATTTACTTTAATAGGACAGCTGGTGATGCGGCAGTAACACAACAAGGTGAGGTGACATGGCGGCAGCAGGAGAGTGGACGCCCGCTAACAGGGACTGCCATGATAGATCTGAAATGACCAGTGCTCTATAAATGTTAGCACCACTTCTTGCTGTTAGTTAGAATCCTGAATATTTGCAAACAAAGTGAAGGCTTCCTTTTTGGAATAATAAGCTGTCAGGTTAGCAAAACAGCGGTATCAGAACCAATCCAATCATACAGTTTGTAGTTTACATAGATTTGCAAAACAATGGAAAAAATGAATATTCCTGAACTTTGTTTTGTCTCATGGCTACTGTGAAATTGTGTGAATGAATCAATGCAGAGCATTTTATCTCAGCTTGGATTCATTGGAGTTTACCAAAAATGTAAATATTGCAGAATATACAGTCTCGTGCTACATAACCAAGCTCCATTTCATGCTGAATAAAACTACAATTATTAGTGTATCTTAAATACAAGGTCCAAATGAGGACAGTGACCTCCATCACCTGTAAATGGAAGAAGTTTGGAACCACCGGGACCCTACAATGAGCTCCAATGTTTCTCTGTGGAGAGAGGAAAACCTTCCAGAAGAACAACCATCTCTGCAGCACTCCACCAATCAGACCTGTATGGTAGAGGGCCCAGACAGAAGCCACTCCTCAGTAAAAAGGCAATGACAGCCTGCCTGAAGTTTGCCAAAAGGCACTTGAAGGACTCCGACTCCTAATGTTGCTGCCATCGCTGACGGATTGGTTTTTGAAGCCTTACAATGATTGCCTGTTTCACTTGCATGGACAGCTCCTTTGAACGCATGATGTAGGTTCACAGCAAGAGATTCCAAATGCCACACTTAGAATCAACTTTAGACCGCTTAACTGATGAAGCAATAACAAAGGAGTAGTCCACGCCTGGCCACGAAACAGCTTTTGATTCAATTGTTCAATTACTTTTGGTCTCTTGGAAAAGGGGGGGAGGGGGGGTGGGTGGCTATTCTTAAGAGCTGTAATTCCTAAACCACACATATATATCCATCTAAGTGTGCGTATAGAGATCCCTCTCTATATATTCACACACACAAACTCACAAAATTTTTTGTAAATATATCTTTTCATGTAACAACACTGAAGAAAGGACCCTGTACACTCACTACTTTACATTGTAGCAAAGTGTCATTTCTTCAGTGTTGTCACATGAAAATGTAATAAAATATTTACAAAAAAGATAGAGTGCCATCAGTGTCCTATTGGTGAGCTAGTAATTGAGAGGAATTCCCTTCAACATGATATAAATCCCTGGTAGTCACCAAAACTAGAATCACCATAGGAAGACTTCACAATTTCTTCCCTTTTCACCATTTTTTTTTTTAAATAACCAAAAGTAAGGTGTTCTTTCACTTTTGGTGATAACTCACCAGGACAAAAAAAAAAAAAACAAGGGCAAATCTTACCAACAATGAAGACCGAGACAGCAATACAAACATGACAGGTGTTCTAAGCCATTCTGGAGAAGCACTTTTATCAATACAAGGCTTCCTCTGAATGGCTGAAAGAGAGGCAGGCAAATTAGGTCACAATCTCTACCTCAGGCATTCAGAGGAAGCCTTGCATTCACTGATAAAAATACAGTGCATCTCCTGAATGGCTGAGAAGCACTCAGGCAGAATAGATTTTGTTCTAGCAGCAGATTGGAAGCCTCCTGTACTGCTGAGAGCACCTCACTGCATATTGTATGTAGCTGGTGTCCCCATGACACAATTGGCAGTGGTAGACGAGCAACTAACATTTGACAGCAATAGCAGACAGCAAATTATTACCAGTATGGGTTTGATTAGAATATAATGGCATGAAAAATCTGTGTTCAAGGTGGCCTAAACTGAACAGAGCGACACTTCATCCAATAGCTCCTTGGCATATCACATGACTGTCAAAAAACAGGGTCACATCACTCAGCATCAATACCCAAACACATCTTTCTTTGAAAAGCTCTGCATCAATGTAAGCGACACTCTGCAATAAGGTATTAAAGTGCAACTAAACCCCATCTTTTACAGCCAAGGAAACTGCCATCTTGGCCTCTGATCTTCAGCTGCCATTGTGCTCATCACAGGATCTTCCCAGCTAAACAGGAGAGATCACCAACACTAGCTGCAGAGCCTGGGGAATGAAATCACCCATAGGCTTACTATTGGGCATTCATTGTTGGCGTTCCCTCTTCTATACTAAGCCAGCGCTGGGACCCAATCATGTGACCAGACTAGAGCACCCTCAGAATAAGTATACAGATCTTTCCTGTCACAGGGTAGACAGAATAGACTTATGAGGGTGGGAGTAGATATAAGTATAGTTAGTGTTTGATCGAACTTCCACTTTAAGCACTTGACCTCATGAGCGATTTTTGCTATTCAGCACTGCACTGGCAAGTGCTAGATCATACAACACACTGTACGCAAATTACATTTATATCTTTTTTTCACACAAAGAGCCCTTTTGGTGGTATTAGATCAGTTTTAATAAAAAAAAAAAAAAAAAAAACAGAAAATTAAAAAAAATCCACATAACAAAACATTCCAAAACAAAAATCTAATTTCTTCAAGAATTCAGGGAAAAATGTAGCCTGCTACTGTCTTTGGTTAAAAAAAAATAAAATAAGATAAATAAAAGTGTATAATTGTAGGCGCTATAACTTTCACGCAAACCAAACGATGGTATACACACAGACTGGTAAGTATGCAGCTGTGACGCTATTCTGGTAATCAGCAACCTATAGTAAGACGGATAGTGTGGTGGGCAACCTGCCGCTAACAGACCCTCGCTGGGAGGTACACTGACTGACACCAATACAGTACACTGAATGACACTGGCTGGGAAGGGGCTAACATTCAGGAGCAATCAAGGGGTTAACCGAGTTCCTTAGCAAGTAATATGTGCTGCTTTTATTCACAGATCTGGCTGCTGAGCTGTGTACAGAGCCCTGTGTGTACATAAACATGTAATTGCCTACAGCCAATCAGTAGGTCTCAGCCATAAATCCTTGCCTGGGACCATATGACAAAATCCAGCTGTAGCCAATGACAGCATGGATTAGCAGGGGGCATGTTTAGTTCTGCTTTAAGCCCTCAGATCACAGCTTTTACTGCAATGCAACCCTGTTAATTTAGGTTAGCAGGTCCACACCAGTCCTACAAGTTGGGTAGTTTATTGGTTTCTAGTCAGGGGCTGCAGGGGGCCTCCAACAGATCCACACAGATAGTTTTTAAAATAATTGAGCTGCTTACCATCAAACCAGGATCCATGTAGTGCCTTGAAAGCTTTCCCTGCATAGTCTGGGGATAAGCATTTAACATAAACACATCCCTGGAAAAAGGAGAAAAAAAAAAAAAAAATCAAGACTTGCCGAGAAGCATATAAAAGCCGTAGGTTAATAATAAAAAAAAAAATGTAAAGACAGGAAGTTACCTCTCTGGAGTTTTTATCTACCGCAATGTGAACTATCCCTTCATTATCACTACATTTTTCCAAAATTGCTTCTTGAATTGCCAAATGCCAGTGATCACCAATTTCCCTGTAACAAAATTACCATCAATACGTTATATTAATGCATTCAACTTGAGCACTACAGAGAATGTTAACAGTGAAAACATTTTTATATAGCATGTTTTCTAGCACATTTTCTAGCAAAGCACTAGGTTTTCTATTATAGTTCTATTTTAGAATTGAACCAATATACTTACATGACTGGATCAAACATATTGCGTATTTTTAAACAGGGGGTCAAGCTATTTGGAGGAGAATTTCTTTTATCCAAATGGAAAGCTGAAAAACACAAGACAGGATACACATCAATTTAAAAGAAGGGATTCTTTATTCTGATCAATGCTTTAAAAATAAAAATAGTGTTTCAACCAGTTTAATATGAAATGCTGCATAATTTCATATTCACTAAGCCAGCAGGAGGAGTTCTACAGAAATTTTAGTTTTCTTTTTCTTAAAACTGCTGTCATACAAATATTTAAATGCAAGTGATCTTGGCAGTCACAACCAGTAGATTTAAAAAATGTTTTTTATATATCCTGCAGTGCACGATCAAGGGATAAGAGGGCCAAAATAATGCAGCAGCCACACCGAAACACATCAATCCCCCACTAATCTGAGTAAAAAAAGCCCAAATAGTTTCAAATTGCTGTTGCGGACAGCATGTGTCACTCCTTTACCACTACTTACACTTGTAGTTTATTACTGCAGCACAAAAAAAAAAAAAAATCCCTTCATATTAGAGAACTAAAAAATGGTGTAGAAAAAAAGAAAATTGTTTGCTACAGGCATCCTTCCTTCAAATCTAGCTAAAACCACCCATTTATTGCAAGCAGCAATCTGTAGATACTTTACTATACAAGAATGCATCATGTGTAATGTTGCCAGCATGGATGAATAGATGTTAACCACTTGCCGACCGCCTCCTGTATACATACATCGGCAGAATGGCACAGCTGTGCAAAGGAACATACCGGTACATTACTTTGAATTTGCTGCATTGCGCGCCCGCCTGCCGCAAGCTTTGCGAGTCGGGTTGCGGGTCCCGCGGACTCGATCGCCGCAGGGATACCCGCAATCACCTCACGGAGAGAATGAACGGGGAGATGCTGATGTAAACAGCATATCCCCGTTCTGCCTAATGACAGTGTCACTGATCTCTGCTCCCTGTCATCGGAAGCAGAGATCAGTGACATGTCACAGCTAGCATCACTCCCTAGTACTGACTTAGCCCCTCCCTGCCCCCTAGTGGTTAACCCCTTCACTGCCAGTGTCATTTACACAGGAATCAGTGCATTTTTATAGCACTGATTGCTGTATAAATGACAATGGTCCCAAAAATGTGACAAAAATGTGACAAAAATGTCCGATGTGTCCGCCATGTCGCAGTCAAAAAAAAAAAAAAAAAAAAAAAAAAAAAATCGCTGATCGCCGCCATTACTAGTAAAATAAATTAATAAAAATGCCATAAAACTATCCCCTATTTAGTAAACGCTATAACTTTTGTGCAAACCAAACGCTTATTGTGATTTTTTTTTACCAAAAATATGTAGAACAATACATATCGGCCTAAGCCGAGGAACAAAAAAATGTTATATATTTTTGGGGGATATTATAGCAAAATGTAAAAAAAAAAAAAAAAAAAAAAAAAATCGCACAAGTGATCAAATACCACCAAAAGAAAGCTCTATTTGTGGGGGAAAAAAAGGACGTCAATTTTGTTTGGGAGCCACGTCGCACGAGGGTATTTAAAAACAAAAAAAAAAGTAAGAAAGTTTAACCACTTTCCACCCGTATGTCATATGACATTGTGGACTTTTAATGGGGATATCTGAATGATGCAGGCATCATTCAGATATCTTTTTCTGCCGGCGATTCCCTGCACTGTAAAGATGGTCCCCAGTCATCTCTCTGACCTTCGGAGGCCGGGCGTCACGTCTGACCTCGGCAGATGTAAACACAGCCTACTCTTCGGCTGGGAAGCAGAGATTTTTTTTTTTTTTTTATATCTCAGGCTTTCCAGCAAGATCTCACCAACAATGACCTTTCATGCCCTATTCCTAATACAAGGGATGTTAACATTCCTTGTAATAGGAATAAAAGCGATATTAGAAAAAAAAAAAAAAAGCTCCGGTCCACGCACACAGAAGTGAACGCATTTGTACTTGCGCCCTCATATGTAAACGCCGTTCAAACCACACGTGAGGCATCACCGTGAGCCTTAGAGTGACAGCAATAATTCTAGCCCAAGACCTTCTATTTTTAAAGCATCGCCTATTGAGATTTTTAAGTACCGAAGTTTGGCACCATTATGAGTGTATGCAATTTTAAAGCGTGAAATGTTAAGTATTTATTCAACTTAACATCTTTCACATTATATAAAAAATACAAAAAAAAAAAAAAAAAAACCACACACAGGCCAACTTTGCTTTGTTTAATTCATTAGTTTTCGTTTGAAAAATTGCTACGCAAATACCGTGCGACTTAAAAAGTTGCAACGACCACCATTTTATTCACAGGGTCTTTGCCAACACAAAAACATATATATGTCTGGGGGTTCAAAGTAAATTTTTTTTTTTTTTTTTTTTTTTTTTTTTTATGCTAGAAAAAGGGAGAGATGATTTTTACACGTATGAGAAAAAGTGTCAGAATTGGCCTGGGTGGCATGTGGTTTAAAAAAAAAAAAAAAAAAAAAGAAGGACTGCTCTGATGTTGACATCACACTGAGCCTCACTTTCGATTAGTTTTGAATGAAACATCAATCAAGGATTTCAGCAGGCATTCATGGCTTTCCTGTTAGGACCTCTCTCCACCAGTCTCTTTGGCTCCCATGGCCAAAACCTGTCTCACCCTAGCTTAGGGAAGACAAACAGAGCTTGGAATGGTGCTCATCTTGTGGAAGCCAAAAACAATCCACGTGCATTCTTATATAGTACTGTATTTATAGACTCCTGCTTGCAATAAATTTAGGTGCCTTTAACTTGAATGGTTAGTGTTTGGCTGAAGCCATTTATTATCAACTGTGTTTACTCGTTTTGAACCATAATCACAACAGAAACTCCCCTAATGACCCCGATCAAAAGTTTGCATACCCCAGTTCTTAATATCATGTATTGCCCCTTTTAACATCAATGACAGCATGAAGTCTTTTTTTGGCATTTGAGGATGAGGCTATTCATCTTCAAAGATGGTAAAGCTGCTCATTTCTCTTGGCAAAAAGCCTACAGTTCCTGTAAATTCTTGGACTGTCTTGCATGAACTGCACGTTTGAGATCCCCCCGGGGTGACTCAATGATATTGAGGTCAGGAGACGGAGATGGCCACTCCAGAATCTTCACTTTATTCTGCTGTATCCAAGACAGGTTGACTTGGCCTTGTGTTTTGGATCATTGTCATGTTGGAATGTCCAAGTATGTCCCATGCTCAGCTTCCTGGCTGATGAGCGCAAATGTTCCTCCAGTATTGCTTGATAACATGCTGCATTCATTCTGCCATAAAATTTTGACCAAATTTCCTGTGCCTTTGTAGCCCACACATCCCCAAAACATCAGCGATCCACCTCCATGTTTCATAGTAGGAATGGTGTACCTTTCATCATAGGCCTTATTGACTCCTCTCCAAATGTAGCGTTTATGGTTGTGACCAAAAAGCTCAATTTTGGTCTTGTCACTCCAAATAACTTTGTGCCAGAAGGTTTGAGGCTTGTCTCTGTGCTGTTTGGCGTATTGTAAACGGGATACTTTGTGTCATATGCATAGTAATGGCTTTCTTCTGGTAACTCGACCATGCAGCCCATCTTTCTTCAAGTGCCTCCTTATTGTGCATCTTGAAACAGCCACACCACATGTTTTCAGAGAGTCCTGTATTTCACCTGAAGTTATTTGTGGGTTTTTCTTTGCATCTCGAACAATTTTCCTTGCAGTTGTGACTGAAATTTTAGTTGGACTACCTGACCGTGGTTTGGTTTCAACAGAACCCCTCATTTTCCAGTTCTTGACTAGGCCTCTTTCACACGGACGATCCGTATGTCCGTTTTTCATCCTTCCGTTTTCGGATGAAAAACGGACATACATTCATCCCTATGGAGCGTCGGATGTCAGCGGTGACATGTCCGCTGACATCCGACCCGCTCCGATCCGAAAAGTGTAACGGAGGAAAAACCTACTTTTCCATCCATTTTCGGATCGGGTGACGACGGACACTACAGTCCGTCATCATCCGATCTCCCCATAGGGGAGAGCGGCGCTCTGACAGGTCTGCCGCTGCACAGCGTGCAGCGATGGACCTGTCATCTTCCTGCTCAGCGGGGATCGGCGGAGCGATCCCCGCTGAGCAAGCGGGTGTTCACGGGGCGGATCATGACTGATCTGCCCCGTGTGAAAGAGCCTTTAGAGTTTGAACACTGCCGATTGGCATTCTCAATTCCTTGGATATCTTTTTACATCGCTTTCCTGTTTTATACAGTTCAACTACCTTTTCCCGCAGATCCTTTGACAATTCTTTTGCTTTCCCCATGACTCAGAATCCAGAAACGTCAGTGCAGCACTGGATGAAAGATGCAAGGGTTTGTCAGGAGTCCAGAAACTCATTGACCTTTTATTTATATATATATATATATATATATATATATATATATATATATATATATATATATATATATATATATATATATATATATATATATATATATACACACATACACACACACACACACACACAGATCACAGTTGAGGATGGTTGGTTACCTTTAATAGCCATTCAAACCGCTTTGTGTCAACTTGTGTGCATGTTACCAGGCCAACATCACCAGGGTATGTAAACTTTTGATCAGGGTCATTTGGGTAGTTTCTGTTGTCATTAGGATTTTAAAAAAGAGTAAGCACAGTTGATTGATGATAAATGGCTTCAGCCAAACACTAACCATGAGTAAAAGAAAAGTTTGTGTTATCATTCATATTCTCTGAAAAATGGCCAAGAAATCAAATTCTGCCAGGGTATGTATATTCAAATCATATTATAAGCAATCATATTACAACAGCTAGCAACCAATCTCACATGTGAATGCCTGAATTTTTTCCCACCAACTTTATACAGATTAGAATCATTACTCAATGGTTCACCATGTGAACCATTACATTCATTACCGCCCACAGTTCCTTCCTTTGCATAGGTCACTGAAATGAAAATTCCTGTTTTTTCATCGGAAACCACTATGATAGCACTGGTATCATCTGCTGGGTGGAGTGCCACGTTCACCTTTCTGCCACACATGTCCCCTCTGTGCTGCTCCTGCTTGCAAGGGCAACACATTTTTGATCTTTTCCTACGATCGACTTTTGTTCCCTGTTCCCCTCCTCAATGCCTCACTTCCAACCATTCCGTGCCACAGCACAGGTTAGCAAATCTCAATTGACCACTCTGGTTTTCTGGATCAAGTTGTCATTACCACAGTTCCTGTGGCAGATAGTATTAACCTCCCTGGCGGTATGATTATTTCGGATTTTAGGTGCTGAAAGCGGTACAATTATTTTGCATGGAAATTTGGCGTTTTATATTGTAGGTCTGTAATTCTTAACAATAACACACTTAAATCTGTCCAAACAAGAGTCTAGTAGATATCCCGGGTATGATAAAGTTTGAAACACAAAAACAAATAATATATTAAATAAAAATAAATAGTATTCAAATAAATTTCCCCACGATTCACTATCGCTCAATTCTGCAAGTGTTCTAATTTACTATCGCTGTTTTCTAGCTGGTCTAAAGCCACTTTTGACGTAAAGGGACACTTTTTGGTTGCTATGGACAATCTCCAGTTTCCAGGCAGAAAGAACAGTATATATCACATAAAACTGCATGCAGGGCATGGGCCAAAGCACTGGGGACAAAAGGGATGTGAAATAATTTCATACAGTACTGTAATCTGTAAGATTACAGTACTGTATGTGTTATGATTTTTACTTTTTTAATTTGCCGCCAGGCTCCGCCCCCGTGCGTCGCGACGCTCGCAGGGAACGGAGCCTGGCAAGGAGAGGCTTCGGAGGAGGACGGAGCCCACGGACACTACAGGGGACATCGCAGGATCCCGGGGACAAGGTAAGTAAAGGCACACCAGGATCCTGCGATGGAATCCCGAGTGTGGCTCGGGAATACCGCTAATGGTCCTGAATTTTAACCCCGAGCCACACTCGGGAAAACCGCCAGGGAGGCTACGGAGTTTTAACTCCAACCTTTTCATCATCCCCCAAACCCAAAAGGGGGCATCCACCCAATATTGGATCTCAAAGATCTCAATCTCTTCATTAGGTCCACAAATTTCACACAAAATCCACCTCATCACCCGTTCACCAGGGAGACTTTCAGGCTTCTGTGGACATTGACGATGTTTACCTTCATGTTCCTATCTTTCCAGTGCATTACGATTTCTCCACACTTTGCTATGGGACCACTGCCCTACCAATTCATGGGAAGTGACCATTCAGGCTCTCATCTGCACCTTGGGTATTCACCAAGGTGCTTTCATGCTAAGTTTTAGCCCAGTTGCAGTCTCGTGGCATCATTAGACAACCTCTTGTTGAGGAAGTGTTGATGCAAGCTGTTGGGCTTGTGACTGTCTAGATGTTAGATTTGGACAGACCCTGAACCTTCAGAAATCAGTCAGTAGAACAGATTAGTTGAAATATCTGGATCTAGTCCTGGAAATAGCTCAGGTTAGAGTCTTCCTTGCACAGGAGAAAAACTTGAAACTCTCGGGTCTCAAATTTAAACTCTCCCGTTCAGCAGCCTGACTCCGCTTTTGCAAGAGAGACCTAAGCCTGTTGGTTACCTCCTTCAAGGGCAGTTCAATTTGCCGATTTTTAATCCAGACCTCTGCAACGCAACAGTCCATTGTTGCAGGAAAAAAAGTCAGTCTGGCCTCTGTCCCTGGCTTGGTGGCTCAGGAATCGGAAAGGTGGCCCTGCATCTTTTGGAGGATTCTCATGTTGGATGCCAGCCTTCTAGGCTGAGAGAAGTTCTGGGCATCCTGACAGTGCAGGGGACTTTGTCAGAAGAGTCATCTCTGATCATCCTTGTACTTCTGGTAATTTGTCATTGCATCGCATCACAGCACTATCCTGACAAAGGGCTACCCAAATCATTCAATCAGATGCCACGACAGCAGTGGCATTGCTCAGTGAACTCCATGCATCAAGAGAAGGTGGCAGGAACCTGTCCTGCGCAGAACTTCACAGCCATGAGCATTCCAGGCGTTGATGACTGCCAGAGAGATGTCCTCAGCTGGTGGCACCTGGGTCCAGTAGAGTGGTTCCTTCATCCGAAGGTGTTCCCCGATCTGTGTTGCAGCTGGGGGATGCCCGATGTGGGCCATCAGGTTCAACAAACATGAAAGGGTTTGTCTGCAGGTACAGGGGTTCTCTGGTTGCTGTGTGATCACTAAACCCCAATCTAAGCCATTCCTACCCTGAAACTTTTCTTCCCAGGATCAAGATGGAGGGAATTCCAGTGATCCTCACTGCTCTGGACTGACCCAGTGAGGATGTGGCACATCAACCTGGTAAAATTCCAGGCAGATGCTCCGTGGGCACTTACATCCTGATTCATGGTCGCTGGTTTGCAAGCTGCATTGGTGTTGAAGTCAAGGCTCTAAAGGGACAGGAAATCTCAGTCTGATTCCCATGATACTAAAAGCTAGACATCTACTTCCTGTAAGGTCATCAGACATGGAAGGCATAAGATTCAGGGGCTTCTATCCCAGGAGGTTCACCATGGGACAAATCTTTTTCTTACTGCTGCTGGGTCTAGACCAGCATTTAGCTATCAGCACCATCACTAGCCAGGTTTCTGCCCTATTTTGTTTCAGAGCTCATTGGCCACTCTCTAAGACCATATGGATAGTGGGGGTCTCCTATGTGGTCTTCCATGTAGTCCCCCACCATCCGTTCTCTCCTGTGACTCCAAGTGATTGGCGTCTGGTTCCCTCTGCACCTCAGTAACTGCTGTTTGAACCCATTAGATACATTCCCATTTCTTCCCCTCCAAATTTTAAGTCCAAAAATCGTATTTTTCGACTATCATTTTGGCCCAATGGATTCAATGCCTGTGACGTGTAACATATGCAGATTAGGTGCTTTGTCCCTGACATTCCTGATCCAACCAAGCAACTAGTATTTTAAGGTTGTCAGTAATGCAGCCTATAAAACTTCACTCAACTCATTTCCTTCCAATCTGGGTTTCCCAGTAAAATGCTACATACGCCACCCGGTTACCTCTTTCTTGATGGATCATGAAAAGATGCCAAATTAGTCTATCATAGTAGCTACAGATTCAACTAAAGGGGACTTAATCATACTCCTCTGTGCCTTCGGCCATGCCCCACTTGTTCATCCAAAAAAATCCACAAATTTACAAATCGTAGCATAACTTCTCTAACAGGAGGCACGCTTGACATGTGAATAAGCAAATGGAAAATTGGAGGCATTACCTTGTCCTTGCCATACTTTAGAAGGCATGGTTGAAATTTTGTCACATGAAGAAGGCTGAATCCATTTCCATACAAGGAAATCTGTTCCTGCTATTTTCTGTGTTTCAGTACGTATACGAGACTCATTTGAAGCCAGGAATTCAACAGCTCGTTCCCAAGCCTTTTTCATTTTTTTCCTACAGGGAGAAGGAAGGAAAAAAAAAAGGATTAGCAATTTAAAAAAGGTTACATTACCTTCTTTGAATTATTCAATTGAATAGGGCTCACAAATACAAGCAAAAACTCACTTGGCCGATGCTCATGCCCTTTTGCACCATATTAGGTGGGGGGGAGGGAGAAGGATGACAGAGGAGAGCTGCGGATGACAGAGGCACGTAAACGGACCACGGTGTCAGGGCTCAGCAGCCAAGATAAAACTATGGTGTTTACCTGGGGAGTAGGGCAGAACCAGGCAGGATCAGCCGGGTATTTCAGGTGATAGGGTCAAAAACACAGCACAAACACTGTGCTGTATAACATGCTTTAACCACTTCAGCCCCAGAAGGTTTTACCCCCTTAATGACAGGCCATTTTTTTCGATACAGCACTGTGTTGATTTAACTGCCAATTGCGCAGTCGTGCGACGTTGTACCCAAACAAAATTTATATCCTCCCCTCCACCACAAATATAGCTTTCTTTGGGTGGCATTTGATCACCTCTGCGGTCTTTAGTTTGCACTATGAAAAAAAAAAAATTATATATATATATATATATATATATATATATATATATATATATATATATATATATATATATATATATATATATATATATACACATACATACACACACAGTGGGGCAAAAAAGTATTTAGTCAGCACCAATTGTGCAAGTTCTCCCACTTAAAAAGATGAGGGGCCTGTAATTGTCGTCATAGGTATACCTCAACTATGAGAGGCAAAAAGTGGAAACAAATCCAGACAAATCACATTGTCCGATTTTTGAAAGAATTTATTTGCAAATTATGGTGGAAAATAAGTATTTGGTCAATATCAAAAGTTCATCTCAATACTTTGTTATATATCCTTTGTTGGCAATGACAGAGGTCAAACGTTTTCTGTAAGTCTTCACAAGGTTGTCGCACACCGTTGCTGGTATGTTGGCCCATTCCTCCATGCAGATCTTCTCTAGAGCAGTGATGTTTTGGGGCTGTCGCTGGGCAACACAGACTTTCAACTCCCTCCAAAGGTTTTCTATGGGGTTGAGATCTGGAGAATGGTTAGCCACTCCAGGATCTTGAAACGCTTCTTACAAAGCCACTCCTTCGTTGCCCGGGCGGTATGTTTGGGATCATTGTTATGCTGAAAGACCCAGCCACGTTTCATCTTCAATGCCCTTGCTGATGGGAGGTGGTTTGCACTCAAAATCTCACGATACATGGCCCCATTCATTCTTTCATGTACACGGATGAGTAGTCCTGTTCCCTTTGCAGAGAAACAGCCCCAAAGCATGATGTTGCCATGCCCATGCTTCACAGTAGGTATGGTGTTCTTTGGTTGCAACTCAGCATTCTCTCTCCGACGAGTTGCGTTTCTACCAAGCAGTTCTACTTTGGTTTCATCTGACCATGACATTCTCCCAATCCTCTTCTAGATCATCCAAATGCTCTCTAGCAAATCTCAGATGGGCCCAGACATGTACTGGCTTAACCAGGGGGACACGTCTGGCACTGCAGGATCTGAGTCCCTGGCAGGGTAGTGTGTTACTGATGGTAGCCTTTGTTACCTTGGTCCCAGCTCTCTGCAGGTCATTCACTAGGGTCCCCCCGTGTAGTTCTGGGATTTTTTTCTCACCGTTCTTGAGATTATTTTGACCCCACGAGGTGAGATCTTGCGTGGAGCCCCAGATCGAGGGAGATTATCAGTGGTCTTGTATGTCTTCCATTTTCTAATTATTGCTCCCACAGTTGATTTCTTCACACTAAGCTGCTTGCCTATTGCAGATTCAGTCTTCCCGGCCTGGTGCAGGTCTACAATTTTGTTTCTGGTGTCCTTCCACAGCTCTTTGTTCTTCACCATAGTGGAGTTTGGAGTGTGACTGTTTGAGGCTGTGGACAGGTGTCTTTTATACTGATAACAAGTTCAAACAGGTGCCATTAATACAGGTAATGAGTGGAGGACAGAGGAGCCTCTTAAAGAAGAAGATACAGGTCTGTGAGAGCCAGAAATCTTGCTTGTGTAGGTGACCAAATACGTATTTTCCACCATAATTTGCAAATAAATTATTTCAAAAATCAGACAAAATGTGATTGTCTGGATTTGTTTCCACATTTTGTCTCTCATAGTTGAGGTATACCTCTGATGACAATTACAGGCCTATCATCTTTTTAAGTGGGAGAACTTGCACAATTGGTGGCTGACTAAATACGTGTGTGTGCGTATACACACACACACACACACACACACACTAAAATGTATTCACCAGCTTGTCCAGATATTGATTGGTTTGTGCAAAAGTTATTGGGTCTACAAAATAGGGGATTAAATTCATGGACTTTTGTTAATGTTACTACTGGTAATAATGCCGATCTGCGTTTTTTAGCGGGACTGCGACAATGTGGCGGACAAATCTGACCCCATGTGACACTTCTTGGGGACCAGTGCTATAAAAATGCACCGATCATTGTAAAAATGACACTGGCAGGGAGGGGGTTATCACTAGGGGGCAATCAAGGGGTTAACGGTGTGCCCTGGGTGTGTGCAAACTGTGTGTGTGGGGGGGGGGGGGGGGATGGGCTGCCTGTAACACGACAGATGTCCGCTGGCCACCCGCGATCGCTCCAGAGACGGGCAGAATGGAGATCTGTCAGTGTAAACAAATAGACCCTCGTTCTGTCAGGGGAGTAGAGTGAGATCTGCTGTTCCTAGTGATTAGCAACAGCGATCTCTCTCCTCCAGTCAGCCCAGCCCCCATAGTTAGAAATACCTCCCTAGGGAACACTAAACCTCTTGATCCCCCTAGTGTTAACCCCTTCCCTGTCAGTAACATTTATACAGTAATCTGTGGCTAATCTGATCGCTGTATGTCAGTCAATGATCCCAAAAAAGGGTCCAATCTGTCCGCCGCAAAGTCGCAGTCCCGCAAAAAAAAAATAAAAAAAATAAAAATAAAAAGCCATAAATCTATCCCCCATTTTGTAGATGTGATAACTTTCGCACAAACCAATCAATATACAGCAATTGCGATTTTTTTTTTTACCAAAAATATGTAGCCGAATACATATTGGCCTAAATGGGAGGTAGAAATTCATTTTTTTAACGTTTTTTTGTTGGATGACCCTATTTTGGAAAGTAGATACCCCAAGCTATTTGCTGAAAGGCATGGTGAGTATTTTGCAGCTCTCATTTGTTTTTGAAGACAGACAAGAAAACATTTTTTTTTTTTTTTCAATTTTCAAAACTTTGTGACAAAAAGTGAGGTCTGCAAAATACTCACTATACCTCTCAAATAGCTTGGGGTGTCTACTTTCCAAAACGAGGTCATTTGGGGGGGGGGGGGGGGTTGTGCCACCTGGGCATTCCATGGCCTCCGAAACTGATAGGCAGTGAAGAGTGAAATCAAAAATTTACGCCCTTAGAAAGCCTGAAGGCGGTGCTTGGTTTTCGGGGTCCCGTACGCGGCTAGGCTCCCAAAAAGTCTCACATGTGGTATCCCCGTACTCAGGAGAAGCAACAGAATTTATTTCGGTGTGTAATTTTCACATTCCCATGGCATGTTTGAGCAATATATCATTTAGTGACAACTTTGTGCAAAAAAAATTGTCTTTTCCCCGCAACTTGTGTCACAATATAAAATATTCCATGGATTCGACATGACTCTCAGCAAATAGCTTGGGGTGTCTACTTTCCAAAATAGGGTCATTTGGGGGGGGGGGGGGTTTGAACTGTCCTGGCATTTTATGCACTGCTTATGTCACACATCACCCACTCTTCTAATCACTTGAAGACAAAGCCCTTTGACACTTTGTTTACATGAAAAAAAATTTTTTTTTGCAAGAAAATTACTTTGAACCCCCAAACATTATATATTATTATTTTAAAGCAAATGACCTACAGATTAAAATGGTGGGCGTTTCATTTTTTTCACACAGTATTTGCGCAGCGATTTTTCAAAAAATCTTTTTGGGAAAAAACACTTTAAATTTTAATGCACTAAAAACACACTATATTGCCCAAATGTTTGATGAAATAAAAAAGATGATCTTAGGCCGAGTACATGGATACCAAACACTACATGCTTTAAAATTGTGCACAAACGTGCAGTGGCGACAAATTACATGCATTTTTAAAAGCCTTTACAGGTTACCACTTTAGATTTACAGAGGAGGTCTACTGCTAAAATTACTGCCCTCGGTCTGACCTTCGCGGTGATACCTCACATGCATGGTGCAATTGCCGTTTACATTTGTCGACAGACCGACGCTTGCGTTCGCCTTTGCGCGAGAGCAGGGGGGACAGGGGTGCTTTTTTTTTTTCTTATTTTTTTGCTTTATCTTATTTTTAAACTGTTCCTTTAATTTTTTTTTTAATCATTTTTATTGTCATCTCAGGGAATGTAAATATCCCCTATGATAGCAATAGGTAGTGACAGGTACTCTTTTTTTGAAAAAATTGGGGTTTATTAGACCCTAGATCTCTCCTCTGCCCTCAAAGCATCTGACCACACCAAGATCGGTGTGATAAAATGCTTTCCCAATTCCCCAATGGCGCTGTTTACATCCGCGAAATCTAAGTCATGAAATGCTCGTAGCTTCTGGTTTCTTAGGCCATAGAGATGTTTGGTGCCACTCTGGTCTCTGATCAGCTCTATGGTCAGCTGGCTGAATCACCGGCTGCATTCTCAGGTTCCCTGTTGAGACAGGAGAGCCAGAGAAAAAAAAAAAAACACGGAAGAAGACGGTGGGGCATTCCCTCCCACTGCTTGTAAAAGCAGTCTAGAGGCTAATTAGCTGCTAGGATTGCTTTTACATGAAAGTCGACCGCTGGCTGAAAAGAATGATACCAAGATGATGCCTAAACCTGCAGGCATCATTCTGGTATAACCACCCAAAGTCCAGCAACATACCAGTACGTTGCTGGTCCTTGTTGGGCATATATTGTAAACTTTTTTTTTTTCATGCAGCCTGTGGGCTGAACGAAAACAAGATTGATTGGTAGGTATGCCCACCATTAGAATACCTCCCTTCATCCACCCACTTCTAATGATGGGCATACATGCACCATTTATATATGTCGAAGCATGGGGGCATCTGCCCCAAAAGTTTTTTTTACACTTTTTTTGTAACTAACTTTTATAACTGTAACCGGTTCCAGGTTCGGGTCTAAAAATGCGATGGCATCTTGGGAGACCCTGTGAAAGTGTGCCTAGTCTGTGCAATGCTGTACCCTACGCTAATACTCAACTAGTGTATGGTAGCGTTCAAAACATTCACCAATGCAAAGACCAGGATTGTCAGGACAGGAGGGACAATAATAGCGGGTGTCACGCCTATATCCGCGCTTGCTGCAGACACGACATCTTTTTTGGGGGGGTTCGTGGGGTAGGGGTACTCGGGAGGACAAAGAAAATGCCTCTCATGCAGCCGACTGCATTTGGTTGGTGATGTGAATGGGGGAAGTATGGGTGCTGCAGAAGTGGTGGGTTCCCAATTAGGATTGGCGAATGCAGCAGGAAGGGCATTATGGGCACGACAGGCCTGTGTTTGTCTTCTTCTTGGTGACAGCGGGACACTATTTGTGGTTGCCACCTCACCAGCTTGAACTACACTTATGGGACTCGCCACGTCACCAAGTGTTACTGGTTTGTCTACGACCGGGGTGTACTAGGCCGCTGCCAGTTCACCAAAACGCTACAAAAAAAAACTGTTAGCGATCGCAGGGATCAGGCCTGACTCTGCAAACGCTGCAGTTATGTGTTTAGTGTTTTGTAAGTGACAGTGATCGATCGATACTGCCCTTCGGTGGGCTGGGCGGAGGGGCAATACGCAGAAGCTAGCAGGCATCTGGGCTGATCCCGCCAACACTGCGTTTTTGGGAACCCTAAACTGCTGGGGACGCTAGTATAGATCTGATCGGATCAGATATTGATCCGTTCAGATACTATACCACTAAGGGAGGTGTATGCTGTGTGCGTGGGTGTTAGCGGTACTGGCGCTAACCTGACGCTGCCTGGGGCGACGCAGACCCTATCTGACCCTAAAACCCAAGTTATATCACCGCCGTGAGATCAGGGGGCTAAACCTTTATTAGGTAATAAACGGCGGGTGCCCTGACACACAAATAAAACTAACCAGCGTCACCCGTAACAGTTATACAGTGATCACTGGTGAAAGGGTTAACTAGGGGGCAATCAAGGGGTTAAAACCTTTATTAGGTAGTGTATGGGGGTCCCTGACGCTATAAAATGCTGATGGCGAACCTATATATTTACCTCGCTAACTAGCATCACCAGTGACACTAATACAGCGATCAGAAAAACAATCGCTTAGTGACACTGGCGACAGGGGGTGATCAAGGGGTTAAAACTTTTTTAGGTGGGGGTTAGGGGGGTATCCTAGACCTAAAGGGGGCTAACACTAACTGCCCTACCACTTCTGTCACAAACTGACACCAATGCAGTAATCAGAAAAAAAAAAAAAAAAAAAAGAAGAGGAAGATTCTCATTGGCTGGGAGCGATCGCGAGGGGGTTGCCACGAATGGATGCCCTCCCCCTTACCTTTGCTCGATCGGTGACAGCAGCCGACCGCCTGGGGCACCGCGGGAGGCAAGTAACTTACTCATACGTTACTTTGCCTGCCCGTGCCATTCTGCCGCAGTATATCTGCGTGAGGCGGTCGGCAAGTGGTTAAAGGAACAGAAAGTAACAAATGCTTTAACCACTTCAATACAGGGCATTTTCACCCCCCTTCCTGCCAAGGCCAATTTTCCGTTATTAGCGCTGTCACATTTTGAATGACAATTGCGCAATCATACAGCACTCTACCCAAATGAAATTTTTATCTTTTTTTTTTCCCCCACAAAGAGCTTTATTTTGGTGATATTTGATCACCTCCGCGGTTTTTATTTCTTGCGCTATAAACAAAAGAAGAGTGACAAGTGTGTAGAAATATCACTGGCAGGGAATGGGTTAACACTAGGTGATTGCAAGGGATTAAATGCGTTACCTAGGGAGTGATTCTAACTGTAGGGGGAGGAGACTCACAAGGTGAGACCACCTATTGGTGTTCTTCTGTACTGGGAACACACGTCTCCTCACCCCTGACATGATGTGGATCTGATCCATGTCCTTGCTTTGTATTACCGGCAAACTCGGACGTTGTGGCCGCCGGGCAGGTGCATCGGCTCGAGTGACGTAGCGGGCACGCGCACCCCCTAGACGGCCGGGAAGCTGAGGATGTTATACGACGTCCTCCCAGGATGGGAGATCCCTCCTGTGGATGTCATTTTTAATATGGGCTGGGAAGGAAGTGGTTAAGATAAAAAGCCTTGTGCGTGCAGCAGCCCCCCTAATACTTACCTGAACCCCATCTCGGTCCAGCAACGTGCACAAGTGCCTCGCTCCTGATTGGATGAGACAGCAGTGGCACCATTGGCTCCCGCTGCTGTCAAAGTCAGCCAATGAGGAGAGAGAGAGGGGGCGGGGCCAAACCACAGCTGTGGCTCTATTGCCCCCATAGCAAGCTGCCTGCTGTGGGGGCACTCGGCAGGAGAGAGGGGCCAAGAGTTCCGGCGAGGGACCCAAGAAGAGGAGGATCCAGGCTTCTCTGTGCAAAATCACAGCACAGAGCAGGCAATTAGATAAGGTTTGTTATTTTCAAATAAACAAAAAATAAAACAAAACAAGACTTAGTATAATCGCTTGAACCCTCAAGCCCCAACATTGTAGGTCACCAGCTAAGGAAGCCCAGAAGGCATTTTTACTAGGAGAACCAGTGAGGGCAATAGGAACACCCTCAGCATCATACATAGTAAAGTACCCAAACCTTCCCAGAGGAAGTTTCTGTATGGACTCCAAAAAGGTGGCCAAAGGAGGTCTGGTCAGTACACTGACTCACAGAAGGATACCCTGACAAGGTATGCACCAGACAGAACCGTTTAGCGCGCTGGGAAGGCCCCACCCCAACCAGAGTCTGCAAAGTAGCGTGAAGGACTTCTTGATTCAAAGGAATTGTGCGATATGGACTAGCCCAGACACAGAAGGGGAGGCTAAAGGTGACTGAAAGCTCACTAGAGAAGAGAGTCCATTAAAGCAGTAGCAGAGCAATCAGACATACCATGAAGCCCAAAAGGTAAGGAGGGGTAAATTTGTTTGTTAAGGGAGAGAGCAGAGTTCCACCAGACAAGGACCTCTTTAGGTAGGGCCAAGCTGACCCCCCTTCACCCATTAGTCAACCAGTTACCAGTTTTCGATCCAGGGGAGGCCATCTCCAACCAAAGTCGGCAGGTTTAAGACCCCAAAAGAGTGCAGATTCCTAGGTTTTCCCAAGTTTTATAATGGAGATGCTAGCAGAAGGCACTAAAGCAGATGCAAGGTATACTGCTTAGGAACAGATACTTCTGGGGAATGTTGAATGAGCAGAACCTTGCCAGCCAAAAAAATAAAAGATTTGCTTGGGAGAGGGATAAGATGAGTAGCAAATTGCTTTTTAAGGAGGGGGTGGATGAGAGAGATCAAGTGTGGAATTACCTTCAAAGGTCTGTCCAGCGAGGAACCAGAGGCCTCAGTATGGGAAATTCAGGCCAGACTGAGTAGCTATACCCTTAGTTGATGAGAACCATTGAGAGACAGTTGAGGCAGAGTTCAGGGATTTAACCTGATACAGCTACAGTAGGTGACCTAAGCAGCCAAACACTGGGGAAATACACTGCCCAGGGACCCAGCTCAATAAACAGCCCCCCCTATTGAAGTGGGGCTGCACTCATGCAAAAATACTACCAGAGGGATCTGAAGACTTCTGGCTGCAAGCCATGTAGTCTGAGTGACTATCAGGCTCTGGAAGTCCATCTACAACTGTAGAGCATGAAAGATCAGGCCCAAAAGGTACGTCTCTCAAAGAACAGAGTCAGACGTATTACTGCCATCCCAGGTACGCATCCAGAGTGTGCTACACCTTTGTATGGACATCAGTTCTATGCGAGACAAGTTTTGAGATTTTAAACAAACCATTGCAACCGAAGCATAAGTCTCCAGACATTTGTGTCAATTGTTGAATCAACCAAGGGCCTGCCTTGGCGGAAGGAATCCATGAATTCTGACAAGGTTTGGCAAATTAACTACTTGCCGACAATATACTGTCTATAAATGGCCTGGACTTCAGGCGGTTAAAACCAACATTTTTCAGCAACCAGCTCTTCAATAAAATGACTTTATGGTTTGGGGAATGTACATTTAGTCACTGGGCACAACACTTATGCTGTGTCGCAAACCATTTAAACAATTACTTCTGTGTAGTCTTCTAAGAAATAAATGACAAGTTGGGGAATCATATTGGTTCTAGTAATGACTGTTCATTTTCTGGATTTCTAGAGACAGAGGCAGCAGGGGAACTGGCTTGGTTAAAGCAAGCAATGGGTCCTAAATAAGGATGAGCTCAGACGTGTTCGCAAACAGCACGTGCAGAGCCCGCCAGGAAGTCGGCACTGCACAGCGCTAATCACAAACAGTGAGACGTCGTCCCGATGCGCGGCTGCACAGATCAGGAAATGTCTCACAGCTTGTGATTAGCGCTGTGCAGACTTTCTGGCGGGTTCTGCACGTGCTGTTTGCGAACACGCCTGAGCTCATCCTTAGTTCTGATAGTATTCATCCCAGAGTTCTAACATAACTTTGAGATATAGTTGTTGGACCATTAACTGATTAACCACTTAAGTTCCAAAAGATTAACCTCCCTTCATGACCAGGCCATTTTTCGATACGGCACTGCGTTATTTTAAACGGACAATTGGGCAGTTGTGCGACGCTGTGCACAAATATAATTGAAGTTTTTTACCCCCACAAATAGAGGTTCCTTTCCGTGGCATTTGATCACCTCTGCAGGTTTTTTTTTTTTGCGCTATAAAAACAAAAAAAAAAACATTTTTTTGTACTTTCTGCTATAAAACACATCTAAAAAAAAAAAAAAAAAAAAAAAAAAAAAAATCAAATTTCTTCATCAGTTTAGGCCAATATGTAATCTGCTACATGTTTGTAGTTTAAAAAAAAAAATCCCAATAGGCACATATTGATTGTAGATGGTATAACTTTTGCGCAAACCAAACTATGAGATATTAAGGAATTTTTATTTTTTTATTCTTACTAGTAATGTCAGCGATCAGTGACTTAGAGGGGCTGCGACATTGCAGCGGACAAAATGGGTCACTTTTTTGGGGACCAGTGACACCAATAAAAATATGCATCGTCACTGTACTAAAACTTGGCAGGGAAGGGGTTAACATCAGGGGAGCTCAAAAAGTTAAATGTGTCCCCTTCACTGTGGGAAGACAGATCCGTGTTTCGGCTTAGCAAAAACAGGATCTGTATTCCCTTGTCACAGAACGTCAATCTACCTTGTTTACATAGGCAGACCACCATTCTGCCTCTGTCGGGATTGATTGGCGGGTGCGCCAGGCCCACTGATTGGCTCCCTCTGTGTCCAATTGCAGTGGTAACTGGTCACCGCTGGCGCGCAATCGCTGTAGACCCAGAAGCGCAAGATCACATACCTGTATGTGATTTTGC
This sequence comes from Lithobates clamitans, assembly GCA_037952925.1. Taxonomy (NCBI): domain Eukaryota; kingdom Metazoa; phylum Chordata; class Amphibia; order Anura; family Ranidae; genus Lithobates; species Lithobates clamitans. The sequence continues at coordinate 3,905,089 of JBBGZY010000044.1, forward strand.
GCAGAAGAGCCGGCGCCTTGCCGTATATGTATAAGGAGGAGTAATGATCACTTAAAACCAACAACTTGCTGGACCCAAAGCAACATGGCTTTACTAAAGGCAGATCAGGTCAAACTAATCTGATTTTTGTGACTAGATTACCAATGTTTTGGGCCAGGTGGTGCTGTGGACATTGTCTATCTTGATTTCAGCCAGGCATTTGATACAATTCCACATAATGATCTATGACAAAAGTTGTAAAGGCTAGAACCCCTGGGTGGTTCAGTGGATATACGGTTGGCTAAAGGATAGATATCAGAGTGTGGTTGTAAGCAGGATTCATGCAGAGACCAGTAACTAGTGGTGTACCAAAAGGCTGTGTACTAGTTCCTGTTCCATTTAATATCTTTTTTAAAGTGATATAACTAAAGATTTGTTGGGCAAGGCATCTTTTTTGTGATACCACCAAGGTGTTAAACAGGGTTGGCATCCCTGGAGGTGTCTAACGGAATTTCTAGAAGATTGGTCAAAGCAGTGGAAATTTCACTTCAAGGTTTCTAAATGTAAAATACTACATCTGAGGAAAATAAAAAACAATTCCTTCAGAGCTGGCTCACACTAGTTGTAATCCAGTGTTTTTATTCAGCATCAAGAGCCGGTTCAAACAGAAACACATGCAGTTCTGCAGTGCAATTTCAGCTAGTTTTCAATGCATCAAAAGTAAAGCGCATACATTACTTTTGAAAATTGACCGCAACCTTATCGCACTGTACATCTGTACCATGTGATCCGGTGCGAGCATGGTACTGCATTTGTGACCTAGGTTTGGGGTGTCACTAACCGAATATCGATACCTGCTGCAGATTGCAACTGCACACCAGAACGTGGTGCGGGAAACACATGTTTCAAGCGCCACTTTCTGATATGAACAGGCCTCAAAAACACATAGCCAGTGTTTAACATGGATTTCAATGACACTAGTTCACACCAATGCAGTGTGTTCCAGTGCAGTCAACAAAAGTAGAATGTTGAATTTTTTCTGTATGGAACGCATCTGGAAAGAGGAAATATGCAATACACACAAAGCGCACATGTCCTCAGGGAGGGGAATGCAATAGAACACATCAAACACCTGCATGCAGAAACGCATCCAGAAGGCAAAGTTGTGGTGTGAACCGGCCCAGAAAAAGTACAATTTTGGGGATGCAGTGTCAGCCAGCACTACCGAGGAAAAAGAATCGGGGGTCCTCATTTCAGATTACTGTAAAATTAACAGTGTGGCCATGCAGTGGAAAAATGAAGAAAAAAAATTATAGGATGAATCATTAGAAGGATCACCACATTACTCTACAGATCTTTAGTGAGACCTTTTAGAATATTGTGTCCAGTTCTGGGGACCTCACTTACAAAAAAAATATTGATAAGATTGAATGAGTCCAGAAACAGGCATCAGAAATGGGGAGGGTGGCATGACCACAAGCTAGCAGGAGGAAAGTTCAAAGCTAATCTTAGAAAGAAAGTGTAAAAACAAAAACAAAAACACCTCTAAGATTAGTTTTGAACTTTCCTCCTGCTAGTTATTTAATGAAGAAAAACACACTACACACACAATAGTTAGCTTAATTTTTTTGTACAACGTGAAAAGATGTCACGCAGAGTAAATAGATTCCCAACATGTCACGCTTTAAAATTTTGCATGCTTGTGGAATGGCGGCAAACTACAGTACTTAATATCCATAGGCATCGCTTTAAACACCTTTACAGGTTACCTGTTTAAAGCTAGAGGTCTAGCGCTAGAATTATTGCCCTATCGTTTGTTGTAATACCTCACGTGTGGTTCGAATACTGTTTACATATGCGACTTACGTATGTAATCGCTTCTGCGCACGAGTATGGAGGGATGGGGCGCTTTTAAACAAAAGATAAAATAAAAAAAACACACACGGTCCTTTTTATTTTTTAATCACTTTTATTCCTATACTATTACAAGGAATGTAAACAGATATAGTCAGCCATGATCCCGGTAAAGCACTTGCAAACCGCAACGTTTTACAGTCAGCTTTCAACTAATTTGCACTTTATAAAAATTTTGCCAAAAAAAAAAAAAAAAGAAGTAGTACTACTAACCGGTCACAAGCTGGTATCAACGAGTCTCTCACATGTGGGATTGGTGTGTATGGATCAAGCTCTTTGTTTTCTTGACAAGCTTCACCGTGACTTTTCAAAACATCTAGAAAAAAAAGAAAAAATTAAAAGCAAGCAGCCGATTATATACAATGATGCACATTATCTCTAGACAGCAGTCTCAAAATAACGACAATGCACAATAGCCCGTGGATTAGCTTTATCTCAGCATTAAGAACCTTGCCTGAGAACATTTATCTGAAGATTGCAGTTGTGAAGGTGTTAAGAAACTTAATACAGGTAATATCAGCTTTATGTAAATCTGTGCTTTTTAAACCATTTGCGTAATTTGTGATAAAAAAAACCCAAGAGAGCTTATAACACAAAGGCTCTGCTTCCTACCAATGCAGTTCTACGTCAGGATTGTGCTTTATTGGTCATTCACAATGAAAAAAGACTGAATTTAACCTAGGGCTGAAACTACTAAAATCGATCATCAAAAATTTGATTTTTTTTTCTACTCACCGTAAAATCCCCTTGAGTTCATTGACGGACAAAGCACATTCTTGACCTTCGGGTTATATCACCACCTTCAGGAGTAGGACTAGGCAGGAAAAAAACCAAAAAGAATAAAAAAAAAAAAAAAAAAAAAAAAAAGGAAGCAGGCACAGCACCGCCTAAGGGCGGTCCTTACAGGTAGTAACCCCCAACTCAGCTACAGGCAGCTCAGTTTGTCACAAATGCAGTGCAAACACAACAGGAGGGGTGGGTGCTGTGTGTCAATGAAAGGGGTTTTTTTTGTTTTGTTTTTTTTAAATCCCGTTTTCTCTTTTGCTCATTAACGGACGCAGCGCTTCCATTCTTGACCGCAGGGACGTCCCAAAGCAGTGCCACAACGAGGGATGGGAACATAGAAAAAAGGAAAAATAACCTCCACCCAAACAGAACCCCCCGTAAGGAGAGCAAAAACCTCAGACAGCCGCCTGCAAAACTTTGTGGCCGAAACACGCATCTGAAGATTCCCAAACTTCCACCCTGTAAAACTTGGTAAAAGTGTGCACGGATGACCAGGTAGTCACCTTACACTCTTAAGAAACAGACGCTTAATGTCAGAAGGCAGGAAGCACTAATTTCCCTAGTAGAATGTGCCGCGACAGGAAAGGGGGGCCGAAGAGACCGCGAGGCCCTTCCTCGGGCCATCCACCTTTACAGTAAATCAGACTTCAGAAAAGGGAGCCTTAACCAACACATACACAGCCAAGGAGTGCAAGGGGACCTCCTTGGGGTGAGACGTCGAGGACACAAGGAATGAAGGACAATGTCCTCGTTTAGAAACGGGAGAAACGAGGGATGCAGACGAAGCACCGCCTTATCCTTATGGAGAACCAAATAGTGAGACTTACACGACAAGGCCGCCAGCTCAGAAACTCGCCGACCAGATGTAATAGCCACTAGAAAGACAACCTTCTGAGACCGCGAGTAAGGGGATCCCCCAAATGAGCTGATAATGCCCCCACAGCGCCACCAGCACATCCGTCAAGGGATCCCTTGTTCTGGCCACGAATCTGCACCTTCCGATTGAGACGGGAAGCCAGAAGATCCACGTTCAGCGTTCCCCACCACAGGCTGAGACTAAACACCTCCGGATGCAGCAACTACGCCCCACTGATTCAGCAACTGACGGCTGAGGTAGTCCGCTTGCCAGTTTAATGCTCGGAACGTAGATGGCGGAGGAGCCGGCACGTGAAGTTCTGCCCACCGCAGAAGGTGAGAGACCTCAAGCACCGCTGCCGAGCTCCTCGTCCCCCTGGTAGTGGACTTAAAACCACCGCCGTGGCATTGTCCGACTGGATCCTGTCCGGAAGACCGTGCAGCAGCTGCGTCCGAAATATAGAGACATAAGTGTGATCAGGTTTACTCCAGAACGTTAATCGAGACTCTTCCGATGTCCAGCAGCCCTGGGACGATCAAGGGCCCAGAACTCCCTCTCCAGCCGGTCAGGCTGGCATCTGTCATGATCACGGTCTACTGTAGGAGGGAGAAACAACCTCCCGGTCCTTAGGGCCGGAGACCGTAGCCACCAAAGAAGCGAGGCCCTGGTCAGATGGCCCACGCGGATCTGACAATCCAGAGATGCTGGGGATTTGTCCCATTTGGATAAAATCTCTATCTGCAAGACCCGAGTGTGAAACTGGGCATACGGGACCATCTCGAAGGTGGAAACCGTGAGGCCCAGCACCCGCATGCAAAAACAGATGATCACTTGCAGGACAGCAGCAACCGCAGAGTGAAGGGTCTGAAGTTTGATCGGCGGAAGAAAAAAAAAAAAAAGAAAAAAAAAACCTTCGCCGAGTATCAACCCCAGCCATTGAAATACTGGGAGAGAGGGAGAGGGATTTGCGCTTGTACCAGGCAGAACGTCCAGCGCTAGAGGGCCAGCAGAAGTCCCCCCACAAAACTACAAGAAAATGGCCGCACTTACACAGACAGAGCCCGAAGCCAGGAATGCCCAAAGACGAAGGCAAAATGGGCACCGCGGCTACGAGAAAATGGCTCAGCCCCAAACAAATGGCGGCTGCTACACGCAGAGGACGCCAGCTACTCCCCCCACACCTGGAGAGCACAGAGACCGCCCAGAGGGGACCCACAAAAGGTAGGGGCCAAAACATCCACCTCGTGCTACCCAACCGACTGGGCGATGTCTGCCAGGCAGTGCAACAGGGGAGGGAGGGAGAAGAGCAGATTCCACAGAACCGACCAGCCCAGGGAGAACCCAACTCCTCCAAACTGGGGAGCATGTACTTACCCATCCAGCAGGGATTGCGGGTCACACTCTCAAGACAAATCCACCTCCCGCCTAAAAACGGAGTGACTGTCAGCCACGGTGACACTGCGACCAAGACGTCAGGTGCCTGGTCATATGTGTCCTTGCGAGGAGTCTAGCCCGCCGGCCACCCCGGTCCAGGATGGGGCTTGTCACGGCCGACCCAGCGCGGAGCTCAGGTCTGCGTGCGCTCGGTGGTCAGGCTGGGGAGACTACCGGGATCTATGATATCCAGCCAGTCACCCAGCCCAGCAGTTGATTGCAGATGCAGATCAAAAATAGAACAAATAAAAAAACCAAAAGGAACCACAGGTCCCAGCAGGAAGCCAGGTCCTTCTAGACTAGAAGATTAAAAAATGAATCAGCGCGAAATAGTATATAATAAGAGCAGCAGCTGAACACCAGGGTCAAAATTCAAATCCCTCAGCAGACATAACAAAACAGAAAGTGCAGCGCTAGTAAATGAATGATATGAAAGGACTAAAAGCACAATACAATCCACCACAGTGTGTGAATAATCAGTCCATATATCCGGTCCGCATAAATCTTCAAAGTGTGGAAAAATGCATGCTTGCAAAAACGGTGATTCCAGGAGCCCACCACCACGGTAACAAATGGCCTCTCACCTGATGTAGTGGACCCTTTGGTTATAGAGGGTCAAAAAAACGCCTTTTTCATAAACCAATAGGTATGCAGCATATCAGTCAAGGACCCGGTACAGGACACTCCTCCTCTGCTGTCAATTCCAGCAACGTCTCCGCTCTACTTCCTCCCGCCAGACCTCCTTCTTCTAGACTAGGCAGAAAAAAACTGAGCTGCCTGTAGCAGAGTGGTGAGTTACTAACCGTAAGGACCACCCCTGGGCGATGCTGTGCCTTTTTTCTGCCTAGTCCTACTCCTGAAGGTAGTGATATAACCCCAAGGTCAAAATAGAAGTGCTTGTGTCAATCAATAAACGAAAGAGAAATAGTTGTCAACTATTTTCAAAATCGATTAATTAGCCAGCCGATTCGTTGGCCCGCATACAGAATGCATCATTTACATATCAGGAAATACAGTGCAGCACACATACAGCTCAGTACACCATGACAGTAGGTGCCTGAGAACTTGTGAATGTGTGAGGAGCAATGCCTCATGGGACAATTAGTCCTGGGCAGTAAGTAAGTGGTTCTAAAGGCAAGTTTTTTTTCCCTTGCTATCAGGGCACTCTATACTATACTTTGCAGCTTGCTATTGGGGCACTCTGAAGGCAGGAGGAGCCAGAGGAGTCAGTGGGGGACCCTAGCGAGAATCAGGACTGCTCTGTACAAAATCATTACACAGCCAATTTTAGTATTTTTTTTTTTTTAACCCCATGTCAGGTGATACAAAAAAAAAAAAAAACAAAAAAAAAAAAACACGCAAACTGCAGCAAAATCGCATGTGCAAAAATGCAAAACGCACAGCAAAAAGGACTGCAGAAACGGATCAAAAGCAACCTGCATTGGTGTGAACCAAGCCTTATGCTGGCCATACACGTATCGATTTTCAGACGAGAATATTAATATGATAAATCTTTGTACATTCGCTGAACGAAAGAATGTCATTTGAAATTTTCGCTTGCTTTTAACATTGTTTTAAAATGAATGTAATTTCTGAACGAAAACCACGTACACCGTCTGAAAATTCTTTTGAGCAAGAAGTTTTCTATTCTGCTCCTTCGAATTTTCCCATCACTAAATTATACGCCACACTTTAACCACTTGACGACCGCCTCACGCCGATGTACGTCGGCAAAGTGGCACGGACAGGCAAAATCACGTACAGGGTACGTGATTTGCCTTCCGCGGGTGGGGGGTCCGATCGGACCCCCCCCTGGTGCCCGAGGCGGTCGTCCTATGTCCAGCGGCGATCGGTGATGAGGGGGAGACCATCCGTTCGTGGCCCCCCCCTCGCGATCGCCGCCGGCCAATGAAAACACTCCTTTGCTGCTGTATGCTAAACAGCAGCAAAGGAAGTGATGTCATCTCCCCTCGGGTCGGTATTTTCCGTTCCGGCCCGAGGAGAGACGACAAGTATGTGAGTGCACAAACACTACACACACAGTAGAACATGCCAGGCACACAAATCACCCCGATCCCCCCCCCGATCGCCCCCCAATCACCCCCCCCCCCTGTCACAAACTGACACCAGCAGTTTTATTTTTTTTTCTGATTACTGCATAGTGTCAGTTTGTGACAGTTACTGTGTTGGGACAGTGAGTATTACCCCCCTTTAGGTCTAGGGTACCCCCCTAACCCCCCCTAATAAAGTTTTAACCCCTTGATCACCCCCTGTCACCAGTGTCGCTAAGCGATCATTTTTCTGATCGCTGTATTAGTGTCGCTGGTGACGCTAGTTAGGGAGGTAAATATTTAGGTTCGCCGTCAGCGTTTTATAGCGTCAGGGACCCCCATATACTACCTAATAAATGTTTTAACCCCTTGATTGCCCCCTAGTTAACCCTTTCACCACTGATCACCGTATAACCGTTACGGTTGACGCTGGTTAGTTCGTTTATTTTTTATAGTGTCAGGGCACCCGCCGTTTATTACCGAATAAAGGTTTAGCCCCCCGATCGCCCGGCGGTGATATGCGTCGCCCCAGGCAGCGTCAAATTAGCGCCAGTACCGCTAACACCCACGCACGCACGCAGCATGCGCCTCCCTTAGTGGTATAGTATCTGATCCGATCAGATCTATACTAGCGTCCCCAGCAGTTTAGGGTTCCCAAAAACGCAGTGTTAGCGGGATCAGCCCAGATACCCGCTAGCACCTGCGTTTTGTGCCTCCGCCCGGCCCAGCCCAGCCCACCCAAGTGCAGTATCGATCGATCACTGTCACTTACAAGGCACTAAACGCATAACTGCAGCGTTCGCAGAGTCAGGCCTGATCCCTGTGATCGCTAACAGTTTTTTTGGTAGCATTTTGGTGAACTGGCAAGCACCAGCCCCAGGCAGCGTCAGGTTAGCGCCAGTACCGCTAACACCCACACACGCACCGTACACCTCCCTTAGTGGTATAGTATCTGAACGGATCAATATCTGATCCGATCAGATCTATACTAGCGTCCCCAGCAGTTTAGGGTTCCCAAAAATGCAGTGTTAGCGGAATCAGCCCAGATACCTGCTAGCACCTGCGTTTTGCCCCTCCGCCCGGCCCAGCCCAGCCCAGCCCACCCAAGTGCAGTATCGATCGATCACTGACACTTACAAAACACTAAACGCATAACTGCAGCGTTCGCAGAGTCAGGCCTGATCCCTGCGATCGCTAACAGTTTTTTTTGTAGCGTTTTGGTGAACTGGCAAGCACCAGCCCCAGGCAGCGTCAGATTAGCGCCAGTACCGCTAACACCCACGCACGCACTGTACACCTCCCTTAGTGGTATAGTATCTGATCGCATCAATATCTGATCCGATCAGATCTATACTAGCGTCACCAGCAGTTTAGGGTTCCCAAAAACGCAGTGTTAGCGGGATCAGCCCAGATACCTGCTAGCACCTGCGTTTTGCCCCTCCGCCCGGCCCAGCCCAGCCCACCCAAGTGCGGTATCGATCGATCACTGTCACTTACAAAACACTAAACGCATAACTGCAGCGTTCGCAGAGTCAGGCCTGATCCCTGCGATCGCTAACAGTTTTTTTGGTAGTGTTTTGGTGAACTGGCAAGCGCCAGCGGCCTAGTACACCCCGGTCGTAGTCAAACCAGCACTGCAGTAACACGTGGTGACGTGGCGAGTCCCATAAGTGCAGTTCAAGCTGGTGAGGTGGCAAGCACAAGTAGTGTCCCGCTGCCACCAAAAAGACAAACACAGGCCCGTCGTGCCCATAGTGCCCTTCCTGCTGCATTCGCCAATCCTAATTGGGAACCCACCGCTTCTGCAGCGCCCGTACTTCCCCCATTCACATCCCCAACCAAATGCAGTCGGCTGCATGAGAGGCATTTTTATGTCCTCCCGAGTACCCCTACCCAACGAACCCCCCAAAAAAGATATCGTGTCTGCAGCAAGCGAGGATATAGGCGTGACACCCGCTATTATTGTCCCTCCTGTCCTGACAATCCTGGTCTTTGCATTGGTGAATGTTTTGAACGCTACCATTCACTAGTTGAGTATTAGCGTAGGGTACAGCATTGCACAGACTAGGCACACTTTCACAGGGTCTCCCAAGATGCCATCGCATTTTGAGAGACCCGAACCTGGAACCGGTTACCGTTATAAAAGTTAGTTACAAAAAAAGTGTAAAAAAAAAAAAAAAAATATGAAATAAAAAAAAATAGTTGTTGTTTTATTGTTCTCTCTCTCTCTCTATTCTCTCTCTCTATTGTTCTGCTCTTTTTTACTGTATTCTATTCTGCAATGTTTTATTGTTATTGTTATTGTTATTATGTTTTATCATGTTTGTTTTTCAGGTGTGTAATTATTTACACTTTACTGTGCTTTATTGTTAACCATTTTTTTGTCTTCAGGTACGCCATTCACGACTTTGAGTGGTTATACCAGAATGATGCCTGCAGGTTTAGGTATCATCTTGGTATCATTCTTTTCAGCCAGCGGTCGGCTTTCATGTAAAAGCAATCCTAGTGGCTAATTAGCCTCTAGACTGCTTTTACAAGCCGTGGGAGGGAATGCCCCCCCCCCCCACCGTCTTCCGTGTTTTTCTCTGGCTCTCCTGTCTCAACAGGGAACCTGAGAATGCAGCCGGTGATTCAGCCAGCTGACCATAGAGCTGATCAGAGACCAGAGTGGCTCCAAACATCTCTATGGCCTAAGAAACCGGAAGCTACGAGTATTTCATGACTTAGATTTCGCCGGATGTAAATAGCGCCATTGGGAAATTGGGGAAGCATTTTATCACACCGATCTTGGTGTGGTCAGATGCTTTGAGGGCAGAGGAGAGATCTAGGGTCTAATAGACCACAATTTTTTCAAAAAAGAGTACCTGTCACTACCTATTGCTATCATAGGGGATATTTACATTCCCCGAGATAACAATAAAAATGATTAAAAAAAAAAAATATGAAAGGAACAGTTTAAAAGTAAGATTAAAAAAGCAAAAAAATAATAAAGAAAAAAAAAAAAAAAAAAAAAACACCCCTGTCGCCCCCTGCTCTCGCGCTAAGGCGAACGCAAGCGGCGGTCTGTCGTCAAACGTAAACAGCAATTGCACCATGCATGTGAGGTATCACCGCGAAGGCCAGATCGAGTGCAGTAATTTTTCCAGTAGACCTCCTCTGTAAATCTAAAGTGGTAACCTGTAAAGGCTTTTGAAGGCTTTTAAACATGTATTTATTTTGTTGCCACTGCACGTTTGTGCGCAATTTTAAAACATGTCATGTTTGGTATCCATGTACTCGGCCTGAGATCATCTTTTTTATTTCATCAAACATTTGGGCAATATAGCGTGTTTTAGTGCATTAAAATTAAAAAAAGTGTGTTTTTTCCCCAAAAAATGCGTTTGAAAAATCGCTGCGCAATTACTGTGTGAAAAAAAAAAATGAAACACCCACCATTTTAATCTGTAGGGCATTTGCTTTAAAAAAATATATAATGTTTGGGGGTTCAAAGTAATTTTTTTGCAAAAAAAAAACCTTTTTCATGTAAACAATAAGTGTCAGAAAGGGCTTTGTCTTCAAGTGGTTAGAAGAGTGGGTGATGTGTGACATAAGCTTCTAAATGTTGTGCATAAAATGCCAGGACAGTTCAAAACCCCCCCAAATGACCCCATTTTGGAAAGTAGACACCCCAAGCTATTTGCTGAGAGGCATGTCGAGTCCATGGAATATTTTATATTGCGACACAAGTTGCGGGAAAGAGACAATTTTTTTTTTTTTTTTTTTTTTGCACAAAGTTGTCACTAAATGATATATTGCTCAAACATGCCATGGAAATATATGAAATTACACCCCAAAATACATTCTGCTGCTTCTCCTGAGTACGGGGATACCACATGTGTGGGACTTTTTGGGAGCCTAGCCGCGTACGGGACCCCGAAAACCAAGCACCGCCTTCAGGCTTTTTAAGGGCGTGAATTTTTGATTTCACTCTTCACTGCCTATCACAGTTTCGGAGGCCATGGAATGCCCTGGTGGCACAAAACCCCCCCAAATGACCCCATTTTGGAAAGTAGACACCCCAAGCTATTTGCTGAGAGGTATAGTGAGTATTTTGCAGACCTCACTTTTTGTCACAAAGTTTTGAAAATTGAAAAAAGAAAAAAAAAAATGTTTTTTCTTGTCTTTCTTCATTTTCAAAAACAAATGAGAGCTGCAAAATACTCACCATGCCTTTCAGCAAATAACTTGGGGTGTCTACTTTCCAAAATGGGGTCATTTGGGGGGGTTTTGTGCCACCTGGGCATTCCATGGCCTCCGAAACTGTGATAGGCAGTAAAGAGTGAAATCAAAAATTTTCACCCTTAGAAATCCTGAAGGCAGTGATTGGTTTTTGGGGTCCAGTACGCGGCTAGGCTCCCAAAAAGTCCCACACATGCGGTATCCCCATACTCAGGAGAAGCAGCTAAATGTATTTTGGGGTGCAATTCCACATAGGCCCATGGCCTGTGTGAGCAATATATCATTTAGTGACGACTTTTTGTAAATATTTTTTTTTTTTGTCATTTTTCAATCACTTGGGACAAAAAAAATAAATATTCAATGGGTTCAACATGCCTCTCAGCAATTTCCTTGGGGTGTCTACTTTCCAAAATGGGGTCATTTGGGGGGGTTTTGTACTGCCCTGCCATTTTAGCACCTCAAGAAATGACATAGGCAGTCATAAACTAAAAGCTGTGTAAATTCCAGAAAATGTACCCTAGTTTGTAGACGCTATAACTTTTGCGCAAACCAATAAATTTACGCTTATTGACTTTTTTTTACCAAAGACATGTGGCCGAATACATTTTGGCCTAAATGTATGACTAAAATTTAGTTTATTGGATTTTTTTTATAACAAAAAGTAGAAAATATCATTTTTTTTCAAAATTTTCGGTCTTTTTCCGTTTATAGCGCAAAAAATAAAAACCGCAGAGGTGATCAAATACCATCAAAAGAAAGCTCTATTTGTGGGAAGAAAAGGACGCAAATTTCGTTTGGGTACAGCATTGCATGACCGCGCAATTAGCAGTTAAAGCGACGCAGTGCCAAATTGGAAAAAGACCTCTGGTCCTTAGGCAGCATAATGGTCCGGGGCTCAAGTGGTTAAAGGTTTTTATCCGATCAAAAACAATATTCGTGCCAGCTAATAGATTATGAAAATAATAGTTAGTTGCAGCCCTAAATTAACTTATAGAATACAACAATAAAAAAAAAAGGCGCACCCTATGAAGCTTATAGTGTATTCCAACCATTATGGGGAGAGAGAAGTTATTGCAAAGAAATAGCATTCCTTAAAGTGGCCAATTTAAAATTCTTCATAATTAAAAATAAAAGCAGCAAATATGTAAAAAATTATGAAAACCATATCAAAAATTAGGACTGCATCAGTAACCCAAAATATGTACAACATACTATACAGTACTTTTCCCTGTAATAAATGTAAACACCTTTAACCACTTCAATACAGGACACTTTAATCCCCTTCCTTTCAGCTTTCAGTGTTGTCGCACTTTGACAATTGCGCGGTCATGCAACACTGTACCCATATAAAAACAATTTTCTGCCCCACTAAACAAAAAAAAAAAAAAAAAAATTCTTTGTTACAAAACTTTGTAAATAGGTTTTCTCCTTCACCGACAGGCACAAATATGCAGCACTGATGGCCACGGATTGGCATCCCTGGTGGGCACTGCTGATGGGTCTACAGTGCACCAACCAATGCGCCGATTATCAGCGCAGATCCCAGTCAGGAGAGCCGCTAATCGGTGCGGCTCTACTTGCGCCCTGTCAGCACGAATTCAGGAAAAGCCAATAACTGGCACTTCCTGATGACATAGTAAAGAGCCTACATCATAGGCCAGTGATGGCGAACCTTGGCACCCCAGATGTTTTGGAACTACATCTCCCATGATGCTCATGCACTCTGCAGTGTAGTTGAGCATAATGGGAAATGTAGTTCCAAAATATCTGGGGTGCCAAGGTTCGCCATCACGGTCATAGGCTCTTTCACGAGATCGGTGATGCGATGTGTCAGCCTGACACATCGCGCATGAGTGGCTTATCTTGATGGATGTTATATGATGTCCAGTCAGGGTATTGAAACCACCACCGTGCCGTCATTTTGCTATAGGCCGGGCGGGATGTGGTTAAGCAGAGAATGGTTACAATGGTTTGGTGCCACAATTTTCTTTTTACATGGGTGATTAAAAATAACAAAAAACACACACACACACACACACAACAAACCAGGCAGATTGGAAACTAGGGGAGCAGTAAAACTGTGGCTAATCTAAAGTCCAAAATACTGTCGGAGGAGGCCGTTTACATGCCACAGAAAATTTAACACATCCTATTGAGTTCACAGGCGGCACTTTGGAGAAATAAAAACCTATGGAGAGAAAAAAAAAAAAAAAAAAAAAACCCCTACAAATCCTAAACGTATTGAATGATTAGAAGTGGCCTGGTTATATATATTGTGTAGAATTGATGGGGGCCTTTGGTATATTTTAGGGCTGAAACAACTAATCGACAACTAATCGATTATAAAATTAATCGATTACTATTTTCAATCGATTAATCGGCCAGTAACATAATGGGGTTAAAAAAACTAAAATGAGCCCTTTATAGTACAAAAAGAGCAAATAATCGCTACTGTAAATATTACTTTCACAGTTCTACAGTAAAAAAAATTAACCCCTTACAGTAGTGATTATCTGCTTTTTTTTTGCACTATAAAGGGCTCATTTTAGTTTTTTTAACTCCATTATGTTACTAAACATCTTAGGCCTGGTTCACATCTATGTGTTTTTTGGTGCTTTTTTGCAGAAGCGCACTACAGTTCATTTACATGGTTTCCCATTGGACACGTTCACGTCTATGCTTTTTTCAGCCGCTATTTGGAAAGGGTCAAGGACTTTTTTTTAGCGCAAAAACGGTGCTTTTTTGGTCCAATATACTTCAATGGAGAAGCTGCAGAAAAGCATGTATTGCGTTTTTGCAGCAATTTGTGTTTTTTTAAAAACAAAAAATCTTTTTACATTCGCTGAATGAAAGAATGTTGTTTGAAATTTTCACTTGTTTTTAACATTCTGTTTTTAACCGCTTGCCGACCGGCGCACGCCGATGTACGTCGGCAGAGCGGCACGGCTGGGCAAATGGGCGTACCTGTACGTCCATTTGAATTCCCCGCCGTGCCATTGTGTGCAAGCCGCCATCCGGGAGCTCCGTGAGTCGGGTTGCGGGTCCCGCGGACTCGATCGCCGCGGGGAGACCCGCGATCGCCTCACGGAGCGGATGAACGGGGAGATGCCGTTGTAAACAGCATCTCCCCGTTCTGCCTAGTGACAAGTGCCCATCCCCCTACAGTTAGTAATCACTCCCTAGGACACACTTAACCCCTCCCCGCCCCCTAGTGGTTAACCCCTTCACTGCCAGTGTCATTTACACAGTAATCAGTGCATTTTTAATCGCACTGATCGCTGTATAAATGACAATGGTCCCAAAAGTGTCAAAAATGTCCGACATGTCCGCCATAACGTCGCAGTCACAATAAAAATCGCTGATCGCCGCCATTACTAGTAAAAAAAAAATTATTAATAAAAATGCCATAAAACTATCCCCTATTTAGTAAACGCTATAACGTTTGCGCAAACCAATTAATAAACGCTTATTGCGATTTTTTTTACCAAAAATATGTAGAAGAATACGATCGGCCTAAACTGAAGAAAAAAAAAAATGTTTTTTTTTTATATATTTTTAGGGGATATTTATTATAGCAAAATGTAAAAAATAATGCGTTTTTTTTAAAATTGTCGCTCTTATTTTGTTTATAGCGCAAAAAATAAAAATCGCAGAGGCGATCAAATACCACCAAAAGAAAGCTCTATTAGTGGGAAAAAAAGGACGTCAATTTTGTTTGGGAGCCACGTCGCATGACCGCGCAATTGTCAGTTAAAGCGACGCAGTGCCGAATCGCAAAAAACGCTCTGGTCAGGAAGGGGGTAAATCCTTCCGGGGCTGAAGTGGTTAAAATGAATGTAATTTCTGAACGTAAACCACATACACTGTCTGAAAATTCCTTTGACCAAGAAGTTTTCTTTTTCCAAATTTTCCCGTCACTGTAGTTGAAAATGAACGTCGATTTGACCCCACTAACGGTTAGAAAATCGGACGAACGTTCTTAAAATGAAAATTTTTTTTTGAAGGAAGACATTTGATCTCTGAGTCTGATATTTATCAGATTCACCCTTTAATAGTATGTACAGTATATCTCTTCTCTAACGGTTTATACAGTATGTCTCCTCTAATAGTATATACAGTATATCTCTTCTGTCTGTTATTCTCAGAGTGGATTAGATATTTTTCTCCCCAACCATATAGTTGGTTATTGATATTTACCACTGCATAGAGATATTTAAGAATAAATTGCCTTTTTTTAAAACTTTACATATTAACTAAATTATACATCACACTTTTTTTTTTTTAAGGTTATTAACCGATTAATCGAAACAATAATCGGCCAACTAATCGATTATGAAAATAATCGTTAGTTGCAGCCCTAGTATATTTGACAACTTCCCTTTACATCCAAAAGCTATTCAACCATATTTAGGGCTCACCTATAATTTTTATGACCAGGTCATACATTTGTTTAGTTTCTTCCTCCTCTTTTGCCCCACGATATTTCATATATCGAAGAACAGCCCAGACGGCAGCAATGCCTGCATAAAACAAATGTAAAAATGTATATATTCTCCAAGAATTTACAGTCGATTACAGCATTAATAGTTATGCAACAGATTATTTTGGCAAATATCAAAAAGACAAGATAGCCGACAGGCAGCCCTTTTCAAAAGAAAATCTCCTTTCCTTGCAGAAGTTTAGTGCCATGAAGGGCTGTGAAGAGTCGGAAAAACTATTATGCAGTATTTTTTCCTCCATTTCTGCAGCCTCTACTAAAAACATGCAAGGACAGGAGACCCATCAGCTTAGAGAACTATATTGTCCAAACATTATGGTGTCCTTTAAATACCTCAACAATCATTCATGTAGCCCAAAAATATCAAAAGGGTAGAGGTAATATTATATATATATGTTCCAAGTAATTTTCTAGCAAACAAAAAGTTAACTTGAAACCAACAAAATGTCAGAAAAAGGTTTAGTGTTTACACTTTCCTCATTTACACCGAAGTCTATTCCTTTGCCAAATTGTTACAATATTTATACTTTATTCCACTGCTAAAGAATGTTGTGATTCTAGGAATACTTTTGTCAAGATCGCAAAGGGAAAAAAAAAAAAAAAAAAAAATATATATAATCACAATAACAATTGAACAACACAATAACTTTTTTCACTCATGGTTAGCGTTTTGCTAAAGCCATTTATCAACAGTGTTTACTCTTTTTAAAATCATAATGGCAACAGAAACTACCCAAATGGCCCTGATCAAAAGTTTACATACCCTGGTGATTTTGGCCTGTTAACATACACACAAGTTGACACAAAGGGGTTTGAATGGCTATTTCTCACATGTGAGAAAATGTAAGAGTGTGTGTGTGTGTGTGTGTGTGTGTGTGTGTGTGTGTGTGTGTGTGTCTTTCATCCAGTGCTGCACTGATGTTTCTGGGTCATGGGGAAAGCAAAAGAATTGTCAAAGGATCTGCGGGAAAAGGTAGTTGAAATGTACAAAAAACAGGAAAGGGATATAAAAAGATATCCAAGGAATTGAGAATGCCAATCAGCAGTGTTCAAACTCTAATCAAGAACTGGAAAATGAGGGGTTCTGTTGAAACCAAACCATGATCAGGTAGACCAACTAAAATTTCAGCCACAACTGACAGGAAACTTGTTAGGGATGAAAAGAAAAACTCACAAATAACTTCAGGTGAAATACAGGACTCTCTGAAAATGTGGTGTGGCCGTTTCAAAATGCACAATAAGGAGGCACTTGAAGAAAGATGGGCTACATGGTCGAGTCGCCAGAAGAAAGCCATTACTACGTAAATGCGACAAAGTATCCAGCTTACAATACGCCAAACAGCACAGAGACAAACCTCAAACCTTCTAGCACAAAGTTGGAGTGATGAGACCAAAACTGAGCATTTTGGCCACAACCATCAATGCAACATTTGGAGAGGAGTCAACAAGGCCTATGATGAAAGGTACGGAGGTGGATCGTGATGTTTTGGGGATGTGTAAGCTACAAAAAAGGCACAGGAAATTTGGTCAAAATTGTTGGCAAGATGAATGCAGTAGGTTATCAAAAAAATACTGGAGGAACATTTGCATTCATGAGCCAGGAAGCTGCGCATAGGACGTACTTGGACATACCAGCATGACAAAACAAGGCCAAGTTGACCTGTCATTGGCTGCAGTAGAATAAACTGAAGGTTCTGGAGTGGCCATCTCAGTTTCCTGACCTCAATATCATTGAGCCACTCTGGGGAGATCTTAAACGTGTAGTTCATGCAAGACAGCCCAGGAACTGGAGGCTTTTTGCCAAGAGGAATGGGCAGCTTTACAATCCAAGAAGATAAAGGGCCTCATCCAAAAATACCACAAAAGACTTCAAGCTGTCATTGATGTTAAATGGGTATTAAGAATGGGGGTATGTAAACTTTTGATCAGGGTCATTTGGGTAGTTTATTGCCATTATGATTCAAAGAGAGTAAACACAGTTGATAATAAATGGCTTCAGCCAAACACTAACCATAAGTGAAAGGTTTGTGTTATCATTCATAGTCTCTGAAAAATGGCCAAGAAATCAAACTCCCAAGGTATGCAAACTTATGAGCACAACTGTACATCCATCTATATAAAAAAAAAAAGATATACGACTAATTTATATCATGAATTTAAATGAATATTAAATTTACTGTTGGCCATTATCGGCACATTTAGCGCAAGAAAAATGCATCCCTTTAAATTCTATGTAGGTCTTCACTTTTTTGGGGTCACTATTGGCAGCTTTTTCTTTATCGGCAAAATGCAGAACATACCATTTTCGCCCGATATGTTTCGGCCGCCAAAATTTCGGTGCATCTCTACAAAAAGGCACTCATGGGCATAAAATATGCCGATAGCATCAATGGAGAAAAACAATAAAAATCTCCCTTTGGGGGGACCCACCACCACACAACTATTTAAGTATTCAATTGGAACTAAATAGGTATACTCAAGGATGCAAGAACGTTTGTGTATGCGTAAAACTAAAAAAGGGTGCTTAAAACAATAATGTATAATTGTATAATAATTGTACTTGCATATAATGGAGCTTTCAGTAAGCACCAACATAAACAACCTATTTGTTCACCGCTCCGATTTGCGTTCCAATAGCTGGATATGATGCAGATGTCCCCAATCGGGTGTGATGTCAATCGTGGCGACTGCGCAGCCTCAATGCTTGTATTGCCTCATCAGGAAGCTTTAAACTACTATACCATATTAGCCCCGGTCTCTCCATTACTTATTTATGGTACTATGAAGCAGAGCAAACTTATTGGTATAGGTGGAATTAAATTAATCCATATTAAGAGGGGAGACACACCTTGGAAAATAGCACCCGTGGAATAATCCTATTAAGAGATTAAAACCTCTGAGGGCAAAGTGGATCTGGTGAGCGAGAATCTGTCCTCACTGTGGTGGAGCACTATTTGGCAAACTGATGTGAGCACTGGTTCTGATGCAAGCATGGTGATTGGGACACTTGGAAGATATGCTTTTTTATTGACTTATAGTGGTTTACTCAATTCTAAATGTGCAAAGGAATTGTTTTTATATATGAGTAGCGCTATTCCCTTTATTATTTGTTATTGTTGAGGTGAATGTTTCACTTTAAAAAAAGGGGCAGTTGCTTTTTTTCACTTATCACCGAGTGTTATTTATTTAAAGCGTAAAAAGGGCACTTAACTCAATACAATTATAAGTGAACGGAAGAGACTTACCAAGAGGTAAAAGTGACAGCCTGTAGGCTACAGTAATAACTGCACGTCGAATGCGACATAGAAAGGACATCTGTGGGCGTGTAGATTCCAAGTACTTTACACTGGTGAAATTTAAGTGATCATCTTCCAAGTCTCCAGAACACCTATTCAAAAGTAAACCATTAGTAAAAAGCATTTGGAAACATTCATAAAGCACAAAAAAAGTTGCATTCAAAACGTTACATTCATAGTATAAACCCAAACACCTTTACAAATCCAATTGCTTCTCTAACTGCTGTATATAAAAGAAGGGAGGAGGAGTGTATAAGTATAGCGTATTTCCAGTGAGTGACTAGTTAAGAGTTATTATTCCAGTGTTTGCATTTATGCGACTTTTAAAAAAGGATTATGTTTCTATATTAAGGTTATTGTAATGCACTGTCCAGCCAACTTTCTGCCAGTATCTCTGTACAGGCCCTCAATTAAAAAGCTGGAAGAATAATTTATGGAGCGTACTGATCAGCGTGCTCAAAGTCCACTGAAAACTACAAGTCTGCCTACAGCTGTGGAAGACGGGACTTGTAGTTCATGCTTTTACAAATCTCTACAAATGAACGGCGTGGCTGTCAAATAAAAAAAAAAAAAAAAAAAAAAAAAAAAGTAAGGGGGTGGGATTGGGTGGTTGAGTCAGCCCAGTTGACTCTTCCTACTCCCAACATGCCTTAAGCTGGCCATAGATGAAAAGTCTTAGGTAAATTCATACAAAAATCCTCAGATCATGTAATATGGAAGATTTAGTTTGCCTTTAACATTTGATTTTGGAATGAATGGACATGAACGAATGTCTAACAGCGTATGTGGGTTTCATTCGGTAAAGGAACATTTTCCATCCTGCTTCAATTTTGTCACTGCAGTCAAAAACGAATGTTGATTTGACCCACTGATTAGAATA